>CAFUXE010000411.1:162332-174037 GCA_903364295.1 Serranus cabrilla
GGGGAGGGAGGGGTGGGGGTGCGTGCACTTGCGAGCCTGTACCAAAAGCCCAGGCTTTCGCAGCATAACATGAATTACAATGGGGAATGTTTTACGGCGGGATGCAGAGTGTAGAGGACCTGAGGGTGCAGAGATGCAGCTCTGAGAAGATGGCTGAGGCCAGATGAATAGTATACCTCACTCTGAGCGTAGTCATCACCATACGGGAATATCACTGTATCTGCTCCTCCTCCCTCCCTCTCTCTCTTATTGTCTGGAGTGCCAGAGTTGCCCAGGCTCCATTCTCTAGAGCCTGATTGAAGAGGCTCTCCTCTCCTCCTCACGGTTTGATTTACTTAGGCTATCTGTGGGAATTGGGCTGGAAGCTTCCTTATTAAGAGGAGACTGTCTGAAGGGTTCCACTGACTGATTGGGCAATTGAAGGCAAGGCACGTGAGTGGAGATACAACAGCTATCGCTATCTCCAACAACACACACACACACACAAACACACGAGCGCATACAAACACCCCAGTGGTTTATGTATGAGGTCTAGCAGGCACATGTCTGTCACAATTCTTGGTAGCCAGCTTCAGCCCAGTAAACCGGACGGATCTATCTCTATAAAAGGCTCTTAAATCGCTCCCCGGTGGTGACTAGCATGCATTCAGTGGCTGCTCCCACACATCCTGTACACGCACCGACACACTTGTGAGGAAAAAGGAAAACAAAGCTAAGATCTGATCCTTTGGCTGGAGACAGAAACAGCTGAAAGACAAACCCTGCCTGGGCTGTAATGACAGCTCATCATTTACATTTTAGACACAGCCGTACACATGCATGCACATACATTACACACACACACACTCCCCCTCCTCCTTCCTCCTCTTCCTAAACACCCGTGTTGAGCAACACAAGCTCAAAGAGGAGAAACGGCGCTGGAGGGAGGCTGAACACAGAGATTCCGCTTTTTTTTCCGAAGTCACCCGGCCCTGCGGTCACACAGACGAGCCAGCATGAATACAAAATGTAGCAAATTCCACCACTCTCACTTCATCTGAGAGACAAAAATGAAGGCAGAGAACAAGAAATCTGGTTATGAAGGGGAGGGGGGGAGCGGGGAACGCATTCATCAAATTATCCCTGCCCATTGACGGCTGTCTGTGCCCAGAGGCCCGTCCTCTCCCATATGCGCTGAATACATTTGCGCCAAAGACACCTCTTAAACAAAACTCTTTCCTCCCGCTTTACACCGACGCTCGACGTCTTCAACGCACGATTCACAAGACCTGCTCGCTGACCTCAATTTGCTTCAGTCTCTGTATCTGTAATAGCCCATCTGTTTCTTCCGACTCATAAGCAAACCGCCGTCGTCGCAATCTAATATCAGAGCACTTATTTTAGACACAACAGATAGATACGGATTGCAGCAGTAACTGTGATTGTGTTTTCGATGATTCTAAGAAAGCAATGGACCTATAAATAAAAATTCAAAGTGGTTCAGACTTGATACCCGCGACAGCTAATGAAATGAAGGTGACACATTGTGGGACGGCGCCTCAGAGTTCCTCACTTCCTGTGATGTTCCCATGAAACTGGAAGACAAACGGCAGCTTATCATCCATCTCGCACACGCTGGCCGCGCTGCATTCACATGCAGCCATATATGCCTCGTAAAGATTAGCCTTCATCTTAATCAATTCTGTAAATTATTTCATCATGCAGGGGAAATCACATCAATATAGCCTGGATATATATTTTTTCTGCAGGTCGCTTGCTATTCTGTATACAGTCCGTGTGTGCGTGTCATGAATATTTATACTTTCTGCTGATGAATAATGTTGTCTGTTTATCCCAATGAAAAGGATTGTAATGATCAAACAAAATTACCATTTATGACAGTTATGGTTCCCTCCTAAGACTTTGTGAATTATTAATGAGAGCCATCGATTCCTTGGTCTAAAGAAGGTGAACCGGGTAATTCCATAAGTGCCATAGTGTAGATTGGTCTGTTAGCTCTGGTCCTCCACTCCTCCTCACTCCATCTCATCCTCCATTTGTACCTTTCACCAGTGCGACCAGGGCAGGGTCTTTCCTGTAATTCCATTACTGCTGCTACTATGGCATCCCATCATCCCGCAGGACAACTTAGGGACCACTTAGAGACTCGTGCACGTTTAGCTGCGTTACAGTAATGCTGCCAACTGGGCAACAAGCTCTATCTATCACTATCTAACAAACAGGAGCTGTGGATGGATCCGTTTAAAAGACACTAGTGGGACAAAATGGAATGGAAAAGACGTTCAGACAGAATGGGACAAAACAAAGCAGGATCTAATAGAATACAGTTCAATATTATCAGGATTATTGACAATAGAAGGACAAATAGTCATGCATAAATGACATAAACCTGCATATCACATAACATGAATGCATGTTGCATAATGCATATTAATCAATTAGTCAAAAAAACAAACGAGCACAAACGCCACAAATCCAGAAAATCCTCACATGTGAGAACTTTTAAGCAACAACTGTTTGCGATATTCACTTGTAATTTAATTTTACAATTAATCAGTTGCTGTAACTGATTAGTCTTGTGTTGATTCCCAACAACACAGTGGCACAGAGCTGAGCTGAGCCGAGCGGAGCAGAGCGGAGGACCTATCAGCGTATAATGGTTTATTTTAGTGCTGTGATGGCTCAGTGGATTAGAGTGTGACCACAGCGGACTCTGTGATGGGCTGAGGAAGTGCTTTTCCCCCACACTGGGCTCACTGCTGTACTCAACAGATTAGCAGCCTTTGTTACACAAGTGGTGTTTTCTGAGAAAGGACAGGGTGTCTGAGAGGCTGGCTGAGGGTTGAGAGGAGCGTGTGTGTGTGTGAACAGCAGAAAAAACACACACACACACACATACACAACAAAGCTCAGCGGATCAGGCCCAGATCTCATCACCAGCCCACTTTAGAGCACTTGTTTCTCCCTCCATCTTGCAGGCTCGGACCGAGTCCGCTCCGGCTGATCAGCCTCACTCATCTCCACCTACGCCGGCGAGGGTACACCGGACTGGAGGAGGGGTCAAGCGTGGGCTCACCCAATAAACCCGCCTCCCCCTAATCACCCTTCTCTCACTCCTCCCTTCTATCCCTCCATCTCCAAGCCACAGTGCATAAATCTGCCCTTCTTGACAGCTGCAATCAACAAGGGCCGTAGTGAACCATGTGTAATGGGCGGTTAAGACAGGGGCGTAGGGGAGCGGCAGAATTTACAGCAACAATTATAGCCCCCATACAACGAGATGCCTGGGGGTGGGGAGCTGCTGGGGGCGGTGGGGTAAAGTGAGACACAGGTACGTCCCCACACAGCCAGCCACTCACAGCAGCCTCATAGTAATACATTTGGATCTCTAGCAGAGCATTGCAATGAATTCCCCAGCGATGCAAGAGAGCAATTGCCTTGCAGCAAAGCCAGAATCTGCTCGGAGAGGGCCGGAGCAGCGCAAAAATAATGTGTAAGAGATAAATGGTGACAAGTGTGAGGAGAATACATGGATAATCCTTTTCAGCGACTGCTAATGCTACACGTCTCTCTTGCTCTGCTTGTACTGTATCTCTGCTTTTGACCATATTACTAAGAAATCCCTCACATGCACGCTCGCCGCGGCGCGAGGAGAATGTGACGATATTTCAACAGAGTGTGGAGCTTTTCATATATTTGCCTGACCTACTCCGCTAATTCATCTATCTGCGGCCCTCTCTGCATCCATCCATAACAAATGGCACTATACACCGTTGGACATGACCTGCGGATATGTGTGTGCATGTGTGTGTGTGTGTGTGTGCACGTTACCAACGGATGCTTTTAACCATCAGTCATTTTAATCAACACGTGACCTTTTAAAAGCCATTATGACAAACAGATCAGCCATGAAAGCCGGTGACCTGGTGTGTGGCCCCGGGACGTCAGGCCGCTGCTTCCCAACATGACCCCCCCCCATCACACACACACACACACACATTCACACCCAGGAAGTCTCCCAGCAGAAGGACGGAGACAGAGTGAAACCACAACACTGCAATCTCCAGAAGACTCGTCACTGACAGAGAATGATAATTAGACTTACCTTTATAATATCATATTTTATTGCACAGGCGTCAACCTGAGGTAAAGTGAAATAAAATACCTTCTAATTAGTGATTCAATGTGCAAATTAATTTAGTTTCAATGACTGGAGAAACTAACAATATCAGCGTTCAATTTCAAATCTAATTTTTCTGCACTACATATTGAATTAGTGAACTGCGCGGGGAGGGATTTGGCGGCGGAGGGCTGGGGCGGGAGATAAACACTTGGTCATTAGTTCTAAACAGGGGCCGAGATTCATTAGGATTCACAGAGAAAAAAAAAAGTTTAGATAAACTTTAGGGGAGAAAAGAGAAATTGTAATTAGACATGAAAAATATTCCCAATAATCAAATCACATTTTGTACTCGGGGCTTTGAAATTAAATTAACTGAGTTCATATACTGGTATATCTCTCAGCCACTTTCTTCACTCTAAAATGTGTTGCCGGAACACCAGTCCCCAGAGACTAGATAGGAATCTAATTAACTAAGATCAATATTACTCAGAATTTTCTCTGTCTTTCCAGCTCTCCAGCTACTAGTGTCTCCTTTGTCTGCCAGTCTGAGGCTCAGATGAGGTTTATTTCTGCAAATGTGCTCGCTATGAGGAGGTCAACACATGAGCCAGTGTCTCCGTCTGCGAGCTACAAATATGATCCTGCCTGTTTCCCGCCAAACAATAAGTCCACAAAAAGGAAGATGGTTTTTACTTTAAAATCTAATCCAAACAGTGCATTCTCCTCCTGCTTTTACCCGTATGGGTGAACAGACATACGTGTTTCGGAGTGACGGCTGGATGACTTGATTCTGCACAGAGAAGCCGAACATGCTGATTCAGGTGAAAGAAGCGAGATTTGGTGCAGGGAGAATAAGATCCCACAGCCATATGCCGTGTACAGATCAGTGGTTGGCCTTTTCCTCTCACGACGGTTCAGATTAATTACGATCATCACGTCTTGAGTCTGGGCCCCATAAATCACGCTGACTTTAAAATAATGTAGTAAAATAATATTCCATATATGGCATCGCTAGAAATTCAACACCATTATCGGCCATCTTCAGAGACGAGGGAAAATTAGATAAAATGTGAGACTCCTTATAAAATCTTTTCTCTACGCTGAAGCATAAATAATTACATTTCTAGTAAATGGCCGGAGGTTGAGAGGCACTCAGAGCGGGACGACACAGCCGTGTGGAAATGTAAAGTTCAAATAAAGTGTAAAACGGGGATATGTGAGGTGCAGAGCACTACCCCAACAACGCCGGAGCCCAAAGAACATAAATCCACTCTGAGGAAATCTACAAGGCTGTCTATCAGCAAGATAAGTTGGACTGGACACAAATCCTCTCAGTCATAAATCTGCAAAGGGAGAAAGGGACAGCCCCTCAATCAAGAGTCAGCTCCCGTCAACATGTCCCCCCAGGTGAATGCACTGCTTACATGTGTGTCTATGTATATTTCCACCTCTGCAAACACTCCCAACCACCACCCTGTATTACCCTACAGCCAGTGTCCCTGCAGGTCAATCCACTGTGATCTGTTTTGCTGAAGGATATGAATGTTGACACTTTATTGACATGACATGTCGCTCTTTCTAAATTACGGAACCCCCAAAGTCCCAAAAGAGGATGGAGCTCCATACCGAATTATAATGCCCCACCAAATGCAGGTCTACCTGCTCCTCTTCTTCTTCTTCTTTTTAGTGCTGCAAAGGTTAGTCCTTTAATTCATGCAAGAGGAACTTAGTTGTAAAATTAAAGAATTTGTGGTAAATACAGCCAGATCAACCTGTTTTATGTCATTAATACAATGTAAATACAGTAGCCAAATGTATATTGTAACAGTTCTGTTCTGTTCTGTGCCTATCCTGTCATGGTTTAACTTTTAGTTTCGCTCATCAGCTTTTATTTTCAGCATCAGAAACAAGTCCTTTATCTGTTTGTCTTGAGGGTAATTCCATCAAAGTATTTGGCGTCATGAATGTAGCACAGGATGGGACAGAATCTCCATGTTTTTGAAGCACAAATATACTGAATATGAACATTTCTGACCTGCTGCAACCTCTGATTTTAATATGCTGCAAACACGTGACGAAAGCAATTATTAGCCGTGTTTCCATCAAAGAATTTCAATGTGCATTTTGAATATTTGCATGAAAAAAGCTTGATGGAAACACCAAAAATTTGAAAAAACGTGAAAAAAATGTGCATGAAAGTTTTATGCTCGCTTGAAGTGTTTTTTGGATTTTTCAAAAAATAGTTAATGAGCTAAACGGGAGATGGAAACTCTTTTTGTGAATAAGTTCTGATGTAGTGAATATTTAACTCTCATGACTGATCAGCTGTTTGCTCTGACATGAAATAACTATTAGAAGTTCCCAATTGAATGTTGAAAAATATTTTTTTTATTATTTTCATTCTCTCTTCCTCAATCTCTTCTTCTTCTCCTGTTTACTGACAGATTATCCTACAGCAACACATCCTGCTGCCACCTGCTGACCAGAGGACGTTACTGCAGCTTTGTTTACTTGTTATAAACCAGCTGATGGAAACTCACTAATTCACAAATTTCGCTTCAAAATTCGACTTCAATGGAATCAAGGGTACTGTATTGTTGTGCATAAGGAAATTGTTGTTTTAAACACTTTAAAAACATTTGGTGAGGTTGAGGTTCCAAAATACCAAGATTAGGCTTTAAAAAATACTGTTTCTATGTATACATTTTACCAACAGGACACGAAAAAATCACTTCTAGACAAACAAAATGCAAACATCGGTCGGTTTAAAGACCTGGGTTGGTTGATCAAATCTACTTCCACCTCCAACAGCCAGTTGGGGCTCCAGAAAAATGATGTAGATTAATGGATTAGTGGTTTGCAGGAACAAACAATACCAACATTATTTGCTAGTGACTGGTTTCAAAGGTAGAATAAAAACTCCTCCACACTTGCTATTTTACTTTTACGTTTCATTTTTTACTGCAGTCGAGTGGTAGTCTTGTTTTTAATAATGTAGCCATGTAATAAAGCCTTTTTTCCCACTTTAGGAAAGCACTACGCCTTGAATTTTTGATCCAGTTTTCAATTAATCAAATTACCTTAAACCAAATGATATGCAATGAATCTGGGGCTTTCCAGGCACTGGAGGGTCTGGGGCCCCAGGCAGTAGCTGCCTGTAGGGTTTCATACTCTGGTAACTCAAGTCTTGCAAGCAAAAAAAGACTGATATAGCAAAGGGAAAGAGTCCTTATCTTACCTACTCTGCTGCATCTGAGGTGATATTCAAAGTTCTGTGATCTGACGCTGCTCCACATATCCAACAGTCCTGATCTAGATTGTAAAAGTGTGACTTTTTGGAGCACATTCTCCCCACACTGATTAGAAACCCTAAAACTGAATTATGTGAGACATTCATTAGGCTTGGAGTACTTATTAGGATTGCGGCATTGTGAATTTTTTAAGCCTCCAACAATGGTTCAGGCGTCTGCTCCAGTAGAGACAGCATAATACCTCAAATGTAACAAACAGGAAATGTTTGCTGTCTGCTTCATTTCAGAAACACCGATGCCGCCTGGGGAAAACAAAATGCAAGCAATGTCTGTTTGTGTTTGCATATGTAGTGTACACAGGTCTAACACAATATTGCATAATGTCTTCCTTGCAAATAACTCTATTTGAAATGTGATCCACCGCATTGCACACGTGTCATGGCGTGCATAAAAATCTCAGTGATTGGGAGTGACTGAAGGGAGGTGTTTTACATCTCTGTCCACTGTAAAATGGTGCACTGGCTCGCAGAGCCGTAATTCCTCCGAGCTGATTGTGATTTTTAGGAGCAAAAGGATAAAAAAGCAACAGGAGGACACTGTTTACTGTTTCCCGCCCTTGGATTACTATCACAAGCATCATTCATAACAGTGATTCTGTTTGTGCCGTTTCCAACAGGCTCATGCATTTGTTAAGTAAAGTAAAATTAGAGGTTTTTCCTTGTCCTAGGCTGTTGCACCGGGGGGACTATAAAAAATTGATTAGTCATCGTTTCCCTCCTGATGAGATTCCAACACTTCATTTGATTTGAGAGTGGAGTAAAAACAAGCACTGTGGATTCCTGCCTTCCTTCCCCAGAGCTCTTCTTTTCACCAGCCTCCTGGGATCATACAGTAGGTTGGACTCCCAATCTTAAATCGGGAAAAAAAACTGTAATTCTAGCTTAACATAACACCCACATGTTCTCACTGTCTGTAATTCTCCTAAGCATCTCAAACAACAGATAAAAGCACGGAGGCATCAAACAAGTAGCATCCTGTCAAAGAGCCTGTGGCCATGCAGGGTTTGTTTCAGGCCATTGTTCTGAGAGAGGAACTCTTTATTTCTGGTACAATCCTCAGCCTCCCTCCATCACCACCACCACCACCACCTCCTAACCAACTCTCCCTCTTCACGGGGAGTCTGAGTAGTTCTGTGCGTTCAGCACATTTCAGCACAGTGGATATTTGAAATGTCAGGACATTCACTCTGCTTATGTGTGGTAGATCTGAACTTCCATACCGCTAGGCACATTCCTGAATCGGCCGCATGTATTATTCATTCTGGGATGTATACAGGGGCCAGTGCACTTGACTTTGTCAACGTTCTGTAAACACATGCTCTAAATTATTGAGGTGTCTAAAGGAGGGCCTGTTGCGCGGGCTGGTGGGCCCGGTGCCATGACAGGTTGGATGGGCAGTAACGAGGAGCTGCGTAAGCACCCCTAGACAACCATTAAAAATGTATGAATCACCAACTCCCTCTGGCCAGGCAGAGGATCATCACGCCACCCACAACTTCAGCTCATCCCCCAAACAACTGCAACAAGGTGCACCTGCCAATTCACTCTTGTCACCTGTCTGTGCCCCATCACTGTCAGCTCCATCAGCTGGAGATGGAAAGAGGCAACTGTCACTCCTCCGCCATCAGCTGTTAGATTCCCATACTGCCGGGTTATTACAGGGACACTGATGTTCACAGCTACACCCCTGTAACTAGGGCGCTGTAAAGAAGTAAAGACGATATCCATGCGTGGAAAATCTCCCGTCTCATGTGAATCACCTAGATCATGTTTTCCTGACAAGTGTTTGTTGAAAAGACCCTCAATATGATTTTTTCTAATGGTGAACAATCCAATAGATAGTAATTTCCTGATGGTCTAATTGGTCCCGGGGGGAGTTTTGTCTTCATCTATTATGAGGAGACCCACAGGACCTTAGTTTTATTGGATTTATGACAGCAGAGAGAAAAGATGCTAAAGGTATAATTTATTAACAGTTTTTTTTGTTTTAATTGAGCCGTGTGTTGTAGCTGCTTCCTGCTTGAGGTTTCTTATTTCTGTCGAGAGGCGCAGGGAGCCGTTCGGGGTGTGAGTCTCAGCTAACAGAAAGGATAGTTACACACATTTAAAATAATGAAGGGACCTGGGTTTCTGTTATCCCGTAATTGCCGGTTTTTGACCAGTAAAATCTGCTGAAGTCCAACATATTAAAATATCTCTGGTCATAATGTCTGGTGAAAATTATTCCTTCTAAGCAGCCCGACCGTGAAAAAGCTTAAGAAATAAAGTGATGGCCAGCAATGGATTCTGGTTATTATTTGGCTGTTTTCAAAGAGTTTTTATTCTCCTTTGTTTAATCTGAGAAAAAGCCAACAGTGAACGGAAACTGTTCCGCCACAACTTCATAATGAACTGAAAATATAACTACAACTTGAGGGATTCAACTTGTTCTGCAGCGATGTCTTTACCCACTATGGATGATTTTTAATTGTTTTAAATAAGTGTTATCTTATCTTATTTCTTTTGCCAGGACTTGGTTCATTCTGAATACTGGTGAAACACTTTTCTAGGGTTTTCCCTGCCATTATGAGACCTGGGGGCAGTCCCACAGCCATTTAGGGCATCACCTAAACCAAATGAATGTAAAATCAATGTGGGGAACATAAAACCTAAATGAGTTTCTCCTGATCTGATGGTAGTAGTTGGGCCCCAGTGGACTTCTTTAGTTTTGTTTAGGCTTTTTGGGAGATGTCTGTTTGTTATCTGCTCTAGCTTTTCCAACTTTTTCTTCACAGATATTGTTTTAACAGCGGTCTTAAATATTCTTTTATGTGCACCTTCCACAAACCTGGAGAAAACACTGTTTTCCATAACCACAGATAACATTTGACCGGAATTTCCCCCATTTGTCCAGAATATTTAAATCTTCTCGGAAACATAGAGCGGCACCAATTATTTGGGAAACAAAGGCCCTGGAAGAGACCCAACTATATCAATGAATTAGAGACCTTTCTTATGAATTACATCTTATTTCAGTATCTTGTACAGTCTAGATAATGAATTCTATTGATTCCTATTGATCTTGTTCTCACTTTAGGAGAAAACCAAATATGCTGAGCAAACATCAGCCATATTCTTTATAAAGAAGTTAAGAGTGATGTCAAAAGTGTTTTTGAAGCCTTCATTTAGAAAAAGAATTAGAGATATACAGCAAGTGTAATGCTGTCCTTTTGTTTTCTCTCGCGCTCGGTGTGGCAGCTCATTCCTACAATGACTGCAGACATTATCATGTTAGACAGCCTTCTTCTCTTAAATGAAATTATTGTTGTGCCATGATTAGATTTCAATATCTAACTTTGCTTAGCCACACTTCTGAGCTGGAGCCTCCGCCTGCCATACTGCAAACACTACATGTGCTTTGATGCATGCATAACTGGAGCTTCGGATGAAAGAGCAGAAGGTCCAAAGTTCTCTTTTAGGGATCAATAAGTGGAATTAAAAACTTCTTTCTTAACAAATTACCAATTCTTTTAAAATTGGAGCCATTTCCAATTCAGAAGTGAGCATCAATACCCAACCCTACCTGTCAAAGAGAAGCAAAGCCGCTCCACTCTATTCCCAGCATGGATCTCAGCCTTGTGTTAACCCTCATAAATAAAACAACAGCACAATCACAGACTCCACCTTAACCTCTCCCATTGACGGTACCACTTGCTTAACTCATCTCCCAGAAGACCCTCCCTCCTCAGCCTCTCATTGGCCCCCCGTATGCATGCCTAAGGTCCAAAAGGCAAAAGGCAAAAGCCAAAGCAATTAGAAAAGCATCTCCTCCCCTGAAGAACAAGGTTGATCTGCAGCACCACGACAGGTCCCTGAGGTGCGCCATTTACAGCAGGAACACCACGGGCTGCGACACAGTTAGGCCCTGCCATTAAGGCAATCTGTTTTGTAAAAGGATGGCCATCATAATTTATCTGTTTTTAAGCTGCAGTTGAGTACTTTTCCACATCCATCTTGGCGCACATTAGAATTTCAAAAGCATCTGTGAATCAGGGCTGGAGACCGGCTGAGATGATTGCAGTGGTTTTCTATAGTCTCCTGTGGCGCTCTCCCTGACCCCGAGTCTGTAATCTATATTTTCAGAATAATACAGAGAACCAGAGATGTTCAAGGGCATAACCCTCTAATCTACTCTACTTGCCATGTACTTGGAATGTCCACAACCGCTCTTGAGCTTCAAGAAATCAGCGTTTTATTATAACCGGCTTCAATTTACTTCGTGCATCAAATCAA
>CAFUXE010000411.1:205905-221948 GCA_903364295.1 Serranus cabrilla
GTCACACCAGGAGAGAGCAGCTTTAAAGCAACAGGAGGAGGTTTGGGGGGAACCTGGTGAGCTGCACCTCTGGGTGCCACATCAGTCGCCGTCTCACCATGTGATGATGAAGTTGGGAGGATGGGAGCCGATAGGTGGCTGACTTGGAGAGATTTTTTATTTTTTTTTGGCAAGTCGGGAGTGGATCCAATTAGAATGAAGCCTGGGAGAGAAAGATGAAGTACTATAATGCCACCCAGAGACCCAGAGTGTGAGAGCAGAGAGAGCAGAGGATTCACCCCCTGTTGACCATGACTACAGACACATAGCCTGGGGGAGGGAGCATCCAAGGCTCCACACACACACACACACACACACACGGAGAGAGGGAGAGAGAGAGAGTGACATGAAAGAAACAAGGCAGTGCTGCGAGGCCAAACAGATGAATTACTTATCAAAGACGCGCACAGCAGACCGGCTATGAGGCTGCAACACACAGACAGCTGGGGCATTATCAATTCACATTCAATTAGCTGTCCTTGGCACTGCCTGCCAACGGGACCTGGAGTATCAGTACATTCACAACGCATAAGCTCATTCAACAGAAAAAAACGTGCAGAGGATCAGGTGGATTCTTTTGAGGAATTCAATTAAAACAGTGTCGAAATGTAAAAAAGAAAGAAAACACAGACGCAATTTCTGCATGAAAGGCGAAAGGATTATTTTCAATGCCATAGGAGGCAACAGAGAGGGAGGAAGGGGAAGGAGGAAAAAGAAATGGCTCCTTCCTTGGAGTCTGATGGCACAGCACCTTTGTTAAATATGAACTAATTAACTGGAAAAATGAAAGTGTTTCATCTTCATTAGTATCAGACAATAGGACTATGAAACATAATTGAGAGTAGTTCCAGTTTAATAGAATGAACAGAAGTCATTTGGTATTGAAATGTGCAGGGTGATTTAGCCAAAAGAAAGTGTATTATTAGATTTAATAGAATACCTACACATGATCAATGCTCAGAGCACAGGTGGTAGTTTGTCTCTGGTTCTTCAAATGATTAGGCCAACAGAATAATGGCCGGCCGGATTCACGTTGCTCCCGCATTGATTACAAGGAGCAGCCCATTTTTCATGAAGTGGAGCTGCACACACCATTTATTAAGCCTTTACACATGTGACATAACAACTGGCGGGCGCATAATGCAGACTGGATTTGGTGGAATCAGGACACGGTGGAGAGGCCTGTTGATGATGATGATGAATTAACGCCGCGCGGGGGGGCGACGCGGCCAAAAGTATGTGGACACGCCATCGCTGTCGGTGGGGACTTTAACAGCCGCAGCTCCTCAGTTTCACCTCGCTGGTTTTTAGGACCTGGCTGCAGGGATTCGCTCCCATTCAGCCACGAGAGCATCAGGGATGTTGGCGGCGGATGTTGGGTGATAAAGTCTGGCTCACAGATGGCGTTCCAGTTCATCCCAAAGGTGTTGGATGCACGGCGGGAACACCAACTGGGAGAGGTGTGCAACTGCCCCCGGGCCCCCAGAGCGCCACACGCACTGTGAGCCAACTGCTCAGTTACTGCTGAAGGTGGAGTTTGTACCTTTAAAGGACAACCTGTATTATTAATTAGTCTAATTGTTTTTATATTATACTGTGTTCAGATCCTTTACTGCAGTAAAAGTACTAATACCACACTGTAAATTATAGTAAGAGTCCTGCATCAAAATGTACTTAAAGTATCGAGTAAAAGAACTCGTTCTGCAGAATGGACCCACTCAGATTGCTTATTATATTTAAAATACATTATAAGATCATTATTATTCATGCATTTACGTAAGCAGCATTTTACTAAAGGCTAATTGCTTCCATGTGGGTTGATTTTCTTTTTTTAAATTATCGTGTTTTTTATGTTAAATCTCGACCTGAAAAGTAGCTAAAGTTGTCAGATAAATATAGTGGAGTAAAAAGTACAATATTTACCTCTAAAATGTAGTGAAGTAGAAGCATAAAGTTGCATGAAAAAGAAATTAAGTAAAGTGCAAATATCTCAAAATTGGAAGTACAGTATTTGAATAAAGGTATCTTCCATCAAAGAGAAATTGGGAATTGTGGTGGGATAAGAAGTGGAATGGGGCCCAACAGCAGATTTTTGCCCCTGGGCCCTCCAACAGGTTAATCCAGCCATGGTTGGATGGGGTTTTTTGCAGACCTGAAGAAAGTTTAATATCATTGTTTGCTCTTGCATCAAGGTTTACTTCACTTGAACTGTGGTGACGAGACCAAACCGTGAAATCCCTCCCCAGACCCCGGGGCGTCCACTTACTTATGGCCATAAAGCATCCAGATCCCCGACTTCACAGACACAGTAAAGAGTTTAAGTCACGCAGCACGTGACCCCCACAAAGAAAGACGCAGCGCGCAAAAGCAACACGGTCATTTTTAAAAAACATGAGCGCATCACAGAGCTCGGCCATATGAGACGGCTGTCTTGGGAAACAGTGGGTCTTTATCACTTCAAAGGCTGACATCCCTCCGGCGTCTCGGGGAAGCCGTGACTGGCACTCGTACAGCCCTCTTTCTGCTGCATTTGTCCAATCTTAGAAAGCCCAGAGTCAGGAAACACAAGGTCTTTTCAAAGTTAGTCAACAGGCCTTTGAAGCGCAGCCAACGGAGTCAGCAACCCAGCGACAAGGTGCCGAGCCATTATCATTCAATAGACAGCCGGGATTTTGCATATTTAACAGGAAATTTCACTTTGCTTTTTTGACACGGGGCATTATGCATCCTCTGTACATAAAATCCATCAGCACCTTGCCAATTTTGTTTGTGCTTTTCCCATTTCGCTGGGGAAATGTGTTTCTCTTGCAATGCACACTACATTCAAAACATGCACAGGAATTAAATTATACGTCTGTTTGGACAAACAAATTGGACCACGGGTTCAAGGTAAACTCTTTCACTCGTTTATTCATTTATTTCGTTAGCTTGTTTGTTTTAGTGCTGATATAACCTGGTGGGTGGGAAAGCCTTAAATTGTGACACTTGTTATCTTTTTTGTGCAATAATGTTTAAGAATGTTTGAGAATATATTTCAGACGCAAAAATCCTCACCATGGTTTAATTACAAACTGCACATTTTATAAAGTATCCAGACGCCTCTTGACTTGATGCCTGGTGCACATATATCTACATTTGTTTTATAGGCGGCATCAACAATGAAATAATGCTATAACCTCCATAGAGTAAGTTTCTCCATTAGTCATGTGGATTCACAGATCTGCAGCTGGTTTCCAGGCTAACCGTGTTTGCTCTGATGTACAACAGTAATAACTGCAGTCAATGGTAGAAAATACAGGATGCAGATATACAATGAATCAGGATTCACGGCACTGTGTTGAGCTTTACTGTAACACTGCTGTCTGTCCTCTGGGACGGACTGTATATGGAATGACTGAGAAAAGGCTGGAGACGCCACAGACTGACGGCGTCTAACAGCATCTGTTTACGAGTGAAGAATCTCCTGTTAAGAGCAATTCATTATTTTAACTTTTCAGTCTAAACCCAACAGCAAAATCCATCCTCAAAACACACTGTTGGCATTTATCGTTTGGACTGCAGGGCACCATCTTGTCTCTCTGGTGTCTCCGTGAGCTTTGGCGTCCCTCAGTAGTCGGGCGGTTACAGTAATAGCTGCGTCCTCGCCTGTTGGGATTTGCTCTGACGACCCAGCTCGAGTGCATCCATTCCTAATGAGCGGCAGCCAGTGGCCGTCTCCTCCTGTGGGCTGTCAGCTGTCTGTCCCCCGGTGGAAGGAAGGAGGGAAAGGACCCAGCCACCCCTCGGTCCCCCGGAAGGGCAACTTCATAGGACGGGGTCCCACGGCGAGCTGCTAATGATCCATATGATGGCCTGGGCCAGCCATTGTTTGGGCTACATTACCCAGAGAGGGACAAACAATCGTTCGCAGTGTCACTTGATAATGGCCCAAAAAGCAAATCTCACAGACCTTCATTCTTCACAAGGGTAATTAATTCGCCGCTGTGCTGGGATGCTTCGCCTCTTCCAGCTCCTCTCACGCTGCCCCCACTATACTCTCCCAAAGATTTCCAATTGTTTTGCAGACAATGGTTTCAGAAGGCAGTAAAAGACCATTGATCTGAGGGCTATTTGCAAATACCCGTCTCCATACAGAGAAATGCATCTTACTGTGTTGCGTTAAGCAATTCCACATTTTAATGGGTGGACTATTGATGGTTGATGCCAAAAGAGTATGGTATTGACGCGCTCAAACACATCCACAATGAGGTCTGGAGGGGATAGCACCAGCTCAGCACAATAAATAAAGGAAGGGGCATCAAACTGAGGAGGAGGGATTGCATAACGTTGCAGAGCCCTCATAAAAAAGTTACTATAATGTGTGTCATGATTGACTTTTATGATCAATGCAGCTGAACATCCAAAAGTCCGCAGCACACAGCTCCCAATAAGCCCGTCAGATCTATACTTCTCAGGCTGGACTACGTAGTAATTACAATTGCCGATTAGCTACATGTGCATTATTGGATGTAATTAGGTGTTGATTAAAATTGGAGCATTACTCGCAGCAGCTCCAGTGAGAGTGATAACAGCGAGGCCAAAGATTGGACCTACATCTCCATCCATCGTTTAAAAAACATACATAAGAACAAGCATTTGCTCCCTTGTTTCTGTATTACCAATAAATCCCACGCACTGAGAGAAATGAATGATCTTTCGACAAAACAGAGACAGCGCGAGACAAGACAAATGTCTGTGCTTACATCAAATGTTCCCAGATACGAAACAATCCAACCACACCAATAAAGCAATCAATGCTAACCTAATCTCTGCAGCCTCAGCGGCACTTGCTTGCCATTTCTTAGCCCCAAAATGAAGAGGAAAAGAGAGCCTGAAAGGCATAAATAAATAAACCTCAAACCACTCATGTTCTATTGCTGCCGCTGAGGACGGGGGGAGCACCAGCAGCCATCACACATCTACAGTATATAAAGCTCATTTCGGATAGGAGCGCAGCTTTATTCAAGCGCAGAGGTGAATTACAAACACAGTCACTTTCAAATTTGGTTAAAGGAGAGAGAGACAGAGGAGGAAGAGCCGGGCTGAGGATGAGTCATCCTGCCGGTCTGGTTGCCCACACTCCTCGTGCGAGGTCCGACAGGGTGGGGGGAGCACTTCTTTTTTCTAATGGGGAGCAGAATGAAGCTGGCCTAGTCAAAGGTGCTTTAGGGGGGATAAGCTGGGCACTGTGTCTCAAATGGGGACACTCGAGTGGGTAAAGCCTGCCTTAAAGAGAGCTGCGCCTTCTTCCCCCACTGTGACTCTTCATACCTCCATCCAAGCAGAACTAAGGGCGCCGCTCGCCGAGATACAAAAGGGACAAAATCACTCTTTCACACTTCCACACTCCCATCTCTGCATACCCCCGCATGTGCACGAGTGTACGTACTGTACTGTACGGCACAGACAGGGACCCACAAACACACACTGGGAAACACACACACACTCCCAGGCACAAGACTGCTCCCTCCTGGTGGCAGCGTGCGGCTGCATCACCTCCCCCAGCCCCGGCGTCACATCGGGAGCAGAAACGTGGCTGGATATTGTCCAGATGCAGTTATAATTTCACTAATGCTCACTCAAATGTCAATGGGGTCCAGTGACAAAGGATTCTTAATCCCTCATATGAATGTAGCGCCCAAAGGCAGAGAAGAGGCGGTGTGTGTGGCAAATATGAGGGAGCTGCATGAGGGGGCATACATTACACACGACTTGTCTTTGGCCTTAATGGGAGGGTTCAGCGAATTACGCTGATATTTAAATCAGCGTGCATAAAGAGGGGAGGCAACGGCGAGAATGATGAGCATGTCCCACTATTGAACTTTCCTTTATCCACCTGGAAACATCCTCTGCAAGTAAACGCAGATGAGTTGCCGTTGAGCCAAAAGCTGCACCGCACAAACACACCCATCCCATCAGCCTAAATCACTTAAGTGGGGCAGAAACAGAGAAGAGCTTCTCCCTCGTCCCCTAAGTGAGATGCTGTAGTTTCACTCTATTTGCCCAAATTATACTCTGCTGTCGGTAGGGTCGCCTCGTCCTCAGGAAGTGATGAATCAAAAGTGAAAGGCTAAAACTGCTGCAATTTGACTTTTTTTTCCTCTCACCGCCGTTAAAACCTGGAAAAAGTGGAGACCTGACGATGTATTTCAGAAACTGCACGACAGTCTGCTCGGCTGCAGGTTTGCTTCTGTGCCCATTGCTCTCAAAAATCCATTAAAAAACAGCTTGCAGAGCCATACTGCTGCCTTCACAAATGTAATATACATCGGGCTGAGCAGCACTGTAGTTTTATTGTTTTATCTATTTGTACTGCAGCTTTTTTTTTCTCTTCTTTTTTACAAACATAACTTTATCTCTCAGCTGATGATCGCTCTAATGGGAACCATTTCCCAGCATTCTTTACTCCTCACTGTTGAGTCTGGTGGCAGTCACTTAAAGCTGTCTGCATGCTGAATTTCAGGATTTCTGGGTATTGAAGTCCGGATATTTGGAGCTGAAAGTGCAAAGATTTCACGCAATTCACACAATTAAATCTCAAGCATCACTTTGCTAAAACGCCGGGACGATTAACGCTCACATTTTTGTATTTCTTTAATTTCTTTAAACCCTTCTCGTCACACACCCTGCACACACACACACACACACACTGTTTCCTGCAGCAGTGGCCCTCATCAGAAGGGACAGCTCCTGCAGTTTCGGCACCAATAATGACTTGACTTCATGTCATAATCAAATCCCTTTAATAATGGGAACAATTCAGCGATTGCCTGGCGTAATCAAATTAGCCCGAGTCTTTTTGGATTTTCAATTATCTCCAGTCGGCGGAGCACTTTATCCGGGGCGCTGGCTCTGGCTCTGACTCGGAGCTCTGTGCTGCACCGCGGCTGACAGCAGCAGCCTCACAATTACAATGAGGCCGAGCTAATGTGATGACAAGATCGCCTGCCTGCCTTACTTAGCCTTTCATTTGTGCCGGGGCTCCTCGGCGTCCCCCGGTCTTATCACCATGTCCCTGTACCTGCTCCGCTCCGCTCACTGCTGCTCCTGTTTACTGACTCCTTGTGTGGAGGGCAGGCTGCATTAAAGCGGCCACTCCAACAGTTACTCTTTCACAGTTTGCAAAGAAAAGGTTTGTTGAGCAGGTTTGCGGCGTTCTGATTCATGCACCTTCACAAATGCACACTTGGAGGCGGCTCAGTACAACTGCAGCCTTCTACTGTTTGCCACCAGCTTTGAACCAAAGTCAAGGCTTTGACACTGGCAGCCATCGGTGGGGCGTGCACAGGGAGCTGGAAACCTAGCATGTGCTGCTAGCAGCTATATGGCAGCTGGGTTCAGCTTAGCAGTTTGGCTGCGAGGGGAAGAAGAGGGTGAAATGAAATCTGTGTGGGTTAAAAATGTACTTCTGCCTTCAGAGGAGCTTCACCTAAAGCAGCAGATGTAATGGTGTCATAATGGCTGCTCCACCCAGGATTCAGCCTCATCATCAGCCACTGAGAGGCTACAAATGTGTTTGTGTGTTAGAGTAATCTAATGAAACAGCTTTTAGATTGACACAAAGGCACTTTTCATTTAACGAGGTATTTCAGGGAAGTGACAATAAAAACATAAGTAGTTAAAACCAAAACATCGAACCAGTTTGTGTTAGCTGGTGTTACACACGCTGAACATCCACCAAAACATGCCAATCACAGACGACTAACATGTAATCTTTGCAGCGAGGGAAACATGCTTTTATGTTCTACGACTTGCTGTTGAAAACACTAATAAAAGAGTAAAAAATGCACAATATTATATTTGTTAATTCATAAAACAAAAGCTCTTGGTTTCCACCTCAGGGTGCCGTTCTTTACAGAAGAATAAACAGAAAGAAATAAACTGATAAATGCTGTGCTATTACACTGTATATACCACACATAAAACAACAAAATTTCTGCTCAAAAGAAAACTTTCTAGTGAGGAAAGTAAAGAAGTATAAGTGCCCCTGTAGAAACTTTACATTTTAATATTTACTCTCTGTAGAGAGCAGGTTGTTCACTTTTCTGTGTTATGTTCCAAAATGCAAATGTGTCTGTTAGTGTTTGCAAAGTGTCTGTTCAGAAAATGATGATTTATGTTGGTAATTATCATTTCTGTGCTGGTTTATTCAGTTTAGAGCGTCAGTGAGGTGGGAGTTATCTTTCCTGACCCCGGCTGCTTCCTGAATCATTAACAGCAGCATATTGTCTCTCAATTAGAGTTTGTCACCATATAAAGACTTTGGTCTGTGTGCTGCAACAGTCAGTTTCCTGATTTTTCCAAGAAATATTAGTCTAAGGTAAGATATTCCTTTATTGGGGGAAATTTCAGGTGTTGCAGCAGCACAACTAAAGATTAAAAACTGATTGAGATAATAAAAATAGAGTAGAATAATAAAATAAAGATAAATTAAAAACACAAACAACACTACATACAAGCCAAAACTAGTAGTGTAAGCACATAAAAGGGGCAGTGAAGTGCAATAAAATACAGTAAATACCATATTTTACCACTTTTTTTTTAGTAAGAGAATGAATACTTTAACACTAAAACTTTTAGTTTACTGCTGTGTCAGGATTTGTCCAAACTCGGCTCGTTTGAAGCTTTAAGAACTTAAAAGTAATGAACTACTTTTCTGAGAAATATTGAATTCTTTTCTGACTTTTGGAGTAAAGTCAGCTTATTAGAATTTGAAGTGCAAAAACAAACTTTTTAGTATTTGCAAAATAAAACTGCAGCCAAGCACCACAATAACCATAATGCTTGAACACTTTATATATATATGTATATTATCCACCTGACCTACTCGGGTTCGGACTGGATGTGGAGCAGAAACTGGCTCAAACACTCGGAGCACTAAGAGATCCACTTAATTAGCTCCTGAGCGTATGATGTCATGTTTGATGTGACCTCTGACCCCTGCACTGATTTGTCATTAACTGTTGGAGTAAAGTGGTAAGGGGCAGCACTAACATCTGCCAGATCTGCTCTGGAGCCAGCAGCCTGTGTGTGATCCTGTGGAGCCGACTGCTGCAGGAAAGTGACACCAACTTTGTCCGTGCAAACTGCAGCTCAGTAACGAGGAATGAAGAACGATGCACTGATTAAAAATAACATATTGATGCAGATAAAAAAAAGTTCCACTTCTGCACATAAAACTGAGGCTGCAGCAGGTGAATCGATTTCCTTCATCAAATATTATTCATTTCATGGTTAATATGGAATATGAAATAAGCCAACATTGCACTTTTCCTTGGACAGGTGGTGGAAAACTGCACACTCGTCGCACATATGGCAGATTTAAAAAGCAATAAATTTACATTTTTAAACATCATGGCAGCAAAAGGCTCACCATCAAAAGGATTTATTTAGTTTCCAGCGTGAGGCGTTTTGGACCTTATCACAAAACTGAGCAGAATGTACAAATTTCACTCAACTGTGAGACAAACTCACCACACAACCAGAACTCCAACAGGCTGCAGGCCGAGCTGACTAAAGGCCAGCTTTCTGGATTTGTCGAGGACTATTTTCAGCAGCGGATTAGTCCACATTTGGTGCACTAGTGAGTATTTATGACAGCAAGATGGTGCATGTGGGACTGAGCCCAAATAACCTCCACCCAGTGCAGCACGGAGGGAGACAACTTGTTAGTGGGATGAATTCATCTCTG
The DNA here is from genome assembly GCA_903364295.1 of Serranus cabrilla. NCBI lineage: Eukaryota > Metazoa > Chordata > Actinopteri > Perciformes > Serranidae > Serranus > Serranus cabrilla. The sequence goes on from CAFUXE010000411.1 coordinate 215,675, forward strand.
GTTTTGTTCTTTTCGCAGGATGTGTTGACAGTAAAAACAGAAGAGTATCTTCAGACTTATCCATTAAACTGCAGTATCTTGTCGCCCTTTTCACGCAGCCTGAATGGAGTCTTTCTAATGCAAAGTGCCTTGCCTAAAGGCATGTCAAAAGTGGCATAATTCATTCTCCTCCAGTACCTGCCTGTCTGCTCGACTGAGAGCAGCTGCTTCCAGTCAAATCCCCACAAAAAACCCCGAACAATGCACAATCAAACATTTCCATAATTTAAACATTACATTTTAATCATGTTGTCTTGTGAGAGGACAAACGGATAAGTACAGTCATCTCACTATTTACTGTAAATGTTCCTCCTCTCTTTTTACTCATTGACAGTTTCACTGAAGTGATTATTCAGCCCTGTTGAGGAGTTTTTTCTCCTCTTGAATATTCTCCATTTGAATATTATTCCATAATCAACACAACATGTTGCTGCTTGTCTGTGTTTACATCACTGATTTGCATTCAAATCATATTTCCTCTCTCTCTCTCCCAGCATGCTCAAGTGCAGATGCTCCAGAGGTAACTGGGAAAAGGTTGTGTGTGCCAAACATACTGTAGGAATAAATAAACACTTTATCAGGCCGCGGAAGAGAGGAAAACCTATGTACGGGGGAGGAGCGCGACCGAAAAAAGGAGGGAAAGAGACTCCATTGTCCCTTTTCGAACGAGCAGTGTGAGAAATGATAATTAACCGGTAATTAATTTGGTGGTCTTTATCTCAGAGCAATGTGTGCTCTGCAAAAGATTAGGAGAGCTTTTTAATAAGCGCCATAGAGTTTGATTCTGCCTATTTCCGCCTGCAACAAATAAGCCCGTGTTTGTTTATTCCAGACAGGCAGCTGGCAGAGAGCTGCTGATACGTTCACAGGAAGGCTTTCCCAGTTTATTCTCAGACTGCTGCTGCTGCTGCTGGTGCAGGCCTGGAACCCTGCGTGTGCACATGACATCAGAACACGACTGATAATTACACATGAATGAGTCCGCTCCTTTTCTCCTGCAGCATTGTATTTACAGTACAGCAGCGCATTCAGCACTGCCAGATATTCTGCTTTCAGACACCAAAGTGTTGTTGTACAAATGTCTGTATGCACTGTGGCGTTCACATGATTTCGTCTGCAAGAATTTTGTTAAATGGATTATCATTTAAGTCAGTTTTTAAACTAGAAATGTGCAAAAATCCAATTCTGTGTTCCCAAATGTTCATTTTTGCAAGTTTTCTTTTTTGCAACATCTATCGTGATAAATACTTTTTGAAAAACGATCATTTTATAGATAAATGCAAAAGGAATTTAACAGTTTTCTGTCAGAAAAATTTAAGTAATGCATTATGAAAACAACTGTTAATAAAAACACTTTAGTTAAGGTTTATACAAAAAGATAAGTGATGCCTATTTCCTTTCTTGTAGGGCTTCAGCCATGTATATGACTGATGACTGGACCCCATCTTTGCATATTTTTATGTCCAAACAGTGCGATAAAAATAAATGTATGACTTAACTGTATATAAACAGCTGTGAGTAATTTCCTGCTGTTTGTGCTCGGCATAAGAGCAGGAGATAAACACAGAGAGGATATGAGATAATTCCACTTACAGCATTATTTCCTTTGAAAAAAGAAAGTGCTATTATGTTCAATTATTTAATAAAAGAATCCACACAGTGGTATGCAAGCAGAGAAATGAAATAGATAAATACATTCCTTCACATTCAGAGGCTGTTCAGAGGTTTCACCGTGAAGCAAATCCAGAGCACTGCTGCCATCTACTGGCCAACACTGTAACAGAGCAGCTCAGAGCAGCAGGCCGTGCATCTGCAAATACATGAGCGCCACGTGCAGAATTCATCAAAACATCTGAACATGATAATACCGAGGAAAACACTGAACTTAAAATGATTCACGAGTTGGTTTATATTTAACTGCATTACTCACAGCAGCACATAATCAAACAGTCGTCCTTCTCTTCAGCATCACACCTCCTCACACTCCAAGCAGCTGCTGCACAAACCTGCACAAACCTCCATACAGAGGGATCTACTGTGCCAGGATCTGTAGCAGCACCTCGCTGCAGTCCCGCCTGCGCCCACCAGATGTCCCTGTGCAGACAGGAATGCCACAGGCGCGCGCCACTCCTCTGTCCTCAGCCGACCCCTTCCAAAACTGCAGCAGCCACCGAACATGGCCCGTCCAAAGCCCCCCGCAGACCCCGGCCCGCCACCCGCCCGCCCGCCTACACCCAGCAGCCCCTGCACCCTCAGCTCAGGACAGAGATCCTGTCACCTCTCTGAACCCTGCAGAGGGAACAGATTCAGCCGGTTAAACAGGAGTTAAATCCTCCTGAGAAGCAAACCGTCTCCTGGTTTATATTTAGCGCGCACACGCGCCTGGGAGGCAGACTCTGCGAGGAGCCATGTCCGAAATGTCACACAAACCCACACACACTTCCTGTACGTCCTTCACCGGATGACCTAAATCAATTGTCAGCCCACACGACGGGGTGAGTGCCCCCTACTGGAGCTTGACCTTAACACTCCTGTCTCCTGTTCAAAAGGCCTGGAAACAGAAAAAAGATTAAATTAGACTGCTGCAAACACAGTCGGCCTGTGAATAATGAATAGCAGATGAACACCGTTCTAAACAATGGAGGCCCCGGTGCCCGTGCTGCAGCTGTTCGGATGGCTCCCAGCATGCACTTCACTCCCGGGCAGTCCGTGCCTTTATACCCTCTAATACAGTAGCACACAGAGGCCGCACCTGCTGTCCCCGCGGCCGCCCCGGGCCCTCCGACAGCCACGCCACACAGCCAATAAAAGAAATATGAGCAGGATGTAGCGGGAGGGCAAACACACATATCCACACACACAGAGCTCCCACTCTCTCTGTGAAGAATGAGGATATACGAGCACACAAAATCCAACTCTATTTGTCTCTGCTGCCCCCCTCCCTCCATCTCCATCCTCTCCCTCCACACTCTCTCTTCATCTCCCCACGGCAGAACTGACTAAAAGTAATTATACATGTTTAATAACTTCAAGGACTATAAAAACCGCTGTCGGGGGGCGAGGAGGTCCAGTTTAACGACGGTGATAAAAATGAGGGTAAGGAAGAGGGGACAGAGGAGGGGGGGGCGGTGACAGTCAGAGAATGAGCTGTGAGAAGAATCGAGGCCTCGGAAATATCCAGGGAATTACGCTGCATGAAAAGTAGTTCAGGCCTATTTGGACGGCGAGCGTTGGCTCTGTTGGCATTAGATGAGCTGAGTGGCTCCCAGTCAGAGGCCGCTGTGTACCGCGTTACCCACAATCCTCCTTTTCTGTCTCGCAGTAAAGCCTGGAATACGCCATGCCCATTCCTCGGAGTATCGTCTTTAAAAGTCAAACAGACAATGGCGATGAGGGAAAACCTGTTTCAAAGGCGCTGAAGTGAAGCAAATCTCTTGTAGCTCGCATCCTGACGGAGGCAGACACTCGTGGGCCGGGCGTGTATTAGTTTGAATTCTGGGAGTGTGGGATTGACGAGACAAAGCTACACTGTCTGCTGCGTGAGAACACAGGACGTCGAAGGAGAGATCTGGCTTTTTTGCTATAGACACTGAGTGATCCCGGGGTTAGTTCTGAATTTCTCTGCCTGCTCTGACTGACTGTGGTTCTGCCTATTTGGTGTGCAGCACAGCATGAAAATCCCCAGAATAACCCCCGGTTCACTCATTCCCACAGCAGCCTGAACACAGAGAGGGCTCGCCGTGTTTTGGGCGAGGAAACAGGTATTGGAACACGTAGCTCATCTACTTTTACTGACCTTGGCTGAGTTACATTTTTCACTTTCGTTTTGTTTTCACTTTAACCTCCTGATCATTGAATTATTGGAAAAAGTCTAGATTCCTCTCAGCCCGGCCTAACTGTATAGTGGAATTCCTCTCTGCTTCGTTGTGAAAAGGAACAGAAGGTCTGCTGGGTTCACGCTGCCTCTGCTCTTCCTTGCCCCAGGCCTGAGCATTTTGCGGTTATGTATTCTTTCTCAACTTCCTGACCTTGTCCAGGTCCAGGTGAGTGTAGACGGGTTCAGTCGACCCAGATGCCCGGCAGGTCTACTTGGCCCGGGCTGTGCGGAGGCGCCCGCTGCCCCGCTGAGGGTGTGGGCGAGGAGTGTGAGGGACGCTGGGAGGAGGAGGAGGAAGAGAGGACATTCCTTGGCCTCAGGTGAAGCCGGGCTCAGTGCCGCAGTGCCGGACGCACACTGAGAGCAGGAATATATAAACACACTGAGCTGCAAGCTGCACCCGCTGACACACACACACACACACTCAGAGAGAGAGAGAGGAAAAACATGCACAGGCATGCATATGCACAGACAACCTGCCTGGATTTACACATACAAATCATATTTATAACAAGGCGGAATGTAAACAAACAAAATGAGTAATGCGCTGGCATAAAAATACACAGCGCCGCTTTAACTGCACAGGTATATTTTCTGTATTTATACCACAAACACAACACCAACACACTGCTGGGTATTACAGCACACTGCCATCTTCATGCTGCTACTTCCGGTAACGACAGCCAAGGCCCGAGCTCTAAAGAAAGAGTGAAGCCATGGATCAGGCCTGCGTGCCTGCCAACACACACACACACCACCACCCCCCTCCCTACAGGACCATACTGCCCCTCACATAAACCCACTCAGCTCCAGCAGTAAAGCACAAAAGGATGTGGGAAGACTGTGGCAGGTGTCCCAAAACAGAGTGGACGCACATGCACGACAAAATATTCTGCTGATACAAACACAAGGGAGAGAAAAGAAGAAGATGTGGGTGCAAAGTTGCACATCGACATCCAATACTAGAATCTCAAGAAGAACAGTGTTCAATACTTCCTCCAGGTTTTTATTTTTGTCAGGGTGGAAACAGAAGTTGGAACATCTCTGGACAAGAAAAGTCCTTACTCAATGATAATGAAACGAACATTGAGGCTCCACCAATCAATAGTTTTATATTAACAATGAATCCAAACACTTCTCGGAAGGACAAACCTACAGAGGATCATCAGCGAGAATCTCAGCCTCCTGACGCTCGTAGTTTTAGTTTTACAGCACGTTTGTTGTTCGGTTCGGTCTCATTGCTCTCATCAGCTCATGTCCAATCAACTCTGATCTGAGGAGCCGACTGCACACAACCACAACACACACACACACACACACATGTAGCCTCTACAGGAGCTGGTGGGGACCAAAACAGAGCTAACAGTCAACTGAATATTGGACTTCAACCTTGAGAATGACTCCAAATAAATAATAATGTGGCTTAGTGTCAGGATCTAAATATATATACATTACTGTTTGTTACAGAGCTTATTATTTTAACATGATTATAAATATTAAGACAGTTTATGTAGTATAAAGAGCGACAAAGTCCACATAAGGAAGTAGAAGATGGTTGGACAGATGTGTCAAACCGAGACAAGACTTTCACCCAGTCAGACAAAGTTAACATTTAGCAACTAAAGAGACATTTTTCTAAGGAGTTGGTAATGACCAAAACAGAGCAAAAAGAGGACTGAATATTAAACATACAGGTGGAAACAAGAATGACTCCCAATAAATAACAATGTTCTGTATCTGGATGTAAAACAGTGACCTTAATAATGACAGGAGCAAAGGAAGAAGTCAGGTCATGTGGTATAAAGAGCGACAAAGTCCACATAGGGAAGAAAACGAGACAAGACTTTCTAGCAGGAGTTTGTTTCTTTTTAAACAAAAGTGAACATTGATGTGTTAAACATATGCATTTAAATTAAGTATTTCATTTTCAAAATAGTCCAGTTTCTTGTCTTAAACTAGGAACTTTCCACTATTAATCAACTCTAAAGAGGCCTGCAGCTCACTTTTAGTTCTGTTAACTATTATTCACAAGTCTGTCTGTCAATTAGTCTATAAAATGTTGAAAAATAGGAAAGAAAAACAAACACATTTAAACTATTTAACTATAAGTACTACAGTATTTATTCCTAGTGGAGCACAGTGATTGGCTCAGGCCTGGCTTTAATAGAAGGCCAGCCGCTGCAGACAGAGGAGGACGAACACACTCTGACAAACACGGCCGCGCCTGCAGAGTGACAGAGGAGCGGGATCTGTCGAGGAGACGTTGCCTTGGCCCCAGAAGATGGCTTCCCCTCCAGAGCCGCAGGAGACAGGAGACTCAGCGCTGGCTGGCGTCGGGTTAGCTCCATTTGGCAACCA
>CAFUXE010000411.1:251959-266380 GCA_903364295.1 Serranus cabrilla
CCCTCCCTCCCTCCACCTCGAATGTACAGAGAAAGAGAATGCTTCAATTGAATGAAAGCAATCCCAGTGGCATTGAGGCAATTATAGAGGCTGCTGGCACTGTTTTCTGCTTTTTTCGTCCTCCCCTCCTCTTTCCCGATCCCTCCGTCCTCTCTCGGGCTGGTGGAGGGTCTGTTTTCTCTCTCTTTCAGCTTCTCCGTGCTCCAGACATATGCCACTATTAATGTAGCTTCTGTCACTTCAGCTGTTTTGGTCAGATCACTTCTGCCTCTGCTTCCACCTTCCTCGGCCCACGTATAGCTCCTCTCTCCATCTCTCCATCCCTACCTGCTGCACCTTTCTCCAGAAAAGCTCCACCTTTGCACATCCTGACAGCACCATTCAGCTCCGAGAGCTACTGAGAGGTAAAATATATTAATCCTCCTGGTCTTATCAGGTCTTGCAAGGCTAGTGCGGCATGGCTCGGCACAGCGCCGAACAACACAAATGATTCAGGAGAAACTTTAATAACTGTCTTTCAGCTGTGGGTTTTTGATGCATGCTGCTCCTGTATTTCCTCCCTTCCCTTTTTTGAAAACCTAGCAGTACATATATCACCAAAAAAGAGCTGTAAGTCAAACACCTCAGCCTCTAATCAGGTAGCCCTCCCTCCTTCCCCTCCACCCCCGCACATTGCATCCCTCCAGCCACTACTGCACTTTATCTCCCCTCAATTAACATCTTCTGAGCGAGCCTCTATTATCTTAACCACACAGAGCAGAGAGGTCCTCCGAGGAGACGCCGTGGAGGACGGCTGAGCTGTGGACAGAGGGCTCCCAGCCCTGCTGCCGCCGCTTCAATTCGCAGGCCTAATTAAAGCCCAAGTCAGACATGACAAACTGCGAGCGGAGGTGCTACAGAAACAAACAGCGGCGGCGGCTGCGTGTAGCCCGGAGGAGTCTCTTTGTGAGGATTATCTGCCAGAAAACAGGCACGTTCACGTCAACGTCATGACAACATCATCTAAATCTCTTTTGACTGTTTGCTCGGTTTGATCGTGTTTATTTTCAACCTTCTGTACAGGCATCGCCACGGTGTCGTAGCATCCACTATAAATCTTCCTCGCCGTGAATGACAGGCGCGGGGAGACAATGCCACCTTGCTGGAGCTCAAGGATTCCTATAAAATACAGAAGCGATACAGTCGGCTGACGTCACGCTTGTGTTTCCGTTTGCCCCTCGCGCCCTGTTTCATCTGTTTGGTTGCCCTCACCAACTTCAATCTCACCCTATGAAGCCATCAAAGCTCCCATTAAGCCATCCAGCCGCCCTCTTTGTCCTTGCTCCCCTGTCTGACAACAACAGCGAGCGCCGGTGTCGGGTCCCCCTGCTCTCTCTCGCCACCGCCGCCGCCGCCGAGGTGGCCCGGCGATTTGGCCGGCCCTGCCGCTGACTTTGGCTGAAGCCAGACTATTAAGGCTATTCTATTACTGTTGGGTTAACCTGTCACGCTTGGCTGTGGCTCTCTTTATTGTCTGGCCGCTCTGAAAGGGCAGGGGATAAAACTCTATCAGCGGGACAAACGACCACACATGCCGCCATTCATCAGACGCCCGGGGTTTCCCCCCGCGGACGCCGGCCACCACAACCTGCAGGGGTAGCCTTCGCTTCCCCTTAAAACGAGCGCTCCCTGGGGCCGCGGGGGGGACAGAGCGGCGTCTTTACACATAAGGTTTCCCTCCTTAATCATGACTCTGGGAATAGCAGCGCGATCAGGCTGGAGGAGCTAATGTATTGACTAAGATCAGGTAGTGCGGCAGGCGGTGTGGGGAAGTGATTAAGAAGGCAGACTAGTGATCAGTGGATGACAGGGGTCAATCCCCTGTTGGGCAATTGGGTAGTGGCCTTGGGCTAGGTACTTAGCCCCAACACACCAGCTCGACACTCAACCGCGAGAGTGGATAAAATGTCAAATTCAACTTCACCCTTTGCAAAGGTTCAAAGCAAGGAGATGACAGCGAACGCTTTGGTTATTAAAAAATTCATATCGTAATGAAACAGCCGTGTTCCATCTTCACACATCCCCCTCCAGCAAACACGGCGCTCCTTTTTTCATGGGATCCATCAAGGGAGGGCCACAATTAAGTGACTAATTTGATTAGGAGATAATGTGAGTCCCACTTAATGGAAAGGACAGACTTCACAACACAGGCAGATTAGTTTGGTGGATGCCTGCTTATTAATTAAGACAGCCCTCCGTGTCCATATTAAGTCAAATGCACAGATGCAGTTTTAATGGGTCAGGGTGTGCACGAGTAAGACAAATGGAAATCAGGATGTGCAAAAAAACAAAAAGGCCGATGATGAAAACTGAAAATGACCATGAAATGTTTTAATTAAACCTGAGATATCTTTTAAAAAGACGCATTATTTACACATTCACAGGTAGCCGGGCTTGTTGTTCAAACAAAAAGTACTTCTCATCTCAAATTTCACTGTGCTGCATCTGTGTTTCCACTGTGTGTCATTGCACACCATAGCAACAGCGAGTCATTATACTCCTTCAAATTACCTCCATCGCTGTCATTCAGTTTATGTCTCCAATACTACGGCAGCCCTTCAGAGGAACTCCTGCTTTTCATTTAGGATTTGATCTGCACGCCGAACCGCTGCAACAACTTGAGCTCCATCTCTTAGAAGATTTCATATAAACAGACAATGAATAATTTATTGATAAACTAGTTTAATGTTTGAGCAAAAAGCAAATAAATGGGGCCAATTTTCCCTCCTGTAAAGCGTGATTAGAGTTCCTGCTTTAACATGAAGGCATCAGGAAGTCTTTGTCTCTCTGCCCTCTCATGTGATGTATCTCTGTGGAAGTCCAGCAGATTTTGTTTGTAGTTTATGTCCTGCATGCCCCAACGGCTCCACACGGACAATAAGCCAGACGGATCTCCAATGCGACAATTTCTGAGTCCCTGTAGGAAGAGGTAAAAACCACAACCGAAAGCATGAGAGATTACTGTATTTGCGGCAGTCCTTGAGTTTGTGCTCGGCGTCTGGTCGGCGTGTTCGCCTGCCGCGGTGCTCTGTCATTCCGGGCACACCGCACACTCCCAAGCGCTCTATTTACGGTGGCCGAATCCCTGCTGCGTGGAGCGGGAAGGGTATAATCTCCCAGCGGTATTCTGGGTGGTGAATCTGCCGGTGTTGTCTGTGCATACCAATGGCAACCTCACCTCTGTCAAAGGAGTTATGATGTATAAAGAAAGGAAAATAACTGCGAGCCAGTCCATGATGCGTCAAGACGTTGGAGGGGAAATGGGGGTGTCTGGAAACCCCCAGTGGAGAAATATATTCACATCCCTCCCATCAACACCACCAGCGCCAGTGTTAGCACTTTGGCGGCTGCTGCTCCGACCACCTGCTTCTGTGCAGTCACACTGCGCTGGATTCAATCAAGCAGCCATGTAAAACAGCCACATCCACGCCGTGTTTATGCACGCCGCCACCTGCAGACACGTGGCTCGTTTCCGAAGGCTGTGATCATCCCGGTGATGGAATTTCATTTGACAAGTGGAACATTCCTGCAAACCGCGAGGTTATGGAAGATGTAGGTTAAACTGCGGTATTGTCTTTGGATTACAACTCCCCAGGAGAAAATACACGGCTCTGGAAATCTGTTTAGAAAGACACGCCACACACACACACACACACACGTGCACGGCGTATACATGCATCGTATGTTAAAGCCCCGGAGTGGGAGGCGTAATGAAGCCACGCGAGGGGCCAGCGTCTGCAGAGCGAGGTGTCAGGTGACTTCCCTCCTGGCTATATGTGCGTCTCATTGGTATGTGCGGCGCGATGAGGCCTTGGCTCTCCTCTGATTATGATGTCTGCTGAGAGCTGGGCCAGCCCAGGGTGAGAGCCAAACCGACAAGGCTGAGATGGAGGGAAGATTCAGAGAGCCTCTGTTCTCTCACCGGGGGATCCCCCACATCATTTAGCGCCTCATGCAGATCGCTGCTAGTGGCAACACAGCCCTCTGGGCCCGGGGAATTAATGTACCAAGCAATGGCAGAAGTGATTTATTAAAATAACACACCCTGATGAGAGAGAAGAGCCAGGGTTGCTCTTTCTGAGCCCGTCCCCATATGCTGCCGAGGCAGGAAATGGAATCATATAGGTGCTGCGGCGGGAAGCCACAGAGGAGAGACTGAGAGAAAGTGGACAGCCACTGCACAAATTGTGCAACAGTCCTCGCTGTCATTGCTTATTTATTTACCCTCTTTCCATTTGAGTCAGGCCTTGTATTAAATTGATCCCTCCTGCCGCGTTTTGCCTTGTTGAACAAGCGCAAAGCCCCGTTAAGTGTCTGTGAAAGGCTGGTGATTGTGTTTGCGGCGCCCCGGGTGCGCCGCGGCCGTCCGCTCCCCTCTATCTCCCCCGGACAGACGGGATTAGAAGCTGGGAGAGGCGCTGAATGACCCTCTGGAGGGGACGAGAGACAGGCAGGCAGTGAGCAGCTTGATTCGGGGCTCACACACAAACACACACGGACAAATAGAAGCCCATGCATGCACACACATCCGCAGAGCGCAGCGTGTTTAGGGTTGAGCTTAGCTCGGCCCCAGACGGAGGCACGGCCGTGCAGAGGCTCGGCCACGTGCACAGGGAGACATGCAGCACGGTAGCTACTGTACCAGCACGCAGCCTGATGATGTGAGAACATCTGCTAAACATCTGCTGTTCAATCGCTCACATCCAAGCTCTGATATTTGATTCGTTTTTTCATTAAGCCAACAGAGAACAGAGCAGATTCCTGCAGACTTCAGCCATGAATGGTGCTGAACAGTGGGGCACTTTAAAGACTGAATGAAAGCAGTGGATGTGGTTCCCTACTACAGCTGCTGATGGTTCTGCACAGTCAGACATGGAGCTGTACACAGGAGGTCTCACATTTACATACATTTACATCTTAGACATTTAGCTGACACTCTTACCCAGAGTGGCTTACTATACGTACACGAGTGCAGTAATTCCAGATGACTGAATTGCAAACACTTTAAGCAGCTGACAATGGGGAGAGCAGAGGTTAAAATAAGAGTGGCTAGATGATGGAAGAAAGGAAATCTCTGTGTGAATGAAATAGTACCAAACGGAGCACGAGCAGGGTGTTTTTATTGGGTAAAATCAGGCACAAATGCAGCATGAATGCAGTGGGATTCTAGGATTTGAAGTGTACCTCCTTTAGGAAAACAGTCTCTATCTGAGATCCCTGAGAAGCTGCAGCACACATCTCCCAGCCCGCTCCATCTGATCCAGCGAGCCCCCGGGGGACGCTACTGTACGGCTCCCCGTCAAAGCAGTGGAGCAGCACTCATTCACATAAAGGAGCACACTTTGAATCCATTCAGATCAGATGATTACGATGCCGGGCACCTTCCTCGGCGGGGCAGATAAGTGGAGAGGCTCCATTCGACATTTACATCTCATACACCTCATCAAACACCAGGTCTTTGTAGTCATGTGTTACATTTGAATAAAGCAAAGTTAGAATTTTTAAGCAGTGTGAAAATCCATCAAACCCGCCCGGCCGGTGAGGCCCCTTGTCTCTCCTAGCAAATAACTCTTGGTTACCTTATTCAAACTGAAAGTGGCAGGGCTCAAATCAAATCAAGTCAAATCAAATTGTGCTCGGATGAAAAAGTGGGGAGAAGGGAAGGAGAGGGAAAGGGCTCGAGAGCAGCCACATTTTCTCAAGTTCTTTCTGCCCTTTAATGGCTCAGAACTGCAATTTAGTAAATAATACAGATGAATTTGCAAAGGTAGCTTTAAAGCAGCAACAGTTTTATTGGAGACAAAGTCAAGAGGAGAGGAAGGTATGCGGAGAATACAAAGATCAGCGAGCGCCGTGCAGGCGTCTATACATGCAGCTCTCAATATCGTGACCTTTTTATTGTCTAATTGTGTCGCTGAATGTGGCTGATAATAAATATGTTGGAGATGGAGGTGTTTATCTCAGGAGCTGAAGAGGAGGACTGACAAAAGAAACCTTAAACTGGAGCACCAATAGGAAGAGATGACAAAACAAAGTGCATTCTGGGTGATCCAGACAGAGACGGAGACAAAGGCAGACTAACGGGTGCAGAGCGAGGCAGCCGATCCGTGCCGGGTTCCTCTGCCTTCAGCCTGAACTTTGGTGTCAAAGACGAAATACAATAACAATGGGTTACCATAGCAATATAACTAAGTAGTGTGAGAGATGGGGAGGGGGGGGGGCATCCGGCTTTTATCCGTCAGCCGCAATCCTCCATCATCAAAGCTCGTCTCCACTTTCAGTGCCAAGACTGAAAGACACCAGTGGATCATTAGTCTCCAGTGAAGAAGACAGTCATTTATCCATGCGTCTTTTTTTCTCTTCTTTGCCACAAAAGTTTAGAGTAAAAGAGGGTAAGAAAAGATGGAGAAAGAAAGAGGGAGTCATCTTTTTTTTTTTCAGCAAGTCAATTTCTCTGGGCACTAACCCGGCTCCCTTTGGGCTACCTGTGCAGGTATCAAGCCTGGGGTCTGACGGGCTCCTCTCTCTGTGAAGCAGCAGCCCTTTGCAGCACATCAATACACTGAACTTTTCCTGCCGAGTACCTGAGCTCTCCTGCATGACCCGCTCCTCCTTTATCTATTCTGTTTAAAGATACCGGTTGCGGGAGAAGGAGCTTGATTACCTCCTGGGACAGCCCCGCTCCTCTTTAAGTTTGCCAAGTGAGAAAGTCTTCAGAAGTTTGTTGACAGATCTCTGCTGTGGCGGGAGGGAGCGATGGACATGGTAACCTTGGCTCTCCAAAGGACAAACGGAGAGTTTTGAAAAGATCAAGCAGGAGGGATTTTGTTTATGGAGGAGACGGACAGGAGCAGGACGGTGCAGGGAACACAGGTGTGCATGGGGAATATATATATATATATATATATATATGGTACCAGAGCTTTCTAGGATTCCTATCCTACTTATGGATCAAGCTGCAGCGCCGTCCCTATATAATCCTTTCACATTAACAAGAGAAAAAAACATTTCCTCAACAAGCTGAGCACAACTTGCAAGATCTGTATTCCTCTGCAGCATTCACGCACGTTCCCGAGCAGGAGAGCTTTTTAGCATCTGTGCATACTGTTTACAGGAAAGTCTCTTTGTAAAGTACCTGTTGACGGGTTAAAAACTCATTCAGACAATTAAACATTCAGGCAGTTCAGCGCGGAGGTGCAGGGTGAGGGCGCCAAATGATGAATGTGCTGTTTAGATGAAATTCTTTCACAGTATTTTTCAAAAGCAAACATGAATGCAAAGTATTACGACTTGTCCGGGCACAACGAGTCAGACCTATAGAAGGGATCAGGGAGGCTTTTTATCATCTATACAGACTGTGAGTCAAAGCATCTCGCAATATTTCCAATGTGAATAAAAGTATTTGGTGTTAATTTGGCGGCGAGAGTGCAGCGTATTTAGACGAGACAGAAATAACAGCTCAGTGTTATGAGGACGCCTTAATAAAAAATGTAAAAAGGCAGAAAATAAATGCATAAAGCAGCTGAGGAACAATTCAGCTGGGAGACTGCAGAGTATTTGGACAAGATGATGAATACAGCATACATGTAGTCAGGCCTGTGTGTGACTTGGAGGTGTTTCCTGAGGAGCGCCGTGTGTCTCCTGGCCTTTATGAGAGCCGCCTGGTTGTATACGTGTGTGTGTGTGTCTGGCTTTGTAGCTGCTGGGCTCCACAGGTACACAGGCCATCGATCACACGGTGCGGCCATTATACACAGGCAGGGGTGGAGGTGGATAATGCTCCCACCGCCGCCACCGCCGGGGCCTCGACCGCTCGCGGGTCAAGCGTTTGGCTGGCCAGCAGTAATCAAGCCGACAGCGGGCTGCCTGTCTGCGTGACAGATAACGTCACTAACACTCATCGGTACACACCGGCAACCAAATGCACCCAACACACACACACACACACACGGGATACTGGTTGGCTTCCACCACCGGCTGAATTTCACATTCAATTATGGCTTCATGGAAATTGGTTTTAAAGATAAAACTGCATTTTCATGAAAACACCAAAACTAACAAAATGTCTTAATACAGGAAATAATATGTGAAAAATTGTCCTATAATTAGGGTCGCCCATTGGAATTGATGGGAATTATTATTATTATTACATTCATTTAAATTTTTATTATTATTTAAATTTTTATTGTTTTAATTTGAATTATTTTAATTTGTATTTTTTTTTATAATTTTTTGTTTATAATTTTTATTTTTATTATTTTAATGTTTTTTTATTTTAATGTTTTATTATTTTAATGTTTTATTATTTAATTTATTTATTTTTTGTTTATTTATTTATTAATTTTTTTCATGAAATTAATTAGCTTTTTTGAGGCTTTATCAGACTTAAAAAGTTGTGAATTTTTTTAAATTTGAGGGGTTTCACTAATGGGTTACAACATTTAAACTTTCACGTACACAAATAAAATTTGGTACACAGTTGTAACATGCAGAGACACACAAAGAAGCCAACAGGAAGTCGGCCATCTTGACTTTAATACCAATTTATGGCCTTTTTTGGGCTGTTTCCAGGCTCCGTACTTTAACTAACTCCTCCTACAGATTCAACCCGATCGACTTCAAATTCGGTCAGTATTTTATTTGTATCCACAGTCAGTTTGTTTGCCGTTTGAACCCACTGATGGCTGAGATTTAAATGTTTTTAAAACCTTTTGCTCATCTTTTAAGGATCACAGTTCACAAATAGTTTCTCAAATGAAAGGAAACTGAATTTTGAGGAACATTTTGTCAAGGAACAAAAGATCACTTCTTTGGACTATTGTGCCGTCACATCAATGCCACGACTCCCCAAACACACGGTCACTTTGCAGAGATTACAAATATAATGAAGTTATGTGTTATTCAAGTGCAGAAGTTTGGCTGTTTTGTGTGTTTTTAATAGTTTCAGACGGCAGGATAAACGTGTCGGTTTTGCTCTCTTCGGGGGATTTGTTTATATAATAAAAAAGAATAAAATAACGCCGGCGCTCTCCTTTAAAGCCGCCGTATGAGATATTTCTGCAATAATACAGTAACCTCATTAACTTCAAACCAGGAAATGAGGCTGAAACGAGGAACCGTGTTCTACCCCTAATTGTGAGAATAGCTGAAGAGTGAAGATTCAAAACGGGCGAGTTAAATATAAAACTGTCTGTTAAACAGCAGTGAGCTTTTAGAGATTCAGAGCCGGGCTCAGCGGGGACGGATCCACCTGTTCAACACCTCCGCCCTCAGCGCTCGGAGACACACGCAGGACTGAGGAGTCTGCATATGCTGATGGGAATTAAAACGAACAATAAAAAATATCCTGCTGTCATTTGTTGTCTTCAACGTGCATAACAGGAGCATAAAACAATGCAAATAGCAGGTAAGGACGACTGCACACTGCTTCAAGTTTTACTGAAGCCAGCCTGTCTTTTCCTCTTCTTCTAATTTGATAAAGCAGTCAGCGTTCCTGCAGAGCCATCACATCACCCAACGTCAAAACATCTGCCGTTGGAATGGCAGGTGGAAGAAGGAAGCGGGTGAGACACAAGGAGACAGAGAGAGAAGGAGACAGAAATAGAGGACAGCAGATAAAGCGAGGGGAGAGGATGTGGTGAGGAAGCAGAGCGTAGTAGAGCCGGCCGCTGGGACTGTGAGGAATGAGCTGGCTGTGCTATAGGAGGCCTTAATGAGCATTCTCTCTAAACCCTGGAGAGTCTCTCTGCAGCTCTCACCCAATCTCTGTCTTTCCTCACAGCCGACGAGCTGCAGACACACAAAGCTGCTTGCACGACGCCGTATGCACAGATTCATATAAAGAACAAACATGCACGGCTGAATTTGTCGTCTAAATCCTCTCATAATGAAACGACACGACACTGTTCTGCCTGCACACAGCACTAATATCTTGCTCTATTTCAATCCCATTGCATTAAATTGGTACAGTGAAGTCAGTGTGGATCCTAATAAACCAATAAACACCTCTGAACCAAAGGGAGAAGTGTAGCCGCCGTGTTCAGATAATGGCCACTTTATGCATTAGCAAAACACCTGTAATAGTAATGGCTTCCTACTGTAGGTCAGTTCTTCCTCTCTGCAGACTAATGTGCCCTTGATTCCCTCTCACTTATCACTCCTCCCAGCTGTAGTTATGGATGGAGGGGCACGGCGGAGGTACCCTTGTAAGCGTGTGTGTGTGTGTGTGTGAAAGCCTTGGGTTTCATCCCTCCCCCCTTTATTTTTCCCCAGGAAATGGCTGAATGACAAGTTATCTGGCGATCCTGAATTATTGCTGGGGCTGAAAAATGGAAAAATGATGAACAACAGGACAAAAAAAAAATCCGGGGGAACAAGTTGCAGAGGGGACAGCTGTAAATCTGTTGGCGGGACAGGGCAGGAGATGAGGCGGGGACGGGGCGCGGGAGCCGGCAGGGCTGTTTGTTTTCTGTCCTGTATCTGCAGAGGCTGAGGAGGAGGCCATCTTTATTTAACAAAGTGAT
This sequence comes from Serranus cabrilla, assembly GCA_903364295.1. Lineage (NCBI taxonomy): Eukaryota > Metazoa > Chordata > Actinopteri > Perciformes > Serranidae > Serranus > Serranus cabrilla. Next base: position 262,522 of record CAFUXE010000411.1, read on the forward strand.
TAGAGCTCTCCGTTGCCTCTCAATCCCAGCCCTGAGTGTGTGCGAGGCTGCTGCCCCTGAGCCGGCCGGACCTCGGAAAGCATCCAGAGTCTCTGAACGACTCACTCTCATTAACTATTAACCAGCAACTTGGGCCTTAAATCATCTGGTGATCCCCAGCCTGCTGACCCTGCTGCGGCTGGTGGAGGCAGCAGCCGAGCGGTGTTTCATCAGAGCTAGCCCACCGGACACCCTGCTGATTTAATGGGCTACAATTACACTGCTTCTGACACAATATACGGCAAATATTTATAGATTCCCTCCCACCAACTCCACAGCCGGCAGCGCCGATACATTTTTTCCTCACCGACCTGCTTGACAAACGTGTGTTCGTTTGACTAAATTACACGTTATAAATGCAGCTCGGCGCTGACCCAGAGGCCGGTGCGTATGGTAAATGCTGCATCGCCGGAGGCGCCTACGGCACGTATATGAACATATACAGCAGGCCGCCCTATCCTCGTGATGCAGCTGTTTATTATTTATTTTAAACCCTGCTGGACTCAACATAGGGGCTGCTGGTTGTTTTAAGGAAGCGATGTAATGAGGAAGTAGCCGTCACCATATGGCTGGCCTGCTATTTATGTATATCTGGTCTGATTAAGTCAGGTCTGGAGGCCCCAGAGTACAGCAGTTAGTTGATGGTGACTGGAATGGGCTACTAGGACGCCACGGAGCCCAATCAAGCGCGACGTAAAAAAATTAGACAACAGTCCCCTGAGAAGCGAGCCTTGTTTTTGTTCCTTCGTTAAAGAAGACATGCTAATGTGCATCTTACTATAAGTGGATCGCAACTGATATAGTGCACGGAGCGCTGGGTCGTAATCAATCATACCGTTGATGTCTATTGATTCTGTCCAGAGTCATTATGACATCGGAGAGTCGCCGCAGCGTTGGTGCTGTTGGTCAGAGAGCCTCAGTCTGCTGCTGCACGCCTCGCATCTAACAGCCTCTTTTTTATTCAGCCAATTAATGCAAATAAACGTGTTCCTGTATTAATTACCATATTTATTTTTATTTTTACAAAGCCGTGGAGCTGAAAGACAGCCGAGCATCCTTTACTATCACACTTGCTTGTTTTGCAGGTTTAATTAACTCTAAAATCCCTTTTTTTTCAGCCGTTTGCACCTGTTGCACTGTCTTGCTTTGTGCGTGACATTGTCTATTTTGTTGGGGTCCAATTTTTGTTTTTGTTGTTGTTTGTTTCAAGCTCATACCTTCACTGTTCTGTTGTATTATGACCAGCGTTTCAGCTCCTTTCACCTCCCGTACAGTATTTTAAAAACACATTCTGACAGAATCTAAAATCTGCACTTTCTGCATCACTGTGCACCAAAAATAATATAGAAATAGAAGTTTGTGCTGTTAGCTTCTCACCCTTGAACCCTCGCTAACCCCTGACACACACACACACAAACACACACACTGTCCTCTAACTCAACTAATCTTGTCGTGTCACCAGCTTTTCCATGAAGGTCATCTCATTGAAATGAATGTCTCCCGGGGCGACACAGCAGACTGGAGTTTTGCTTATCGACAACATTTCTTGAAGAGGGAAGGGGAGGCAGAAAGAAGAAATTATCAGCCTGATAATCACACTTTCATTATTTGGTCTGACATCATGTTCATAATTGATGTGTTCTGTTTGGAAAGGGGCTTGTTATTTTGCCCAAACCAATCAGAGACGGACACATCTGCATATCCTGCATCAACACACAACTGTGAGGAGCTTTAATCACGCTGATCGGAGAATTAAAAAGCTGCTCGATTTCATGCATGATGCACCATGTTTGTTTGGAACGATTAACACATTATTACACCTAAACTACAGAATTACTAACTCCATAATGACTCAAAACAACATATAAGACGACTCGGTTTTATGTTGTTTTACGACTGTTTTTAGGCAACAAAACTACCTGCTTATGTTGAGGAAAAGATCACGGTTTGGGTTAAATTACGTAGATAGTTTAACATAAATTAAATTACAACGCTCCTCTTGCATGGACAGACTATCTAGTGATGTGGAGAAACGTCTGGCTTCATGCATTATTGTTCTGCCACAGGAAAGAAAATCAACAAGATCTCCAACCTAAACGACAGGATAAACTGTTTGACGACCACCCATAACGACATAACACGTCATTAAACTTACACATGGTTGTAAAAAAAGCTGCAGTTTCTGTGGATTTATGCTACAAAACCACTGACCTAAGATCAGGGAAAAACACTTCCTGGTTAGTCGTTATAAAAGACAGTTTAAACAGGAAATAAATGCACGTAAATGCTGGAAGTGAAGCAGTTAGGAGGGTGACGTGACTACTGGAAGTTAGTCAAAAATGCTCGTGAAATGGGGGCAAAGGAAAGTTCAAAACGTAAATATGAGTCCCATTTTGATGCCTGTAAAAGCTCTATATTGTCAATTTTAAGGGGAGACTGTTCTGCAAAACGTATAGTAAGTTTTGGTTCCACACAGGATCAAAATCCTGTTTGTTTGAACCATTCATCCAACTATTCCTCTCATACATGGACTTTGTCGCTCTTTATACCGACTCATCTCACATCCTCCTTTATCTCCAGTCATATTTACTGCAGACACATTAGAAATGGCTCTAACAATCCACGTAAATATAGAAAATATAGAAAAATATGGGTCGTAACAAGCTGATAGTCGTGCCAGGATGACAGAAAAACTGAGTTTTCTTAGCATCACCAATGCTTTTTGTACTATGACATCCTTAAAGAAGCAGAAAATGTGGACGATGGGTCAGAAGTCGGCACCAGCTAAGGGATAACCTCATTAGTGGAGGAAGAAATCATCAGGGCATAAGCCAAAAAACTAAAAAAAATACTCTTGAAAATGTAGAAAGAGAGCACACAGTATATAATGAAGCAGTTTTATATCTTTAACACTTAAGTAAAATGCTCTCAGTGAAAGTGGCGCTTATTAGGCTCTTCCCATTACCTCAACTGGTGGTTTTATTCCTTCCTATAGAGCAGGTTTGTCTGTGAGAAGTGTCTTTTTCTTTGCCAATGAAAAAGGAATCCATCAGATGGTTCCTGCAGGAAAAAGTGAGGCTACTTTCTGTCAGAAGAACACCAAACTCGGTAACGTAGGAGTAAATGACAGTGACCCCTCGTTCTCCATTAGCCGGGTTTAGCTCTGTCCAACACTGACACTGTGGGAAAACCTCAGGAAGAGGTAATGATTCAGAGCGGGATCCTGGTGGGAGGGAACCAGCTGGGTAAAGCCGGCCTGTAGGAGTTGGCCTCCAGGCATGTAGGAGGCCTTTGTGCCAAACACAAGGCCTGAATCCACCACACCACCGCACAGTGACAGGAAGCGGGCCTGTCCTCCTACTCGGTGCTTCCTGAGAGGAGTGTGTGTGCTTCCATGAGGCGGTATATATAAATATATGTATACTGTACGTGTCTACTGTAAACACGGCGCCCCTGTGCACACACAGCGTGTGTATATGTTGTATAATATTACTTTGAGGCTTGTTTGCTCGCTCTCTGTTTGGTAGGCAGTGTGGATGTTTTGGGAGCAGAGCGGTGTGGAGGCGACCACGGCGTTCTCCGCGGCTCAGGGCTGGCCTTTGGACCGGGCGTGCAGTGTAGGCCTGCTGACAGGCATGGGACTGATGCACTTCGCAGCTCCCTGTGACCCCCCCCGCCACACACACATACACACACTAGAAGTGAGCTCGACTTGGCCCCTTGATTTAGCCCTGTGGGTGGCAGAAGACAGGAATCTGAAAGGAATAGAAAATGGTCTGACTTGTCTGTCGTTTTCTGCCAGTTTTTTTTTTTTTTTTTT
>CAFUXE010000411.1:267488-283743 GCA_903364295.1 Serranus cabrilla
CCGCTCGCTCGTTAAGTTATATCACAGAGCTGATCGCTGCTCTTACAGAGAGACTCGGAGCTGCCAGCAGCTTCTGTTTCTCAGGGGAATCAAAACAGTCGGGATTGGTTGACGCTCCGTCATGTCAGAGGAGATCTGCATAAAGTTGAACTTTCTCAAGTCGTGCTGCTGGGAAACTTTTGGATCTTGCATCAGGTGACCAGCAGTGGGATGTTATTTGGAAGTTTTATTCACAATGGCAGATTTAGTCTCTGTCCTCAGCATTTGGACCCAAACTACTTTTTCTTTTGCTATCATACGGAACTAGAAGACCTAAGGAATCCATGTCATTATAACGGCAAGATGTCGGAAAAGGGGGGGAAACAACACTCCAGAATCAGGCTAAACTTTAACAATGGAAAAACCAGCCATTATACCCGTGAGTGTCCACTTTACAGACATGCCCAATATATGCCAAAAAAACATGCAGTTTTTCTCATGCAACAGTCTGTGAGCTGCATAAATCAGGTATGACTGGAAAGCTGACACTGTGGATCCAATGAGCCCAATTTCTAAAAAACGTGTGATCATTTTAGTCTCCATAGAAGCCATTTCATTGTAGTGAGAGTTGAGTGACCTCATGAAACTTTACAACCACAAACTAGAGACCAAGAGCATTCAGAGGATGGTGGCTTTTCTTCGTGTAATGACAATAAGGGGGTTTCTCAATAGGCAACACAAGAGCTGACATACAATCTCCAAAATTAAAGAAATGTCCAAGATGTCAACAGTCACAGCATGGATTTTTTCATTGTGTTCTTCATTTTTCGTCAATTCTAGTGTGATCAAAATTAGCAAAATGTAGCACCAAATCTGTGCAACAAATGGTATTAACCCAAACATTGCTGCAACAACTTGGTTATGAGCCATAACCGAGCATGGGAACAACCTCCATATACAAAATATTCTAAGAAATTTTACACTGAGTTATTAATAAATGAGAAGATTCATTGGATGAATCAAGAAAAATTCCCAAAATATACAGTTTTTGTGAAATCCAATAAAGAAGACAGACTGGGATTATTGGGTTAAAAGATTTCCATAATAAAGACAGAACATATTTGACTGATTCATTCACAACATCACTGATAATAACAGTGACCAGGCATTTTGTGATTTTTGAATAACAGCCAGTTTTTTCCAAACTAAAAAAAAGTTGACTGACCATTTCAGCCAATAAGAAGACAGAAACATCTCCTATTAAGAATGCACCAACTTCCTCCGTCACCTGACATGGGCCTATTAAATCTATTGCAGTGGTGCAGCCATGACAACACACACACAAACAGGCTGGCAGAGCTGCTTGAACTGCCTCCCTTCCCGTCTCTTCTCCCTGACAGCTGGCCTGAAATGACAATTTTAAAGCCTGAATGTTAAGGTTTGGAAAATCACTTAAATCTGATTACCTAACGGCTGCAAATCAGCACACGGGAAACTTTATCGAGCGAGCAGAGTGAGAAAAGAAGTAAAAAATACATCGAGTTGCATATTTTGACAAATGCGATGATAAATGGAAGTTAACTGGTGGATGGGAAATAAGTGTAGGAGTGCCGCTGCCTGCTGCTGTCTTTTTCAGAGGGGAAAAATGTTTTCAAAGATATTAACACTATCCATCACTTATGTGTCACCATTACTCATGCATGATCCATCAATCAGATTAGCTATCATGCAGTGTCTATAATAATGTTTACTGATGGCGCTCCCAACACAAGAAATATATATGACTATACTTTATCAGAGGCGTTAAATAAGTAGAGGAGCTGCAGGGGAAGGATGCGCTTGAATGGTGATGACCAACTTAGTTTATAGTGTGGACACTTTTTAGCTCACTGTCATCAATTACCAACAAACTGGCATGAAAGCGTCGAGGACTGGCAACAGCGCTCAGAAACCACCTCAGACCGTCAGACGGGTCCAATCAGCGCTGGCACCAGACACAATTAATTGGACGGACGTTTGACTTCCACAGGCCGCCCCTGACAGTCAAGGTTGTTTCTTTTTGCTTTGTTTTATTCGTCTTGTTTTTTTCCTCAGGAGCCACAAGCTGCACGACAGCTGCACGCCTCGTAGGCCTCTCCATTCAAAGACTATAAATTAAACGATGTGGCTATTTTAATTTGACAAATTTCGCTAATGACAAGGCATTGTTAAAATGATACACAGGCTGCCGTTGATGGAGTGACGCAGGAGGAAGCTGCACCTTCTGCAAAAGACAAGCTGTTTATTTGATGGTTTTCACCTCTGTGGCGTTATGTTATCTGGATTTTGTGCAGGTTTTATTTCCGATTGTGCACCACTGATTCAGAACTTTCATATTTTTTCATATTATGTTGAAACCTGCCTCTATTTTCAGCAGATTTCCTAAGAACGTTTGAATGCTACTCACTGCAATAACCTCAACACCATCCCAACTACGTCTTTTGTTCACATTATTTAACGTGAATGAATGAAAAGATTTCTTGTACAATATCCTCAAGAGGCAGCTGAGGCCTGATTCATGTCTTTATGGATAACTTAAGCACTCGGTTAAGGTTAAAGACGGATATTTGTCATACTTTTCCAACCATAAAATACAATCCTGTTCGTCATCTTATCACAACCCATATTTGTCTGTTGGTGCCATCTAGTGGCGGTAATATTTATGAACAATGTGAAGGTGGAAGTGATGTTATGTAGTGTGAAAGCGCGAGGAAATGGAGTATAACAATAACTATTCTGCTTCGCTTCCAGCAGTTACATGCATTTATGTCATATTTTATATTTCTTTTATAACACCCAACCATAAACTTGTAGTCCTTACCTCAGGGAAGTAGCTTTACTTCCTAACTTTCACGAATCTCTGACCATTTTACAACTTAACAGTCATGTTTCTATTAAAGTCGAACCGAAAATGCAAATTAAATTCAATTGGGAAAAGTCATGTCAGAGGAAACAGCTGATTAGTCATGTGAGTTAAATGTTCACTAAGTCAGAACTTTTCACTCATTTAGCGCATTAACTATTATTGAAAAAGACAAAAACCACCTCAAGCAATCATTAAAAGATTTGTATCCACATTTTAGATCTTTTTTTTTCAAGCTTTTCTCATGCAAAACTTCAAAATGCACATCGAAATTGTGGTTTGTATTTGAGGGTGGGAACAAGTAGTTTATAAGGTTTTATGGTTTGGGGGGTTTGTTGCTTGGTTGAATATTGAAAAATGTAATATAATTAACAATGACATGGGACAGGATTTGGGTGTATTTGTTCGATATTTGACCAAAACCTTAATCCTGAAACCCTCGCTGTGATATCTGTGGTAGAGAAAGGTAACATTTCAAAGAAGGAAAACAGTCAGAATGTATTTATGCTTCCTACTGAAACGTATTCGACAGAACTATCCAGTATATGTATATAATGTGATTTTTTAGGAGCAGGGTTGTCATGAAGGACAAGATATTTTGTGATTCTCAGTGTTTCCTCGCTGCCATATCTTGGATGAGCACCCACTAATCTTCATCGACAATCAGGAACACTGCTGACAGCAAACTCTGTTTTCTCATCCTCTCCACTCAGAGCTGCACTTTTTGTTTTCAGCTGCTATTCAGAGGGAATTGACATTCAACAGACAGCGTCAATTTTTTGTCATTTTTGTGTCAAATACAACATAAGAACTGCTGTCACTGCCTATTAATTATCAATTATACCTTTCTCCTGAAGAGGGTCACAGCAGAAACACTGCTTATTAAAAGTTTTTTTGCACACATGTAGCTTTAATAGGCTAACCAAAGTCCCTACAAATTAATAGTGAGATTTCAGGTGACATATCGTCTCCAGGAGCAACAGGTTTTTTTTTTCTCCACAATCTTTGTTTAACAGCAAAGTCATTGTGTAACGCTCGTCTCTGATGTGTTGGAGCTGCTCTACCCGGATCTTTAATCTATACTTGGCTTTTATAAAAAAAAACTCAAAAGAACTGAGCAAAGTTGATCATTTATTGAAAGAATAATAACCAGATGTAACTCTGCAGTGACCATGCCAGAGCACAAAACAGAGTCAAACACAATTTCGCTTTTCACAGTTTTTCTTCTGGGTTTTGGACAAACCCCCGACAAAAGCTTGGACTTTGGAAGTGGGCAATTTGGGACCCAGCAGCCAACCAGAGCTGGTCACCTGATGTTAAACTTTCAGGACAGAATTTATGGTGTTTATGCAGATGTGTGTTGACCCTGGAATAGCTCTGTGTCCTTATCTAGATCTAGCCAGCTCACAGAAGGTTTACAATGGAAAAAAGGGAATGTTGCCTTAAAATGCTCCTCACCCTTCAGTTAAATTAGTCTTAAATCTTCTAATAAGCTGACATATCCTATCTATCCTATCAGTATGAGAAGCTGTGAGCTGCCGGTCGGATGAAAAGTTAAGTTTGCATACAGCGCACAACACTGCAGTCCACATGTTGGGAAGGCAGCTGTTTGTAGCAACAGCTGAGTGGGGCAGGTGGTATTTTAGTCAGAAAACACTTTGAAACAGTTGACTGGTCGGAGTGAGGGTGTCACCGACTGGCGAAATATCAGCCTGTTCCACAACTCATTAGTCAAGGTACAGAGACCAGCCAAACAGCTGTGGAACATTTTAATTCCAGCCCCAAATCAGCAGCTTGGACCTGAGCTGCTGCTTTCAATGACCTCCCGCCTGCTTCCGCCGCCGAAAAATAACACTCATATAAACATGACTATACAGTGAATAATTCTTCTGTCCCTCATTTCCCTTCAGCTCCCCTCTCCCTCTCCCTCTCTCTCTCTCTCTGCTCCTCCCTTATTCCAGCAGCTACTTCCAGAGCCCAAGGCCACAGTGTTGATATTGCTTACCCAAGTCTCAATGAGCTAATTAAGGGGGCTGTTTCTAAAGTGCTCTTGCATTTTGTTTATTTGTGTATCACCGGAGCCCCACAAATTACACACACCAAAGGCTTGTCTGAACTTTTAATCTAATCACGCCTACTGCGAGCCCCCGTTTCCTGGTGTCAGTTTGCCTTAATGAGGCCTGGTCTGAGCAGTGGCCATTAGTGGAGCTCAGTAGTGGAACAGCACCGCGACGAGACAGGCTCGGCACAATGTTGCCACAGAGCCTAATCCCCGGCTGCTCCCTGCGGACCCGCAGCCATGAAGCAAGTTGTAAAACCCCCAGCTGTGCAGAACACGTCTGACATTTGAAAACATACAGTATCCGCGCGGCAAATTAAGAGACGAATGCATTAAAAGAAGCACTTAAAAGTGACGGCCAGGTGCGGCGCAAAGAGATTATTTCACTGTTTTTCTGTGCGTGGAGTGCACAAACTTTCATGTATAATAGGTATATTAAAGCTGTTTATTATCACTGACAACATGATGTTTTAATGGCACTTACCTTTTATATCAGCCTGCATTCTATGAAGCGCAGTGTTTTGCCTCGGACAGTTGCACTAACATCCCCATTAGTACAATAATAATGTGCAGAAGGTCCCTACACTATTCATTTTCCATGTAACTTTCATTAATTCAAATTCTGAGAGAATTTAGTGCACTTTCCCATTTCCAATTTGAAGTGCTTTGAATTCTGCTCACTGCACCCGTTTCTGTGTCATCAGCCCACTCACAGCCTGAATAATTCATAACAATATTTATTAGCACTCTGAGGTACAATTAGATGAATTGGGATTAAGAATTGGCTCGTCTGTGGAAGAGAAAGTAGAACAGCTCTGCCGATGGATTTGGGCAGGCGTTTATTATCAAAATAAAGCCAAGCGGATTAATTCCCTTTCTCTACTGTTTTTTTTTCCTCCCTCTCTTGTGTTTTTAAAGAACATACTTAATATTCCATCTGCGAGAGTAAATCAGAGATGACGAGTTAAAACAGGGGCTGTGCACGTTTCTACTTCATCTCCAAGTCGTCGGGTAACAAACGTTTTCACCAAAATTCACACAAGAAGGATTTGATTCTACTGTTTCTGCAGGAGAAATCATTTCACTGAAAAACAGATTTTATGGTTTAAAATAGTCTTTTGATGTTGTGATATTCCACAGTGGGCAGAGGTAATTTTGGAAACGCGTTATTTAGATTTCGGTTCTTTGACGCCTGTTAATTATTATTGTTGTTGTTTAGCGCTATTTCTAGTTGAAAACGTGTGTTTATTATGTTTTATATTCTATTGAAAGACTACCAGACACGGCAAAGTTTCACTTTATAGCAGATTGTTATACTTCAGGGAAACAGTCTCTCAAAAATTGCATTCACACACTTATAGGGCAAGATTTAGATTAGACATCACCAAACTTTTAACTGCTTACTTTGTGTTTCGGATAGCACGGTCACCTCATGTCTTTTTCTTATTTTTGTGTGTCTTATGGTATTTTTTCAGTATTTTTACTGTTTGTACATAGCATTTTAGTAAATATAATTTATTGAATTTATTAATAAATAAATTAAGGCTATATTTCCGAACAGGTACAAGTAACACAAGAAAATAAACGGAAAAATAAACAAACAGAACAAATGAGAATAGTCAAAATAAATCTGTCTCTCTGAACATACATGTTTACATGATACTTATTTGCCAAAAAAAAAATAGAAAATAGATAGATTAAATAAACAAATACATTAATAATTGATGAGAATTTATCTTTGATATTATTGTACATTGAAAACATAAAGATATCTTATCCTATAATAAGGTTAAGTGACGGTTTTATCGGGACCTATGAGCAATTCTTGATGAATTATTGTGAATAAATCATTTTAACATAGAGTTGCACGTCTAATCTAGTTAATACGGCTTCATTCAATAGAGACAATCAAATCTATTGTTTACTGTTAAGAGTCAGTTCACTGGAGATAAACATGACATGTTACTTTCTTGCTCCAGACTGTCTGAGACAGTTTTTCCGGGTCTAAAAAAGATGCACGACACACTTGGATCTAATAAACCTCATTAAAACCAAACACTGTTGCAGGCTTATCAATGAGCACGAGAAGGGCACTAAATCCATCCAGGCCAAGATTCAAACTACTACCAGGAGAGTCCCGGGATCGTTTCTCTCTCCATGATATAATCCAGAACTATTAGAGAGGAGAGAGGTTCTTCTCCCCGGAGAAGCGACCCCATTAGTCGTTTGTTCAGCAGCTCATTACGACCCATATTTACGGTTATTGTCCCTCCAGTGGCTGTCCTAATCATGAGGTATAAAGAACGACACGGTCCACTCTGTGGTGGACTTTCACAGAGGAAAGTGTTGTTTGTGTACGTCAGTTATGTATCTGATTTAACTTCAATGCATAGCTAAATCAGGCTCTACATCACATTAGATATCTATAATCACTCCCAAAAGACGAAGATCTTGAAGCCAAAAAGCGTTACTTGATTCAAACAGTGTACAAAATCTCACACAACCCAAAGAGTTTGTGGGAGAGGAGCTCCCAGAACAGAGAAATGCAACAGTATTCAATTATGGTAGAGGATACACGCAGTTTTCATTGAGGTCATCAACAGATAAGTTGTCTCCAGTTTCTCCTACAACATGAGAAAGACTCATTTAAATCATTGGCCTTGACTAGTGTGCAGCGAGGTATGTGGAAGCTACAAAAACACACTTTTATCTGTTTCCAGAGTGTGGAGGTTACTGAGAAGAGAATGAAATAAGTCAGTATTTTTCCATCAATATCATCTACGTAACGGCCATAACAACCTCAAACTACCTTATCCCAAACTAACCATGTAGTTTTGGTGCCTAAAACTGAACAAAATGTCACTTTTCCACAATGTTAACCATGTGTTTAAAATGGGGACAGTTCTGTTCATATATGAGGAGATGTTGATTCAAAAAACGCTCCTGTGGGTCAAACAAACAACGTTTGTTGTCGTAGTTGGAGGACTTGTTGAAAGATAAAGCACCTGCTCAAAGTTTAGTTTGCAAGATTCCTTCTTGTTACTTTTACTTGAAATGTAACCCTTAAATTAAACACTATGATTAATTTTATTTATGGGAAAAATGGCTTTTTGTTTCCTGTCAAAGTGCCGTACAAGTGTAAGAAAATGTACTCTAATATTGAAATGATCTGTTTGTTTGACAGACGTAGGAGTCGGCTTTCTGATGCAATTTACACATTTTGAGGTTTGGACCTTTGTTGAGGAGAAACTTTTTAATTGAATAGCTTTAATTAAGACTGACAGCTCATTCTTCCTAATAACTGTTGACATTACCAGTAAATCTAAAGCCTCTCATTACATGAGTTCAGCTTTTAGAAATGCTGCTGTAATGTTTTTCCTTTAACTGTCTTTCTTTATCTAATTTTAAGTGTAAATATGGATGCATTTAACCCATAAATGTTTATTTTTTCTTCTAACAATAGCTTGAATTACTTATACAGACACACAACATCACTTAAACACAACATGCTGTTGATCAGAGCCACAGGTCGAGCAGCTTTTTACCTTCTACAAAAGAGAAGGAAGGGCAGAAATTAATATCATTTGGCGAGGTTGTCATGACAAAATTAACTCCAGTTTAGAAAGCAAAGAGTTCCCGATGAGACATTGTGAGCAACAGAAGTCTGCATTAATCTTTGTTTATGTAAATTGTACCTGTGAGAGATTGTAATTCACTCTATAGCTCCCTGATTATCTGAGTCACCTCGTCCATCCTCAGGTCACATCAGCGTCCGTATCACTGGAGTAATTTCAGACGAGCAGATTGTAAAAACAGCCCATTTTCGACCGCGGGATAAATTAAAAATATATGAATTATAGCTTCAACTCTAAACTCATTATCCCGGCGCGGCACAAATAGAGAATGAAGCTGTGACAAAGTTAATCACGCTGTACGGGAGAGAGGATTGGAGATTTCTATGAAAAATGTTGACCTTAACGCATGACCCATCTACTCAGCTCAATTGTTTTTTTTTCCCCTCATCCCCAATTAAAGGAGCTTCCGTCTGCCCGTCTGTGTAACGGATGAAGCCGGCAGTTCTTGAACTCTGCGTTAATTAAACATAAGTGCACGTCTCACTGTAACTTATGGCGGTTCACAGTCCGTCCTCTCTGCAGATAATATCCTTAACTCCTCTGGGTCAGCACCGGTGCTGTGCACAGGGGCCCAGTTGTTGAAAAACACACTCTGAAATGCCCTCTTGGGAGGCAAAAACACGCCTAAACTGCCCTCTACAGTCATGAGAACGTGCTATATGTGCCCTTTTTTTATATTTACGCAACTGGTCAGCACGTTCCAGCACAAAAACTTGTTTATTTTGAACAATAAACTGTTTTAAAGATGTACCTGGAAGCTCTTACGCAACACTCGAACAGAAGCAGGGGCCAATTTATTTGATGTGTGTGTGTGTCGTCAACAAGCTGACTGCGCTGTCAATTAAAAATCCTTGAGCTCATCTTGGGAGTTCAGTTCATTAGGATTCATCCAAAGCTCGCCTTTCTGCTTTATTGTAGGTGTTAACTTGTGTTTATGGAGAGGAAATACAGGTGTATCAGGGACTAATGCATAAGTTATGTATGCTGAATTTATCGACTGGCTGTGTCTCTGTGTGAGTTTATGCATTTATATCCTGCAGCCTGCGCCGACAAAAATAAACTTTTTGGCTCACCTGCCAGCAGCTGCTACTTTCTAAACAAATACAGCTGCTAACAGCGGCGGGAAGGTTACCAAAGCAGCAGAGCACCGGCCTGCCTGATTGCCCTGAAAAGCATTGTGGGTAATATTTCAGTTGGTTTTGCAAAAAGAGAGAAGATCAAACAGCTTCAAACGCCGATATATAAAATACAGGTTTGTTAATTTTTTTAAAGACATGTTGCATAGGCATCTGACACGCAGTTTAAAACTTAAAAATCTTTTTATTCTGGCTTTTATTATCTTATTATTACAATCTTATAGTTTACTTCTATTTATTTTTTATTGTTTGTATTAAATGTTCATGATTTTGAAGCTGCTATAGAAATCAAACTGGATTGATTGATTGAACATTCAGCCTTAAAAAGGAAAGATTTACTTTTATTTTCTGGAGAAAAAACCTGGAAAAACTTCTCTGGAGCCAGTCAGAGTTTTTAAGGCAAAGGCAAAAAAATTAACATTTTGCATCTGTTTTTATATGGTAATCAAATTATATAACTATAATTCCTGCTCCTATCATCTGGTAAATTCTCCTCATATCCTAAAATTATAATTAACTCTTCTTCCCTCGTTACAAGAGCGTCATGTGGTTTTTAAATCTGGTGAACTTCTAACTGAGAAACTGAAATTTCAAAAAGCTTCTGCAGATTCAGGTGATTCTTTTATGTTTTTAGGGGCTTCCCAGATTATATTGTACCTCTTAATCTTAATCTTTTTACTCTCTTTTTAGGGGCTAATTATGTCATTTGTATATTGTATATCATGCATGTTTCTGATAATCATTATATAATGAAAGTTTACAATGTTTCTGCAAAATGTTGAGCTAACTGTTAGCATCGAATCAGTTCATGCACGTCACTGTTTTGTTCTGCATTTTCTTGCATGTTAAGAACGCTTTGCACAAATAAAAAAACACCTCCCTTCAGTCTCACTCGCCATTCGTTTTCAGCTGCGTGTGTTTAAACGTGTCGCCCTCTGCAGAGCAGCAAACCGCTCCGTTTGATCTGTTCCATGAAAACCCGGAGGACTCCCACCTGGCCGGCCTGGTCGGGCTCCTGCGGGCCGCGGAGGTGCGAGGCTCTTTGTTATCAATGGAACAGTGGTGGGTAAACACAAGATAAAGAGGCTGAGTGAGACTCTGCCATGTCTGTTTTCCCATCTTGTCAGTTAGAATGACTGAAGCCATTAAGGCAGTTACCACAACATGCTGACAACATGTTCAGATGCCACCTGGACCCAGATGTGCCTCAGCGGTGGGTAAATGGAGAGAATGATGGAGAGGAAGTTTAGGGGCCATGTCTGCGCCAGCATATGCCCCAACCTGTACGTCCTATTACTCTTCCTCTGATAGTCCCCGCCTGGCTCCCAGCGAGACACACAGACAATACGCCATTGTTATTCTTTATGAAGAGGACACAAAAAGCCACAATAAAGGAAAAAAAAGTGGAATCACTGTGAAGTCCTTGGCAACTCCGCAGGATTTTTTCCCGCCTTGTCTTTTGATGTGCTCTGCGGATTGAAAAAGGCAAAGGTATTGTTGACGGCTGCCCTTTCCCTTGCCTGAATACCGGAGTACATATTTTCATACAGTGTCTATGGTTCAATGAAAGTGATCGCTTGGGAGGGAGGTTTTGTTTGCACAGACAATCTGCGGTTCTGTGTAGAATAGACTGGGGACATCGGGATCATAAAGAACAGACCAGCGATGAGCACGGAGACAACAAAAGCCCCTCACACTCTTATCCCATCTGTGGCAATACAAAAAAACAATAGAGGATGAGCCCGATCGCCGCGTCCAACTGAATCATCCGGAATATTCAACTCCATGTCACTCAATCTCATCAGTGAATATCACAGATGAGGCTCTCTGGCTGTCTGAGCCTCAGTCTCTCTCTTCTCTTTCTCTTGTACTAAGCAGAAGGGTATCAAGCAATTACAGACCAAGGTCTCCACTCAGTTGGGGATTCTTTCATCCCATAAAGTTTTACTACAAAGACTGACAGTGACCTTCACGGGGTCAGAGAATAGAGCAAGAGGCACCCAGCGCCTATTTAAATGACAGACTCTTTATGGAGCCTTCACAAAAGATTTAGTGGAATAACATGATTTAGATAATACTGTTGATAGAGAGGAGCTGTGTCAATGTTACTGCATGAACCCAGTGTGCTGCTTTAAACCACTTCTTCTTTATTATCAGTGCATGCATTATTAAACCATTCATCTCGCAGGTGTGTTGCACGGAAACATGCGCAGCACAAACGATTGTTAGATTGCACAATTTGAAGTTACTTTTTGAGCAAATGAAAACATATTCGGAGAGATTTCTCTCATTAAAATGCTCATGCTCTGTAGTCTTTAGTGACATTACTTTGGGGAAAGCAAATCTAAAAATATTCAATTGATCATATGAAACAGAAAAGCAGCAAATCTCCACATTTGAGAATCTGTGAATGACAAAGAACATTTAAAACCAAGATTTCCAACCTAAAGACAGAATTTGCGTTCTAAAAATAGCACAAACGTCTTTAAACATACACATACGGCCGTAAAAAAGCTGCAGTTTCTGTGAATTTATGCTACAAAACCACTGAGCGAGGTTTAGGATAAAACACTTCCTGGTTAGATGTTATAAAAGACACTTTAAACAGGAAATAAATTATGTAAATGCTGGAAGTGAAGAAGTTAGGAGGGTGATGTGAGCCACAGAAGTTATGTAAAAAGTGGTTTAGTTTGTTTGAGTGACATTTAAACTCACATCACCGTCAATCATTGCGACTTCATCAGCATGATAACGGCGAAAAACTGTCAAAAATATAAATATGATTGTGTTTTGTTAAAGCCCTTTATCCTCGTTTTTGAGTCAAAACTGTCGATACATTTTCTGCTAATTGATTAATCAGCAAATCCTTCACCACTGGATGTTATGGAAGCCCATGTCCACCAGTTATAAAAATAAAAAGGAAAACTTGGCTTTTTTTTGCCCATATTAAGTCATAATTATGAGATAAAAAAAGGCACAATTATGAGATAAAAAGTAAAATTTTTAACTTTTTATCTCATAGTTTTCACTTTTATCTCACAATTTTGACTTTATCTCATAATTTCAACTTTTTATCTCATAATTTCGACCTAATATGGGCATAGGATGTCATAAGATGCACCCAACAATAACCCGTGAGCAGATGGAGGTGTGAGCGGCTCTCTATCTGCGCCTCAGTGTTCTTAATGTCATTGAGAGAGACACAGCCCCCTGCGACTGCCGTGATGCCACTGCACTTAAAAAGGGTTTAGAGCACAAATCAATCACTGTAGTCTGACAAATGAAAAGTATCACAAACTTAGACTTTTAATCTGCCAAACAATCTGGGCTAGGTCACCTCTCTGATTTGGGGAAGATTTTGTCACTTTTTCAATCTACCCCACAGGCTATCTTCATCTTCCCCCCAACACGAGGCCAGTGGGGGCTTGTTTCCCAGCGCTGGGCCACCCAGGGGAAATGTAATTCCCTTCCTCTGGTCGGTCGGGGGGACTCGGAGGAGGAGGGATGCTGCCTGGCTCCCTGATTAGGAGCGGAGGATGTGACTGGCTCGTGGTTTCACACACCTCTGTGCATGTTTAAGGTGATCAGAAAGGCCGCCGCAGCGCTCACGCCGCGTTACATACAGCAAAACAAATGAGCAGCTGTGAGTCACGGGGAAGGTGGGGCGAGCATCAAACGCTCGCAGGCCTGCCGCTGCCATCCCACCCGCTGGCGCCGCTCGCCCGCCCTCCCCTGCGCCTGCCTGCGGGGCAGTGGCAGTGTATGATGGAGAAGGTGGGCTCGGGAACAGGGACCCCTCTCTGTCCATTACTCATAAGCGTCCTGGTGTTTCCAATCCCCATTCACAATAGGGTTTTTGAGTGATCACACACCAAACACCATGAACACACTGAACTGATTATAGTGCGCTGCGAGGGGGGCCTGGCTGGGGGCGCTCTACGCTCCCGTAACCTTTAACTTCACAGCTCCTGGTCCTTCACACTGCAGCTGGACGACACCATTAGTGGGTGACTTGTGAATCTTTGTGCACACCTTCTTGGTGACTGTGTTGGCTTTTTCACAGTGCCTTTTCTTTACCTGCTACTTTTTTATTCTTAAAATAAAAATATATCTCCCTGTTATCATCTTGGGTTTTATTTTTATAACACTGACTACAACTCCTGTTGTATGTTTTCTTGAAAAGATCAGCAAAAAGACGTCATTTATGTTAGAAAGAATCTGTAAAAACAGGCATTATTGTTGAAATGTAAACTTTCAGACAGTCCTTCAACAGGTCCGAGGTTACAAAGGTTTCTGTTAGAAAAAGTGACCAAAACGAATCTTAAAATGTTGCTGACAGACATGCAAATAGTTTGATATGTAAAATATGTGGAGACCCAATTTATTTTCCCAACATTCGTGACACAAAATTCCATTTTATTCCAAATTTTCAAAAATAATCTATCAGTGCAATTCAACTTGCATTGTTTTTCTTTTTTTATGATTTATGTCATTATAATCAGAATCATTTATTGCCAAGTCGTTTTTCACGTATAAGGAATTTCGTGTATTGCTGCATAAGACTAAATTATTGATATTATCTGTGTTATTCTGCACAAAATATATTTTGGAGTTGTTCCCACTTCTAGCCATGATTGCAGGACTTATAGATTTATATAGATTTTCCATATTGCAGTGAAGTACAAGACCACAGTAAGTAAAATGTAAAAAGATCAAAAACTGAAAACAGCGTGTTGGGGTTCAGATGGTTAATAATAACATTGTGCATTGTTCCCTCTCCTTATATTTTCCATGAATTTTGGATAAGGACTAAAAGAAATGAACTGCAGATCCAAGTGGTGGCGACAGGATGGGCAGAATAATCCTAAAAGAGTGTTGGGAGCTCAGATTTCCTGAAGCAGCTCGGAGTAGAAGGAGCGCTCCTTCACATCGAAAAGAGCCAATTGAGGTTTGGGCATCTGATTAGGCTGCTGCCTCCGGGACGCCTCCCTGCGGGGCTTTCTGGGCACGTCCAGCTGGGAGGAGAACGCGGGGCAGACCTCTACACCTCTGGAGCCGCAACATATGGCAGATAAGTGGTGGGAGATATACAAATGGATGTGTTGACTTGTTAAGGTTTAAAGAAAAAAGGTTAAAAAGGTTGAAAAGTGTGTGACTTTGACACGTCAGACTGCCAATCAGTTCCCATTTTCAGTGCAAAACCCAAGCCAAGAACCATTACAGTGCAAATTATAAAAACATGGTTCCATTTAAAAGGCAATGAAAAAGTGACAAATTGGATGATTTGTTGGTGAACCTTCAATATAACTCACGAACAGAAATGATGACACTAATGCTACAAAAATTAGCCCCACATTGTCACAAACTGGAATGATCTCCTAACAAATGTGTCTCAGAAAGACCTTAAGTTCCTCATGTTTCTTTTTAATCTGCTATCATAGCAGTCTTTCCTGTAAGTAAGTGCGTGTCTCTGGACAACAATCCCTCAGCGAGGCCTCTCGCCGATTAATCCGGCAGATTCTCCTTTAATATCCAATGGCACCAATACATTTTAATGCAGGCTGAGATCTGGGGATGAGACCTGTCCTTAAAACCTCCCTCTCCCTTCAGGCTTAAAGGAATGCGTGTCCTCTCTCGGCGTAATTGAAAAAGATGGATCTCACCAAGTGTTTCACCGGCGCAGCGGGGAGGAATTGGATTGGGAAATGTGTTCTGTATCATATTGCTATGTATGTGTTCGCCAGAGGCTCACACACAGTTGGTGAGAGCAACGTGTTCCGCTGCCCATATTGAAAGGCAGGAAAACAGAGAAGGGAGACATTTGCAATTTTATTACTACTTTAATGGGTTTCTCTATCATTCAGGAATTGCACTTTCTAATGCATTGGGCCCATAAATACAAGGTTCAATAGACAGCCGCTCTGCTCTCCTCATTATTCATACATTCAAACAAATTAGAACAGAAGGTTGAATAAAATATGCTGTCCATTTCCAACGTGACACCATCAGAACTTGATCATGCATACAATCTAATCGTCGGCATACGATGAAATGTAATATCTTAAACTTGCACACGGCGCGACTACACGTGTATCTACAAATACTAATCATTTGTAATGTCACCCAAATCGTGTGGAGTGGTTATTGACGGTCTCAGGTGCAAATTGGACCAGCTGCTCTTCTTTCACTCTCATAATGAAGTGTTGTATAAGTACTAAATCACCCGCCATGATATGTCAGGAAAGTTTTGGTTCACTGGTGTCAGGCTGAAATCATTTCATCTCCTCAATTTTTAGGGATAAAAGTTTTTTTATTCTTTTTTTACATTTGATTTCCAGTGCTGGCTCGCACAAGGACAGTTACAGACAGTGGTGTGCACAGGGGGGTGGCAGGGAGGGCAGTCACCCCTCTTTGTGGACCAATTGTTGACAAATGCACTCTAAACTGTCCTCTCGAGATGCAAAATGCACCCAAAGTGTCCTCTTGGGAGGCAAAATGCGCCTGAAGTGCCCTCTTGGGAGACAAAATGCACCTAAACTGTCCT
>CAFUXE010000411.1:294147-304672 GCA_903364295.1 Serranus cabrilla
AGGCTGTTTACACAGAGCCCAGAGGAGAGGACAGGAGAGGCTGCAGACAGGACAATACTGGAAATATGTATAGCATGTTAAGACCCATTTTTTTCCAATATTTATGACATTTTATGGGCACTTGGAAAGTTTTGTATGTATAAATTCCATTTTATTCCAATTAAAACAATAATTTTATGATTTCTGTCATTCTAACTCTGTTTTTCTGCACAAAGACATGTTGGAGTTGTTCCCTCTAGCCATGATTCTGCTGATTCCACAAAGCTGCAGATATTTTCCATATTGCAGTGAAATACAAGGACACAGTGAAACTGCTCGTTGGGGTTCAGAGGGTTAATGAGGGATGATATTATTGGATGATATTTGATGGTTCAGACTGTTGATCACTGTGTTTCACCCCTTCAGGCCACACTGGGTCTGTGCAGCTACAATAATGTTTTAAATTTGGCTTCGACACGACAATTGGAAGACTTTTATCTGCTGATCGTATAATTTTCTACATTTTTATTGGGTGGGTTTATAGCTGATGCATTTTGAAATCTGCTCCAAGAATCCTATCATGCAAAATCAGCATTGTAGTTCACATTCCCAAACTCTAGTGTCACTCTGTGACAGAACCGGATTAGAAATGTGGACGTGCAATGAAAACAGCGACAAACACAGATGAGATTGACGCGTTTCTGCAAATGAACGTTGAGAAACAGCTGGTTAATCAGCATCTTTCTTCAGAGGACATGGGAAACATTAACAAGGGTAAATGTTTCAGCTAGCGCTCGTGCTAACAGAGACGAGACAGATATGTCAGTCAGTGCTGAATAATAACAACAGGAACACGTCAGAATACATAATGCAGTGAAACAGAGCGATGGGAGCCTGATTACTGTCCTCCCAGCAGTAACAAACATGTCTGCAGCTCATATTCAACAGCAGGAATACTGGCCAATATTTCCCGTCTTTCAAGCACAGATGCCAAGGCCACAGCTTCAAACGCTGAATGCATACATTTCCTGCATGTAAGTGTATCTGCATATAAACATGAACGCAATTTAATTAGTCTGGATGTGATTCTATACAGTATACAAATCAAAGCTATTCCCCCCAGTTGCTTTTTGTTCTATTCTCTTTCTTTTGAAGGCCTGTAAACGCCGCCGCCGCCGCTGCTGCTGCTGCTGCTGCTGCTGCTGCTGTGTGCGTAACCGCAGCCAGTTTTGAGAGAAGGGAAATCGTCCTTGGAGCAGATCATCAGGAGAGAGAAAGAGCGAGGATGCCTCCACCTCCTGTTGTTTGTCCGGGATGCCAAGCTCACGCTCAGCATGCCAGGCCCCATGCGGGCGCTCAGGCCGGCCGGAAAAGACAGAGCTCTTGGAAGACTCGGGGCTGGTCGGAGCCAACACGCTGCTCCTGCCAGGCAGAGCAACTGTGGCCAGCGTCTGCTAGTGCATCCCTCCCCTTTACCCGGCGGCACACGGCGGACCTCAGGGGAAAGGATGCAACCATCAGGGGAGCACTAGTCCATCCGGGCCGGGCTGGAGGACAGGCCCCGTGTGGCGGAGAGTGGGAGGTTTGTGGCTGTGACTCCAATAACAGCTCGCAGCCTGGTGTCTTGTTTTAGTTTTCGACTGTTGATGTCTAATTTAAGCCAAAGCTTCCCCACCGCCGCTAAAAGTGCCACGTTAGGCTTTTTTAAACACGAACAAACAGCAAAATACTGCAATTAATTATTGTTGTTTTGTGGCCAGATGTTAATCAGGATTAAGGTCACATTTTCATGTTGAATCCTGGGGTGAAAATAGTGATTGTTTCCTGTTTACGTTTCCTGAAGAAGATCCTTTAATTATTAAACCGATTATTTGATAAATTAAATATTCATGACATTAGTTTGTTGATTATTATCGTCCACCAATTTTTGTACAGTAGCTTTCCAAAATTGAAGCCCACTTTAAGCAGCGATATTCCAGGGTTATGTTACTTGGTAGCACTGGTTAGCATGACAAAATTATGCTCTTTAACTGCAACTTACAGAGTCTTTTCTGGAAAAAAGGGAACAGGAAGTGGGAGTCAGAAGGCAGCTGAATGCTCTGTAAAGTCTGAAGAGCAGGTCCAGTGTTTTTTGGTTACATGATGGTTGTTTCGGCATGAAAACTACTTGGTAAGGTTTAGTGAAAGATCCCTTCTTTGGGTTGTGGTGTCAGAACAGCATGGCAGCGTCTTGGGGCCGTCTTTAATGTAAACTTTTTAATATATATATACATCACCCTCTGCTTTCTGCTAATGACTGTAAAACACAAATACACTCAACTATTAAGATCTGCATCTGTGTTTTTTTTACTGTTAAATGCAAGATGAACATTTAATGAGTTTTAATACACAAGAGTAACATGTCAAGTCGAGATCAATGTCTCGCTGCACACCTGCTTTTTAATCACAGCGCGGCGCGGGCGCTCGGAGAGCACGGCGCTGATGCAAGCGGCCTGGGAATCCTGCCATTGTTCACTACAAATACATTAAAATGTGGGTGTTTTCTACGACGGCACATTTATATTTCTATCATGCAGTGTATCTGGCGGATGATGAGAGTGCTGCAGAGAGAGAAAAAAAACCCCTGAGAGGATGTGTGACAGGAAAACTAGCCACTCGCTTTGCTGCGGCTCTGAATCCTGAATCGTTGGGTGTTTTTGAGGAAATCCTGATGAGAAGTGGAGTTAACAGAGCTTGTATGCAATCACTCTTTCTGCAGCTGCTTGATGCGACCGATCATCTCAGCAGGCATTACACAATATGTCAGCTGTGACCTGCATGCACCTGACTGAGAAAACCAGAGGACTGCAGAGCAACAGGCGAGCTGACAGTCTTCCAATGCACCAGGTAAAAAATTAGGTTTGCGGTTGACACGCAGCACGAGTCTTATCTGCTTCACTCTGTTATTTTCCCTGTTTGTTTTATTTTAATGCCTCCATGCTGCCAGTCAGACAAGACCTTTGCCACAGAAGCTGTGACAATACATCTCAGGTTGCCACATTACGTTTGAATGATAATACTGCAGCATCATGTTTCAAAGAGAGTCGGTATTATCTCGTATTGATCGCCCTTTTCTTTATAAACAAAGATGATATATAGGCCGAGTAATAGGAGGATTAAATTACACGGCTGGAAAATAAGCCGGATCGATAAAAAAAAGTAATTTAGCACAATTCGGTTCAATCTGTTTGAATCCTGTGTGTCTGAGTTAGCAGGTGAGGTGAAACGCCACAGACAGGACTGAGCCCCCGCTGCAGGCTTCCACTATTTCCACATTTTACATCATTTTCTTATCAATGCAATCCGACAGAGAAAGTTTGTCGAGTTTAACTAGTTGACAGAAAACCACTGATACTGCAGTAATGTTGTATCACTTGACAGACAGTTGCAGCTGTTGATGAAACCCTCACATCATCATGTTCCAAGTGTGGGAGGACTGAAATTAACATAACGGAAGAGCAGGAACAGATTCGCTGCCACGTCTCAACACATACTAACCAGGTGTATATGAATGCTGCAAGAATGAGGCGCCCCCCCTCACCCCCCCTCTCCCCTCATCAGCGCCGCTAAACCAAATGCTGTGGCTCTCATTTGGGGCATTTGTTTGCCTGTGTGAAAAATAATGGCGGCAGGAGCAGGTGGAATATTGCTTCGGCAGCTAACCCATATGGATCCGAAAAGCTGCTTGCCAAGTCCAAACTCCACTTTTACAAGCACATCTGGAGCAGAATCACCATATTAATTGCCTGTTAATGTGTTTACACACAACACGGATTAAACCCTGAGAGAAGTTGGTTGACCCGGGTCACGCGGTCAGCAGGAGGGTTGTGTTTCCTGGTAGCAGAGCAGTGGGGAGAGGTATCCAGCCAAATGTGCAGACAAAGGCACATCCATAAGCTAATAATATGGCAGCTGAAAGCCATCTGTCAGCCTGCTTTTCTGGTATTTTGACAGCATTCATGTCAATAAATAAATTCGATGGCTGGAAACAGATGAACGCCGGTAGAAGTTCACACAGGGCTGCGATCACACGAGACGCTTTGTTGAACACACCTGCATTTTTTATTGTTTATTTTGGATGTTTGGTCGCAGCAGGCGGTGGGGGAGGCGTTAAATGATTTAGGGGCCCTGGAGCTGGACAGGAGCCCTGGAACATGTCAGGGATGACAGATATTTATCGTGTCAGAGCTGCTGCTGAGGTGTGTTCAGGGGGACCAAAATTTTCAGCATCTCGCCGTGTAGCTCTTTTAATCTATCAGCTAAACGCTGGACGCGACTGTGCAGGCTGCAGGTGAAGCTACGCTGCGGGAAAGCAACAGGAAAAGGACGTTAGGGGAAGATTGCAGCGATGGATAAAAACATATTGCTTTGTTTTTAATTCTTGTAAGTTGGTGCAACAATTTTTTATTTTTGGTGCATGCTAAACAGGGGTTCTCACTCAAGAAACTCCATTTCCTGCCACCAATTTGGATCTTTTCTGCATCATTTACTGGTGGAAATGTCATGCTACTCCGTGCTTGAACGGTGCATAACGTCTTTCCGTTTTGTGCAACCATTGTGTCTGAGGCTGCATGTTGCATGCTTGCACCAATGAGTCAGGCTCTAGCAACATGTTGCATGCTACTATCATGTTTTCATTGTGCACATGTTCTTAATATTGAGGTGCATGTGTCCCCTGCAACACTCAGGTTGCATAAACTAAAAAAAAGTATGGTGCATGAGCAGCTTCTCACAGTTAAACATACGCTTGTGTTGTTTTTAGCAACCTGATTAGAACCAACACAGCTAACTGCAGGAAGTGTTTTATCACTCAGTGTGATATCTAACACAGTAACTTAATTACTTCCATGACGGAGGCTGAAGCCACCAAAGTGGAGGAATATGAGATAAGCAGAAATAGAAGAATCACAGAAAAAGGACAGTAAGTTAAACTTCTCGTTGTCGTTTCAGGTCAGTAAGTCAGTCATGATGTTCCACGAGCTTTGCTGTAATATTTTATAAGTACAAAACTCTTGAATGAAAGAAGTTAAAAAGCACTTCCTGTTTTCTTCCATCAGTCTCCCCAGTGGAGCTCCCTCCTGTCTGATAGCGGCGTCAGACGGCGTCCCTCCCCCCTCGTGCTGCAGATAGCCCCGAGTCTCTGAGGGTTTGCTTTAGAGGGACCTCCTAATGAGAGATTTACTGTATGGAGATAATCATGGGGGAGAGCAACATCTCGCTCAGGCCTAATGAGTAAGATAAGAGCTCTTCAGCGGCTTTTCGAGCGGCGCCCCCCTCCTCCCGACCTGTCACAGCATGGGGCTTCTAGTGGCCGCACACACTCAGCTAGAAACACAGCGCGGGCACGCCTATACGCACGACACTTGATGCACATATACGTGAGCCCAAAGATCACACACAGACACGGCGCTCTGTGATGTCTGCCATGTTTTAAAGCAGCCACCTGGCCGATCGAGGGGAAAACGAGTGCACGGAATCAGAAACGCGTGGTCTTGTTTATTGCTTTAGAGAGTTAGCTGGCGAGGAGGCAGCCATTGTGTGATGATGAGAGTGGCCCCTCTGGAGACGGGCGTTCACACACTGGCAAAGGAGCTAATACAGACTTTCATTAGGATGCACACTTCAACACACTGTCATAGTATTTACAGTCTCACACTGGGGAAACAAATAAACTGCGTGATTAACAAGTTTTCCTGATGCCTGGCGCTTCGCTGTGCGCGCATTGGAGTGCCACCTCGCCGACTTAATGATTCTTAATGGTTTCTTAATGACTTCTTAATGACTTCATCAGGAAGATCCTGCAACAGCACATTCTGACAAGCGGGAGCCTCCCCCTGAGACCCAGGATCACACCACAGCGCTAACCCCTCTTCAGTTTTCTGCTCAAATAACACACACTTTAAATCTGCTTATCTGAGGCAGCATCTCCGCCTCGGATGACACGAGCATTTGATCCACGGTTAACGACGGGGAGATGTGATGTAATGTGATGTGAAAGCGGGCGAGCTGATGTGTGGAAATGCACTAAAAGGCGAATAGGGATGTCCACCTAGGTTGTGGGCAAATGCAGTCACATCAAACTAATCTCAGAACATTGGAGTGACATCTAGTGTTGTGTAACCAGAATTAAACTGCATTGTGTGAGGGTATCTAGGAAACCCATTTGGTAGCGTTCAGAGCAAAGCTGTGGCTGTGATGCAAGACTGCAGGCAGCAGGACAAACAGACCTGCACAGGAACTGTGGAGTTTCATTACAGCAGCGCGGACAAAGAGACGACACTCAAACGTCCAGCGAGGGAAACAAACTGCAGCTTTAAACGGCAGAGAAGTTTCTGGGTCACCTCAATGTCGCCGAGCA
The DNA here is from genome assembly GCA_903364295.1 of Serranus cabrilla. Lineage (NCBI taxonomy): Eukaryota > Metazoa > Chordata > Actinopteri > Perciformes > Serranidae > Serranus > Serranus cabrilla. The sequence continues at coordinate 300,524 of CAFUXE010000411.1, forward strand.
ACAAATAGTTTGAGCGCGGCCGCCGTGTCACTGGCAGACACCAGTTAAGCCTGCAAATTATCATCGTATCTCCACGAGCTGAGAAGGCTCTTTTCATCTCGACCATGTTCAACGGGATTAAAAGAGAAGTTTGCCTTTCTTTGAACAAATTCTTAATTATTTTGATAAAACAAAAGTTAATTAGCCAACGAGCCAATTACGATCGTCAGCGTCCTCGCAAAACAGCTGGATATTCAAAGGACGCGAGTGGAAATGAAACGCTGTCTGAGAGAGAAGTTGAGCAAAGTTCAAAGAAAATAAAGCGAATCCCTGCAAACATGAGGGGTCGTACTTTACACTCACACACACACATTTAACAACTGGTTAACAAATTGTATTAGCAGGGAAGCGTGACTGCACGGCAAATTACACCTGTCCTGATGGATGTCCTCTCTGCGGGCTGAGGGGACGAGCCTTCAGCCAAACACTCCAAAATAATGCATAGCGGCCATGTGTCACCGCCGGAGCCCAAAACACGGAGAGACACGAGCTGCACCAGGAGAGAGAGTCCAACAATTAATGCTCCAGAAATCTCTTCATTTACAGCCACGTGGCTTCATCAACACAGGCATTTTATTGTGTATTGTATATTGTATTTTATTCTATTTTTGCTGCTATAACACTGGAAATGTTCCTGTTTGGGGACTAATAAAGGAATATCTTCTTTTCTTTTTTGTGAGAATAAATTACTCAAAATCCCTTCATCTTTTTCATATGTCTGTAGATGGTTTAGTTATGGTTCTGATTGGTTGATCCTATGAAAAAAAAACTGTAACATGGTAATAATTATATATTAAAATAGCTGCTTAAATTGCTTGGCTTCCATAATTGGTATTTTTTTCTCCAGGATAACATAAAGTTTAACATACAGTACAGGGAGGAAATTCAAAGAAATAAGTTAGCAATTAATTATTATTTTATTATAAATAAAGTTGCTATCTTCAGCAAACTACGTGTTCTACGAATCTCCTGTTTGCATTTAAATATTATTAAATGACAAAAGTTTTTTCTGCGATTTTTGACTGCATGAACGCAGATGTTTAACACAACACAGATACTTATTAATTATGACATAAACTTTAATTTTCTTCTATAAAAAGGTACATAATAAATAAATAAAAGCACGATCAGTCACTAAATTATTGGATGGGATGAATGATAAAAATTTAACCTAAATTAATTATTTTTTAAAAATTATACAATATTATAAAACAAAAATAAATACAATAAAATAAAATAAAAATTCAAAATTATAACTGTCATTTAAGTATAGCTGAAGAAAATGCAATAACCTGATGTTGTGCACAAACATTTTCATTTTTCTCATAACATTTCTTTCATCCTGCAGAAAGTGTCAGTGAGTTAGTGGTAGGTTTCACTTTCAGTCCAGTCCATCTTTAAATTGTTGAAATTGAAAATATATATATATATATTGAAAATATCTCAATTTTGAGTATTATGATCAGTTAAAGATCCAAACTTCTGACGTACGTCAGAAATGTTTAAAAAATCCAATTGTTATTTTACTTTATTTATCTTTTACTTCATGAAGGCAAAGTTCTAGTTCATGATCTCTTTTTTCCAGAGTATTAAACAGACAGTTTGAGCGATTGGAGCCAATAAAAGAAGCAGGTTTGGTAAATAAACGGTGTTCTGGGCTCAAACGCGGCGTGTTCTGTGCGTCTCCACGCTGTGTGGGACTCATGTGGTGTGACCTTCCTCTGGGGACCTGGAGAACACATCCTGTATCAATTAGACCACCGGGGTGTTTGTGTGACTGTGGAGACGACAGAGAAACAGCCCATGACGCTGTGAAGATCGACCACTTCCTCTGAAGCATCCACACAGCGTTGTGAGGGAAAGACGGAGGTAGGAACAGTGGGGGATTTACTGCCGGTGGGATTTACTCCTTGTTCCAATTTGCAGGGGGATTACTCATTTTTTCATCATTCCTTTATTTATTTATTCCATTTCCAAATTCATTTCTAATTTACCTGAAGGAAAACAAAATATCGAGCCAAATGCATAAATACTGTCGCAGTGAATAGATAATGACAGCAGGTCAAGTTGTGAGTGAGTCACGTCCCCGCTCCTGGAAGAAAGTGATTACTGTAACACGGCGCCGACAATCACCGCCAAGATAATTCCATTTCTCACATGGAGCTCAAATTGTATTATGTCACATTGTATTTTGCATATGCTATCAAAAACTGGATTTAGATATGCAAACTATCTGGAAATTCTAAAGGAAGGGGGAAAAAGAAAACATGCAGCCACGGGGTTGGCATCCAGGCGTGTCACTTTGTCAGGCTGTCTGCTTTCTGAGAGAGCTTGATGGTTTCTGAGGGAGGGGAGGAAAAAGTGTCGCAAAGGCATGCTCTTCTCCAAGACGAACAGATGGCTCAGCCTAAGTGTGGAGATTTGTTTTATATCTCCATCCCATGTTGTGGCGCAGTGGATGTGGGCTTCCGCTTTCTTTCTTCAAATGTTATCTTACAGGAGAACGGATACACGCAATGTTTAAGCTAATGAGGAGTGGGTGTTGCTTTGTCTTCCTCTTTATTTCTTCCCCTCTCTCCCACTGACACATCCTCTTGCTTTCCATTCTCCCTCAAACCCACGCTCAGAGCGGAAACCCATATGCCAAACAATTATGAAACACAATTTGGAGTGCTGCTCGGAGCCTGGGTGGCCGTCTAAAAACATAGCTGAGCTGCAGAGTTCCCCGGCAGCCGCTGACGTGGAGCAACGACAGTCAAAAGAACATAATGCTCACGGAGCTGGAGATTATATCAGGTCAGTGCACCGCTGCTTCCCCAGCAAAGTGAAGAGGAAGAGTGCAGTTCAGTGGCAGTTTATATCCACAGTGGTGTGGCTGTAGGGAGGACGGCCAGTCAGCCGCTCGCAGGCTTTACTGCACGCTGAAACATCTCTACAGTGCACTTTACAGCACTGCACCGAGAACTGCATTCAAACTATGAGAAATCACTTCTTCTCTGAACTCATCTGAACAACAGGGGCTTGACTTTGTGTCTTTATAATGCAACAAACAGACTTTCTGCAAACAAAAAATAGATTTGAGAGCAAAACTACTGAAACTGCAGTTAAAAACAATGTTTGATTGCAATTAATATACATATGTGATTAAAATCCGAAGGTTTTGCTTGATGATGAGCATGCATGCATGGGTATGCATGTAACAAACTGCAAAATATTTTTAATTAAAGTAGAATTTAAAAGAAGTAAAAGCTAAAAATAAAAATAGAAATAAGCCGATATGAAGGGCTACCTTTGTGTCTTTATAATGCAACAAACAGAAGCAGTTTGACAGTAAAACTTTCTGCAAACAAAAAATAGATTTGAGAGCAAAACTACTGACACTGCAGTTAAAAAATGTTTTATTGCAATTTAATATAAATGTATAATTCAAAAGGAGCATTTTTAAAATCTAAAGGTTTTGCTTGATGATGAGCATGCATGCAACAAACTGTAAAATATTTTTAATTAAAGTAGAATTTAAATAAAGTAAAAGTAAAGGCTAATAAATAAAAGGCTAACTTAGTGTCTTTATTATGCAACAAACAGAATCAGTTTGAGAGCAAAACTTCCTGAAATATGTCAGATTATTTTAAGTGTTTTGTTCATTTTAGTTGTATGATTTTTATGTTTGCATGATGTTTTTTTGTTTTCCTTCAAGATGGTGGTTTAAATCTGTTTGAATCACAAAGTCAGCTCGATAGAAAGTTTGGATCGTAAACAAATCTTTTGGTTTTGGGCCACAGTAACACCTTTTTACTCACAGAATAATTGTATTTGCAATAAGACATTTTTATTTCAGTGTGGGTTGTGACTCCGTCCTTTTATCTCACAGTTTGATTAAAAGATGTCTGACTCACAGCCTCCTCCTTCATGGAAACTAAACACTTTTGACCTTTTGCTCTACTTTTTCACTATTTCTCCAAAAGGAGAAAAGGCAGGTCCTAAAAAAGTGTTTAGTCACAGATTTCCAGTCACACACACCAAGGGTGAAGCTGAAATAACTTCATCAAAATAAGACCAAACAACAGGCCGTGCTTACAGCTACATTACTCCCTCCTCTAACGTCAACCT
>CAFUXE010000411.1:319526-334845 GCA_903364295.1 Serranus cabrilla
AGGTCTGTTGCTGGCTCTCCTGGCTGCAGTTATCTCTCTCTCCTCTCAATCTTTGAGTTCATCCTAAGGGTCCTGAAAGATGTGCTTCCTCCTGTAATTTAACGGTTCGGCTTCTGACCCTATCAAACAGGAAAATGTCCACTTGAGACCCATTATCATGCACAAACTAAGCACCAACACAAAACACCTTTTCACCATTTCTTTGCACTTCACATGGTCATAAATTCACTTTCCTTCTGCTGCTAACGATCCTGTTTCTAATGTTTCAGTAGAATATATTTAAGGTTTTATTTTAGTTTAGGGATGGACAATTTTAAGTATGTATTACTATCTTTTAATGCACTGATTGGAGCTGGGGAGAAACTGTATTTTGTTTCTTCTTTGCATGAAAATACACATGCATGAATCTTATATCTTGCAAATAACGGCATCTATTTTTATACGAATCATTATCTGAAGAAATGATCCAGTAAATATTAAAGTATGTCTCATAAAAAGTCTTTAAACATGCTGTTTTGTATGCTCCCAAATCCTGTATATCATCTTGTTTCAGGTTTCTATACAATCATGTGCCAAAGTATGAAAAATAAATATGATAAGAGCTGCTTTTGGTTCTTTTGTGTATGAAAATACTCAGGGAAATGACAATAAAGGGAATGTTGAATCTTACGAATGATTTCTCTAAGCATGAAGAAATGATCAAGAAAATATTAAAGAATGCTTGATTGAAAGTCTTCATTTTAAGCAGCAGATCGTTTCTTCTTCCCTGCATGTCCTGTATATAATATTGTGTCTTTGCACCAATAAAGCTGATTAGCTGAGTGTTAAGTGACTCCAGCTATAACCAGGATGTTTCTGTTCTTTAACACTGTTGCTTTTTTTATTCCACATCGAGGAAATGAGTCATCTTCTTTGGGTAAACATGTTTACGTCTTTCATTGAATCTTTTCAGGAAGATGAATACATATTCTTTATTGTTGCTGAATAATATCTCTGGAGTTTAATTTGTAAAAAACATGATAGATTATGGAGGTTTTATATGTACTGCATAAGGATCTTTTATATCTTATATATTCGGAGTATTACCTGATGATTATGTGATTTTTTATGCTAGAAGTCCTTTTTCTGAAGGTATTTTGTGTGCAGTAAGTACTGTAAGTACTGTACTTAAGTACAATTTTGCGGTACTACTCCGCTACATTTTAGAGGCAAATATTGTACTTTTTACTCTGCTACATGTAGCTGACGGATTAATATAAACAGATTTTACACAAATGCATGAGCACAAATTATTTAATAATATATTTAGGATGTATAAAACAATCTGAGTGGCTCCATTCTGCAGAACGAGTACTTTTACTTTGAATACTTTTAGTACATTTTGATGCTTTTGTACTTTTGAAGGCAAGACTTTTACTTCTAGCGGAGTCATTTCAGGTATTAGTGCTTGAATACTTTTTCCAGCACTGCTGCAGGAAAACAGAGGACAGATATATAAAGTATAAACTGACGACTCTTTAGTACAAATGATGCATATTAGACAACACAAATAACCATTTTGTGAACCAATTTCCATTCATCCAAATGCTCTTTTTCTATAGTATTACAATCTATTAGATACTTCCACGAGTTGTTAAATTACCACAGAGTAGATTAAGTCTTTATTCGGCGGCGGCGGTGTTGCATTATAGCCGTGATGTCCTGCAGTGCACACTTTTTACATCACGCTACACGTGCACAGCATTACCGTGCAATTACTGTATATTAAATGCAATTATGTGTATGTTTGGTGGCTGCGCTAATTACTAATTGAGTCACACTGTGCAGCATCGGAGGAGAAGCTAGGTGTATGAATAACTGGGATGAAAGTATACAGGATATGAATAATTTACAGATGAAAAAGCTGATGCTGTCCCTTCACGTGCTCATGACACTATCTGATTCATTGACATATCTCACAGCCTCCATTTCCATTACTGAGCCCTGTTTCTGTGTCTTTAGCCGTGCATTTGTCTGCCCCGTACACACACGCACACACTTCCTCTCTATCTCTCACTCCATCTCTCTTCCTCTTTTTCTCATTGGAAAGGGGGAATCGGGTGGGGTGGAATGATCGTGTTAGGGGGTTCACAGAAGACTGACTGTTTATTATTGTCTTCGGCCCACTTAACTCTGACAGTAACAGAATGAGATGGGGAGAGAAGCGAGCGCCATTAATCACGGTGTCGGGAGGGCCCGAGCCGAGCCGAGACGCATCCATATCGCATGTGCCTGGGAGAGGAACACAAAGTGATTTTCAGGCCAGCCGGCCTCGCAGCGCCGCTGTGCAGCCTCCAAGTTCAGGCTGCTGGCGGATGAAGAGTGCAGGGGGAAGAAGTGGGCGGCTTTTCACACTCAATCTTCTTCAAATGTTCTGACACATTGCACCTACAGCCACCCCCTGCTACCAGCACGACCGAAACAAGGATCAGGACTATTTAAAAACCCCAAACGTCTCCTGCAGGAAGTGAGAGTATCACTGACAGAGGGAAGTCATTAACGGCTGCTTTTATTTCCATTGTGAGAATAACTGGATTAGATTGGTGTGTAGGCAGGATGAACTGATATATTTTTAAAGTCTGCCGTGTGACTAGTGGCGACATTAGCATATGGTCGTCTTCACCAAAAAGTGCATTCAGCTCAGGCGTCAGTCTGTCAGGCGTCAGTCTGTGAGCGCCGGCCCACCATGCGGGGACGCCGCGAAGCCTCGGCGCCTGTGCCACCCGGCTGATTGACAGCTGTGTCTCTTAAGTCTCCCCCTCCATAGCAACACCAGCCGCACACCTTCCTCTCCTATCAGTGACACCCAGATGTGCTATAGCAGCTGTCTCCCAGATTATTCCTCCGCGTCTCCGAGCCGCCATCTACATAGACAGCCGTCTAAATATTTAATCGTGCCAGAAGGCGCTGCTGCATCGCACACTTTAGCCCGGGAAACGCTGTATCGCCGGCTGTGAGAAATGAAAGGCGAGGACGGGGGGGAAAAGAGAGGAAGAGGTGAAAGGCTGGGGGGGTCACGGCTGGGCCCGCTGAGCTGAGTTACAGGTAAAAACCCAAGATGACAGTATATGCCACAATTGTTTGGACAAATGACAGCGGTGCAGGAATAGATGACAGCCTGCTTTTTGGATATACCCTGAGGACAACTTCTCCTGACATCAAATGTCTAACAAGCCAGACAAGACCATTCTGATTTCCTGCCGTACCTTCAGGGACACACACAGGCCTCCTTGAATGTGACATTGCTAACCATGATGCAAAAATTACATTGTGTATATGTGGATGTCTGTCTTTCTGTCGAGCTGCTTGTGCATGTGCGTGTTCATCTGAGTGTGTCATCACTGACAGCTGATCAGAATACACACAGCGCCTGAGGTACTTTCTGTAATTTTTGACTTTTTTTTTTAAAAGCCTTGGCTCATTCCCAAGCAACAGATTGCTGCTGTCGCTGGAGTTGCGCCTCACAGATGGAGCAGCATCACTTCCTGAGGAGCCTGACAGGATCAATCCAGGAGCTCATTCGCTTGCAGTCAATTAAGCCATGTTAGTTTTGACAGGAGCCACGGGCAAAATAACAGCCGTCACTGTCTGGGAGGAAAATATTGTGACCAAACAAAAAATGCACTTGTTTACTGGAGGGGGGACTGACTTTACAGAGAGAAGGGCTGCCGGCTGCAGCGAGCCTCAGCGGGAGCCCGGGCAGACATGACGGCTCAACCTCCACAACAGTCAAAGAGTTTAATTTGTTTGAAAACATAAAGCGCCCTGGGTGATTTAATGAATTTCAAAATGAGGACTAATCATGACCTTGATCGATTCTGATGGCATATTCAGTCCATCTGTCCAACCGGAGCCTCTGCCTTTCTTACCCAGCCAAGACTCTCCCCTCTCTGCCTCCACGCTCAAATACACTCATTCTTACGCGTGCTACAGGTCATCCGAGTTGCTCATAAATTGCTCCTAAAATGCCTCATCTGATTCCATAATAAATCTGAAGTAAATAATACAATACAGGCAAATGAAACAAGCTAGAAATCTCCATGTACCGCCCACTGAGAGAGGAGCTGGAGCCCGTATCTTTGAACCTATTGGAGGGAGAGTGAAACTCTTTGATTAGGACATGTAGGTAGGTAGCTGTGGGCGATGGACTGAAAACACTTGGCATCTGCTTGCAAGTCTCCACACACCCGAGGTGAGGGACACACACCAACACACACACACTTCTCCCTGGCTGAGCTCGGCTTTACCCTGGGCATCATTACAGACACTACACATTCCTCCTTTGAAGGGTTATCAAGGCTCCTCATTAAAGATGTCCCTGGCTTTCTTAGTGATGTGGGCCTCCACAGGGCGTAATATACCCCCTTTAATTAGTTTGCAAACTCATTAGTGTGTGCCGGGCAATTAAATGTCCTTCCTTCAGAATAGTTTACAACAGGACAAAGGGATCCCAGGGGCTGTCAAGGAAGTAGGGCTTATAGCCGAGACAACTGTCCCTTCTGCGCGGGACCGTTATTAGAGAGCCACGGTCCCTCAATCAGTCCTCGTCCAGTCTGCGGCGCGGAGGGACGAGCCGCTCCTCCTGCCTGCTGCACACAACAATACTCCTTCTTCACCGTCATTAATAAACAACTTAACACCTGCTTTTATTCTGCGAGATGCTGTCTCCCCCCTCGGGCGTGAATTTTAAATAATAATATATATTTTTTAATATACATAAGGCCTGGGCAAATACCTGGAGAATGAAAACAGTATGGAGGTATGGCGGAGATTAGGCGGTGCTTGAACAGCCGTCTTGGTGTTAATTTCATTATGATTTGTTTTTTGTTGCAGAGGATATTGGGAGATGGTTTGCATTGTGCTGGCTGCAGACTGAAGACAGTTTGGGTCTGTGGGTGCACAGATTCAAACAAAAAATGTAACTAGAGTTTGATGAATAATGGGTAATATCTTTCACATTCTTTCACGTTTTTATGTAACTTACGGTACTCTTTTCAACCTCGTAGCTACTTAATTTCCAGCATTTACGTACATTTATTTCCTAACTAAACTTGCACCAACTGAAATCTTCCCATATAAGTAATAACTTAGTATAGTAACTATATACTGTTGCTATCTATGTGTTAAATGTCATTTAAGTACATGGAGATTTAAATGTCTAATTAGGAAGAACACTCGGGCGACAATCTTTAAAAAGTGTATCTGTATTTTCTCTGTACTGTATTTTATTCTGAAGGACTGAAGGTGTGTTGATAACGATGGGTGATATTTATTTGGCTAACCCAGAAACATATAATTTCCCCTTAAAAAACAGCAACACCCAGTATTTTACAACAAGGAGACAAAGTTAGCATGCGGCTAATTCACCGGTGTTAGCTTCTTTTTGGCGACTCTGGTAAACCCGAAGCTAACGTACATAATTCAAACAATATTTGTTTTGAAAGATAAGAAGCTCAACTCTAGATTCACACCACTTAATTAAATGGAAAGGTAACATGATAATTATTAGTAATGAATGAGAAACTTTGATAGCATGCTAGCCAAAAGAAGGCTAGCATGCTATCAGTGAATCAGAAAAACTCCTCTGTATGGTTTCAAAGGTGGGATAACTTGAAGAAAAAGCAGAATTATTCCAGCTAATTAACACTGTTTAGTTATCACATGATAATAATAATAATGCTTTGTCCTACTTTATGTCTCATGTTGTTGTTTGGTGAGTTACATTAGCTTCTTCTAGCCCTTAGCCTCTTTATAACTGCACAGCAAATGTCCAGAGTCAATCAGGCACAAAAGACCTGTTTCTGCACACACTTGTTGATGACAGGTTGCAGACAAACAACAATAAACACAGTGATTGACAACACAACAAACAGTGTATTTTCTGAGAGGATCATAAATATGAAAGCACTAATTTGCAGGAGACAACAAACGAGTCAGAGCTCGTCACCCCGACTGTTTTCATCTCGTTTCGTGTGATTGGAAATAAACACTTCATCAACAGTAGTGCTGTTCACTGACTGGACACAGGAAGTGAGGTGAAGCTGGTGTCTCTGTGGTGCAACCAAACATCAGCACAGCTTTAGTAATAAACTAACTTTCAGCAGAGAGTTTATTGTGGACTTTGCACGCTAATTTAAGAGAGAACGTCTATCGCTGCTGCAGCAAACCTCTGATTTCTTATAATACTTATATATTCTGATCAGGGCTCAGATCAGAACAAGCATTACTCACACTCAGCGGCCTTAACAGTCAAAGGTTTTTCACAGATTTTAAATTAGGGACTGATGCTAATTAAATGACTGCAAATGTAATTAATTAACTCAAAAAAAGCAGATTTAGTGTCTTCGAAAACATCTTTAGGTCACCATATATCAAGTCTCATCTGCTGTATGTGCTTTACTTTTAGCTAATTATTGCATTTAAATGATCTAGATATGTCAGTATGGTAGCACCTCTCTTGCAGAGATGCAGAAAACAAAGAATAAATAATAATAAGATAAAATGAATGAATAAATAAAAACTTCAGGGAGCATTTTCCTCGTCAGACGCACATTTTTCCAATTATTCCACCACAACATGAATGCAGCACATATGCCGTATCTTGCAATATTAACAAAAGTGAAAAATAACTTGTGCATTGCCTCGTGGCTCATGCTGCAGCCTCGTGCCAGCAGTGTTTCCATAAACCTGCTGACGAACAAACAAACGAGCCAAAAACACGAGCTCCTTGGCGAAGGTGATAAAACCTGTAAGCATGCAGTATGGATCTAATGAACACGAAGGCTGAGGAGGAGCCATTACTTCAATGTGAAAGCCACAATAAAAAAGGTGGGCCTCTATTTTTAAGATGCATTCATTTCTTTTTTTATGGATTTATATTGGGTTTATCATCTGAAGTTCACAGCTCCGTGCTCTCTCTGATACTGGCCCCAGAGGAGCCCAAGGCAGATTCCCCTGCACTGTGACTCTCTATAAATCCAGCCAGCATGAAATCTCAAGGAGCTAACGTCGAGAAGAGAGCCAATCTGCCTGTTTACACCATCTCATCTTACACAGAAGCCTTGGCGCCTGCCCCGCAGAACCCCCCCAACATGTTTGCAGAAGTGTTCATGCTGAACAAAGTGATTGTATCATCTGGGCCTACTCTTCCATTTGTGTTGCTGCTTCTCCTGAAACCCGTTTCAAGCTGTGTCACCCCCAACTCAGGCGAAGTTTGAAAAATGGAAGAAGGGAACCATGCAAAGTGGACATATTCTCCAGCCTGCCGTAAAATAACCGGGGGATGGACCATTAGCCATTTGCTGCTACCGACCGAGTTGCAGATCTCGCATCTGCACAAACAGAAGGTCAAAAGAAACTTAACAAAAGAACGGCACGAGGAGGAAATAATAAGGACAAACAAGAGAAAAACATCCAGTTTATGAAGTGTTGTTGTCTCCTCTTCCACAAGAATAAGCTCATAACAGAAGTCGGGGAATGTTTTAATCTATTCAGTCCAGGAGAGCAGTGCGGCGGGTAATCCGGCTCGTGCTCTGACCTTGCTGGCTGGCGACTGGACTAAAATGCCAGCTCCACCTCCCTCTCCCCGGCAGGAGCCCACCGTTAGCGAGGAGCAGCCCGGACTAGACATGTTCCACCACTTTTCCAAGGCACAAACCAGTCAATTTGTCATCCAGTGAAGAGGTTGAACCTTTAATTAAAGTGGAGAGCTGCCGCCATCAGGGCCCAGCTAAATGTCACATGATAAATAACGGCAGAAGATCTGAAAAGCTCCCTTGGAGTTTCCTTCACTCGAGGGGATAAAAGGCCACACACATTACAGGGTAACTGCATATCAATATGTTAAATAGGTTCAATTGTATAAATTGATTAAATGACCCAATTGCGAGGCAGCCATGCTTCAGAGACCCTGTTGTTTGAGCGCTGAATGTTGACAATGTCACGTAGGCCGGCTATTAATGGAAACCAAGCAGAGAGAATGTGGCGGTGAGTGACATTATTAAAGTAGATGATGGGTTTCTGAGCAGATCATTCACTGAATGCAATCGATAGCTCTGTGTCTAAACGCTCAGGCAGAAATTACACTTGGAGGCATATTGCCCAGGGTAAAATGACACTGCCATGAAAATGCATTGCTATGGACACTATTAGAAGCGATTGGCTAATTACATCCACAAGATTCTTTATTGGTGCCTCGCATTTACCGTGAAGGAGCGGCGGTGGCGGCGGCGTGCGGGAGACCTAATGCAGCCTCGAATATGATCTGTGCATAAATATAGTGCGGCAGGCAGTGAAACTGTCTGACTGTACAATCCAATATTTCCAAAAGCCTGTTGTCTGATACCAAGTCATTTGTGGAAGCACTGACAGCCCTCTTTGTCTTCCTCCCCCCGCTGTCCACACCGCATCAGCATATATTTTCAAAATTGGTTCATTTCACTCTGCTTATTATCAGGCAGCTTAATCTTGACCCTTCAAATCTCTAAAATTATCGCCCTGTCTCTTGTCTTCTCTTCCTCTCGGAAACCCTTGAATGTGCTGTCAATTCCACTAAATTCCTCTCTCATCTTTCAGCACTTGATCCCCTAATCTTGCTTTTGTGTCAGTCACTCGACAGAAACTCTTCCTCTGTAACTCGGCGCTTAAACACAGCCTCACCTCCCTCTTTTAATACCCCATCTGTTTTAGAACACTGATCTTGAACGACAAACCGTTTATTACCAAAATAATTCCTCCACGTTATGATGTATCCTGCAAAAAAAGTTAATGAACTATGCAGCGGTGCTCATTGCCTGATGCACAAATGTGAGATGTAACTGCCATTAATGTTGTAATTTCCTTTGAATTATGCAAGTCAAGGCAACTTGAGAAATATAAATGATTGCTCTCCTGATACATGCATTTCCCCTCTCACATATGAACGGTATTCTCCTTTTCTTTTCATTAAATTCATTATGAATAATCTCTATTATTCATGCATAATAACAGGTATATACCCTGGTATATACCATGGAGGTATTTTTACCTTTTCATACTATATTTCAATAGCAAATACAGTTTGTTTTAACAGAAATGCACACTTTGTTATATATTAATATCACGAGGAAACAGTTTTTAATGAACTAGTTGCAAAATTTTCACTGATAGTGTTCTTAAATCTTCTCTTCAACATCTGCATATGTCAACTAAGTATGCTAAACATTTTTATGCTATTTATAAGCTTCATACGACCCATTTATTTACGTTTGAGACGTCCTCCTTCGCCCTCTAGTGGCCGTAGTTATCATGAATGAGTACAAAGCACCATGTGATCCAAACATCACTTAATATCAGCGTCTCAGGTTTTTACTAAACTAATTCTGGCATTTACGTACATGTATTTACTATGTAAACTGTCTTTTGTAACAACCTAACCAGGAAGTGTTTTTCCCTTTTACAACAGCAAACCTTACGTTTGTATATAATGACGTATCCACTATTTTTAGAAACACTCCACTCTCTACCAGTTAAACCCTCATTAGGGTTGTTTTGGTCAGTATTAACAGACGACCTATTCTATAATTTAGGTTGGAGATCTTGTTGTTGTTCAGGGATAATTTATGTTTCCTTAAATAATAATAATTATTGCCGCCAAGGCAATAGGGTCACTTACACAACACCAAACTGCACACTTGAAGGATTATAGTGAAAGCATGTATTTTGGGACACTGGCATTGAAATATTTCATCCACTAGATGGCAGCAGTTAGTGAAGGCAATAGGGTCACTGACGCAATAATATAAATTCACAATATGAACTCCAGATGGTGTTCTGGATCACCGATCACCACCAAAATCTAACCACCTGTTCCTCGTCCCAATACACACGCTGTCCGAAAATTTTATCCAAATCAGTGCAGAACTTTTTGAGTTATTTTGTACACAGTCAGACAAACAAACGCCAGCGATCACATAACTGGTTTCTGGTAGAACTACTTCGTTTTGTAAGAGAAAACGTACACAAATAAAGCTTTTCAATGCTTCTCATATATAAAACCGCTCTGGGTGTACTTGACTTTGACAGGACGCTCCTCCCTGACCCTCTAACTCTCTCTGTGGGAAAGCGTTCCTGCACGATGCCTCCATCAGGGTTATCCTCTTTGAAATCACGTCTTCAGATGCATTGAACAAATGCACAGAGCAGCTACAGATCCGTCTGTTTGTGAGAGGCTGTACGGATGTTTGGAGAACATACAGTATCTAAAGCTTTCAGTTTGGATTTCTGTCAATCTCGACATTTGTTGCAGACTGAAGAAACTCTCTTTGGATGTATGTCTTTATATTTTGCCAGTTTTTTCCCTGTGTGAGTCAGAAGCAGGCTGGAGAACAGTTACTGTATGCTTTGTAGCTGCTAAGTGTCTTAACTGAAGGCAGACTTCAGTAGCAGAAGCTGTTTGCTGGACTGCTCTGTTTCATCTCCCTCCATGCTGCTTGGTAACTGAAAACAACCTGCTCCACCTTCTCAGCCAATCACAGCGCAGCAAGCATCACATACATGCATTCACCTCTTATATACTATCATCTATGAGCGTAAAAACAAATGCACATGAGCGAATAAATTATTTTGGGAACTTTGCTCATCTTTGTGCATGAGCTTCCCAACATATAATCTATGCAAAACTCTAATTACTTTGTTATGTGTGGCACAATGTGCTCTCTTTCTGCAACATCTTAATCAACTGATACAAATATTGTTAATAATTCAAGCCTCATTGGTGTACTTAATCTACCTCATTTTCTAATCTTCCTAATAATTCATTTGTTCAGTGATTAATTACGCTCATTTGTGTCATGTGGAAACAACATTTGTTTTTAATTGTGCATGTCAAAAGAATTTTCCAGTCATCCCATTTGTGCTCGCGCTGGGTGTTTGGAGCTTTGGTCACCGCAGGGTTCCCGCGTTTAGCTTCTCTCTCCGACTCCTCTACATCCGCCAGCGATCAGATTTTCCACCATTGCGCCATATGTGGCATCACAGTTAATTACTCAAGAGAAATTGGCTGAAGACGCAGCATAACAGCAGGTGAGGAGCTCCAGCCCAGAGCTAAACCAACACTAACTGGTCAAGCTCAGCTGCCCTCGCTCCTCCACTGCCTGAGACACGCAGGATGAGCTCATTCATGCTGTTTGGCCTTCATTACAGATCAGGGAAGGTGCAATTAGCAGCAACCCCCCCACTAGTTTATAATTACCTTAAGACACCCACTTAAACAGGGAACCTTATAAATCAGCTCCTGTTGCCTATCACAGCCCTGGACGCTGCATTATGCCAACAGATGTCAGCTGCAGCCATGGACAGGCCCCTCGGTGGCAGTGACGGCCAAAAACACTGCGAGCTGGTCTAATGAATAAGAATGGCCTTTAGGTTTTGGCTTTACAGGCTTTTTCGCCTCAGGTTTATGGCTATATTTCTCATGAACCGAGAATTAAGAGGAAAAGAAAAGAGGACAGAGAACAAAAGGTCAATTAAGAGTTGTGAAAAGCAACAGATTACAGTTTGTTTGATGTCGCCTCCCGTGTCCGCGGCGCCCGTGCCATTTCTACTGAAATATTACGCCTCATTTACACTCACACACGGCGGCTGGCTGAGTGCAAAGCGATGGGCTGCTAGGTGCCTTGTTGGGTTTTTCGGGGACATGTGAACACATTTGCATCTGGAGAAGTTAACAATGTGGGGACAGGAAACATTATTTGCAGACGCAGTATCTTCATTGGACACCCGCTGCTTCTCGATTATGTGGAAGTATTTTGGGTTTGGAGCGGTGGGGGGAGATGTAACACAAAGCAAACAAAGTATCATACAGACAAATCCTCCAGAAGACTCCCATAAACAAAGCACAGATTTGGCATGTTTTATAGGGGCGAGGGGGAGCCGGTGTTTATCAATAGCTATTCCACATGAGCAAAGAAGATCCTTTGCAATTGAAAAGTTGGCACCGGCTACCTCGCTTCTATTGTCCCAGGTCTTTTGTGCAAGATTTTCCTTCCTTTTGCTAAAACTGTCAATTTGTTCCATAATTTAAAACACAGTTTGACTGTGAAAAATAATGAACTCCCAATTAAATTCCATTTACAGGAATTTGATTGGGTAAATAAAGCACCAGCGCTTATCTTTAAGTGCTTGTGAACACAAAAACAAGCTTGACCTTCACACACATGATGTTGTCAGGGACCAGGAGAAACACGGCGGGATGTATGAATGCCATGGATTCCTTTAAAGGCGCCTGACAAAAGGATACTCGTGGAGATGACATTCCCGTCCCTGGACCTGAATGTTTAAACGCGCTGAAAGCCAGCATTGAGGAGATCACCCTTAACCTCATCTCATTCGAGTTTGTTCCAACGAAACATATTGCAGCAACAGAATAAAACCCACTAGACTGAGAGGAAAATCAACAGCGCCATAACGAAGAATATCTCTCTCTAAAAATAAACCTGAATGAATCTCCGAGGTTTAATGAACCAAGTTTGTGCAGAGGGAATTTATCTTATTGGAAAGATGAATACGCTTTCAGGGGAGGCATACTGACAAGAAATAAATGTCTTTTCAAACAGTAAAGAGGCTTCATATCTCCATTTAGAGAAATTCATTCGCCGAAAAAAAATTGCTTTGGTGTCTCATTTTAAAGTCCCACTACAAGAAAGCGGAGGAAGAAAAGGAACAATGGCTGCATAAAGCATTGCGGGGCACATTTAAGGGCACGACTGCAGAGTAACAGCTCAGTGCAACAAGGAGAGATTCATCCAGCAGTGTGTGTGTGTGTGTGTGTGTGAGGCACATTGTGTTTCTCTGTGACTCTAATAAACTTCTGCTTTTTTACGTGTTTTCTTACAATTTCACAAAACAAGTCCTCCACATTCAGAATCCAGAAAAATGAAGCAAGAATGCACGAGTATTGTGCAGCGACATGCAGCTGATGTAAAGGTTTTATACACCAGGAGGTGATGGATAAACAGCACACACATGCAAAACACTCCTCTGGAAATATTTAGCATTAAAAACTAAAAATATTCTATTCATATATATCCAAAACATTAATACAGGATGTTTTTACTGGCAGCAAAAAATGATTTTTTACGTAACTTTTGTGGCTCACGTCACCCTTCACTTCCTGCATTTGTCCATTTATTTCCTGTTTAAACTGTCTTTTATAACACCTAACCAGGAAGTGTTTTACTCTAAACCTAGCTCAGTGGTTTGTAGTATAAATTCACAGAAACTGCAGCTTTTTTATAACCGTACATGTTTGTATAATGACACATGTGCGACATATGTATCTTTATAAACAGTGTATTATTTTGTTTAGGTTGGAGATCTTTCCTGAGTTAAAATGATTGTTTTGCTTTGAAATATTTGTGTTTTCTGTAAAAGAACTCATGACAAAACAACAATCTCAAAAAATTGAAATACGCAAAAAATAATTGCACTAAAAAACAAGTCGAATAAAAACATGCTCCGTGTGTAAAGTCCATAAAAAAAAACCTCTTATGCATGAAATTATTATTATTTCTGATGCATTTGCATGTAAGTAGCCCTTTGCTAGATAGATAGATAGATAGATAGATAGATAGATAGATAGATAGATAGATAGATAGATAGATAGATAGATAGATAGATAGATAGATAGATAGATAGAGACAGTGACTGTGTACTAATTTTTCAGACACCACAAACCATCAAAAACACACCAACGCACAACTCATTTCAAACAAAAAATCAATTAAAAAGACGATGTGTCTGTGACATCTTTCTCTGTCAACACTCTCGTCTGAGCTCGTCTTAAAAAAGTTATTAATCAGAAGTTAATTTCACGTCCCTGTCATCAGAGGAATGAAGCCATCAGAAGTTTACCATCCTGCCCGACACCCTCCACATTCTGACACTCGCTCTTTTCTCTGAGAGGCTGCGACTGAGATTGCTTTCAAAACTATTCTCCACGAACGTAATGACACAGAGCGACATAAACAGAGAGTGTTTTCTATTCATGGTCTAACCCGCCCGTATAGCTTTTATTTGGCCTTGGCGGCAAATATCACAAAGAGAAGAAATGCTGGAACACGAGGACGTCTGGTCAGCTCGGCTCGGAGCCGACGCAAACATTCACTTTGTGTCAATCTGAGGCTCATATTCTCACTTACATCTATGTGACTGCAGGTTTACTGCACTTATTTTATAACTTCACTCACATCCTCATGTATGATCGTTAACGACTTGATCAGCTGGTGATTGACTAACGATGCACTGGCTGTAGTTCAGTCCTTACAGTGTTGAAAACGATGAAAACCTCCTGCTAGCTCGATTGTTTTAACGCTTTATCAGCTGCAGATGAATGAAGCTTGAAGCTTTCAGGAGCATCATTTGATCCCTTAGAAATGCTCCAAAGTCTCCTGAACTCTTTGAGTATTTCTGTTAACTTAAAAGTCGAAGAGTCCATCAGTGTTTTACTGTCAGATTGTTGTCTCAACTCGGTTTCCAAGGTCAGGAATGAAGTCTGAACTTCTGCTTTTATGGGCCAACATCGATTTTAGGTCCTTTAAGCACTGCTGCAAAAAGTATTCATGCACTTTAATGGGAAAATACTCCAATACAGGTACAAGTCCTGCTGCAAAAAAAACCTTACTTAAAGGTAGAAAAGTAACCACCATCAAAATGTAAAAGTACTAATCATGCAGAATAAGCAGCATTTCCTGTTGTTATGTTGGGGCTCATTTTAACTACTAAAACTAAGTGCTTTGATTTTCAAAAATGCATGAATTTATCATGTTTTTCATGTTAAATCTTGTCCTGAAAAGTAACTAAAGTTGTCAGTAGTGGAGTAAAAAGTACAATATTTGCACCTTAAATGTGGTGGAGTAGAAGTAGAAGATTACATAAAATATAAATAGTAAGAAAAGTGTCTCAAAGTTCAGTACTTGAGTAAATATACTTTGCTGTAGGCTTTCCTTTTCCTCTACAGGAATATCTGTTCCATTTTTTATCTAAATGCATGCACAAAAACATGTTCGACATGCTTCAGTTTAAAAAAGGATATCATATATTATATAAAAAATACAATAAATGAAGATTGTTTAGTCAAAAAATACAACATTAAGAAAAAAAAGGGTATTTTTTTAGGTCAATAAAGTTGAAATTTATAATATTTATAAGCAATTTTTCAGTGTTTTAAGAGTTTTAGTCTGACTGAACTTACAGTTTTAACTTTTATCTTTTTGAAAACGTGTGCATGTGTGTGTGTGTGTGT
>CAFUXE010000411.1:342656-376484 GCA_903364295.1 Serranus cabrilla
CACTTTGCTGGTGTCAAGGAAACAGTGTAACGGAAGTTATAGTTTCTACTTGAAAACATCAAATTGAAAAACAAGGTCTGTGTGCAGCTTAATGGCAGAATAATGATAAGAAAAAAACAGTTGAAAATAAATTGGAACAAATGAGCTTAATGTGCCTTAGAATGGATTAATCTTCTAAAACTAAATGAAATCCAGGGGAAGGGTGCTTCATCATGAAAGAACAAAACTTAACTTACATTAAAAAACTTCCCCAAGCGAGAGGAAACTTTACAGTCATTCTCTGGGAAAAATGACAGAGTGGTCTTATTATTGCAGGAGTCCGTGAGGTGATATATAATCTCCTCATTAAACATTTGTGTTGGATCTCTAATTAGTTACTTTACTCTCCTCTGTGCACTCGTGTCAGTTTCAGCTGTCAGACGCTTCAGGAGAGGATTTCTCTCTGCTTTCGGTTTGACATTTTTCTCGCCGGTCACTGAAAAACTACGAACACAGCAGCAGATTTGGTGTTAAGGATGCCCAAACCTGCCGCTCTGACAAACATCAAGCCACTCAGCCAATGAAAGTACAGCGGAGCAGCCAGCCTCCCCTGTCATCTCCCCCAGAAATCAGCATACGGAGCATCTCCGGCGCCGTGTTCATCACTCCAGAAAACAGGAAGCAGGGAGGAACTCGCAGACAATTCCACTTCAGTAAGCGTGCAGCTCACCTTTACAGAGCGGCAGAGGAAGCTTCCTGCTGCTCCGAACATTCAACTGACCTCTTAATGTCATTCTACCTGCTTATTTTCTGTTCCTAATCTGTTTCCCCACTGCAGGTTCAAGCTCTGCTCATTAAGATGTGAAGGAGAAGATTTTAATTACAGTTTAATGAGTTAAAAGTTTGGACACACCTTCTCATTCAGCGGTTTAACACTGAAGACATCGAAACTATGAAAAAAGACGAGTTAAACAAACCAGAATGTTTTTGATATTTTAGATTCTTCCTCTTGACCTGCTGACAGGTTTGTTTCTTCATGTTTTTGAGAGCATCGAAGCAAAATAATCTAAAACATGAAACATATTCTGGTTTGTTTGCTACATAATTCCAGATGTTTTCCATCATAGTTCTGATATCGATCATATTAATCAACAATGTAGTATTACTGATATTCCCCTAAATATGACTTATCACATCTTGAGAAATAATCCTTATTTTCCTGAAATTATATTTCTTTTTAAAAGTGCTGACACTCCAAACTCCACCAACCTGCCTTTAAAAAGGTCGCTAAAGATACAAAGTTTATTGAAGAAAGAAACTGTAAAAACGGACATTATTGCCAGAGTTTGTGCTTTCCGACGGTCCATAAAGAGATCATCAGTTTGGAAAGTTTCCCTCAGAAAAAATACCCAAAATGAAGCTTAAAACTGTACAACAATGTAGAAAATATAACAAAACTAGAAAAGCACTCGGAGAGCGCAGACCTTCGCTGAGGCAATAGGGTCACTTACGCAAAAATATAAATGTGCAATATACATGGAAAACACTACTGATCACCTGATACCTGATGTTTCAGGGTTTAGAGTAAACTGTCCTGTTTGAATTCAGGGTTATTTTTTCCTGCAGTGGTTTCTCTTGACTGTCGCTCAGCTCATCCGACTCCAGTTTGGCTCTTCACTCTACAGTCTGTTCAAGCTGCCAACATTTCATTCATCCCAAGTTTTTTCCTCAAATATATGCAACTATTAGTGCCAACTGTGGTGGAAATCTTCCATCAATCTACGATAATTAAACTGTGAGTCCCGCTGATTAGGATCCGCGCCGGTTGGACCAGTGGTCAACTCAAAGTCAGAGAAGATATTTGTCTGCTTGCACTCGCGGCTAAATGTCTTATCTTGCAAGTATTTGGCCGACATCTGTACAGTGATGTGTTCGTAGTGAGGCGGTAAACAACCAAATTGAGTACATTAGTACAAGAATATCCGCAACAAATTGCTCCTGGCGTGAAAGTGAGCCCATTATCTGATCAGATTTGACCACACATTCATCAGTCCGTCCAGCTGAGGAGGACCTCGGCCCCGGAGGCTTCCAGCTCTCAGAGACTCGTCTTTCCTGAAGTCGGGTCCACGGCGAGAGACTTCATGAATGAGCCTTAATGTGACAGAGAAATTGGGGATCACTTTCTCTGTCTGGCTCTGCCAACAGTCTGATGATATCGACGACTAGATGGCGTGAACGCGGGAGACTCCAAAGAGAGGATTAGAGCGGGGAGATAAGGCGATCCACTGTAATTAAGCCCTATCTCTGTACAGCCACTGAAGAAAATAAATCACCCTTCAGAGCCTGCCAGTGTTGAAATGCATGAACAATTATTCAATAATTAATCGTTATACATGCAGGCTCCAAACACTAATAGGACATATTTTAACTACAGCATTATAGCACTGTTAAATTAAATTAAGTCTGAATGCATTTAAGATCAATGTAATAGATCACCTATTTAACCTTTTTTAATCACTCTAATGTAATTGTATTAGCTCTGTTATCAAGCTTTTTATGATGTGCCCTATGTTCATTTCCCATTCCAGCCATGTATAATGGAGCGTGGGGATGTGCAGGGTGTGGCACCGCACATACCGGCGGGAACATTAAGCGGCGCCCTGGAGGAAGGTGCCAGGCAAACTCGCCATCCAGTGGCGGCGCTGCAGCGGGCGGAGGAGAGCGTGCAGACGAGGTCAAAGACGACATTACAGAGTGTTACAGCTGGTAGTTTGCAGGATGATCGCAGGTCTGCAGAGCTAATTCTGAGTCCTGGTCGGTGATTTTAAGGAATTCATTGGACAGGAAACCAGTGAATGTATTTATTTTGCTCTGGCGAGAGGTTTAAACACAAACAATCACAACCGTTTATCATATATGAGGCGGATTTCCTCCAGTTCTGATCAAATAAATGAAGATTCTGCTACTTTGTTGCCTTTGTGACCATATTTTTAATGTACCAAGTACTGTACTTGCACTTTACTTTACATTTTATGTAACTTTACACTTCTACTCCACTACATTTTGAGGAAAATATTGCACTTTTTACTCTACATTTAGCTGCCAGCTTTAGTTTCTTTTCAGGTCAAGATTTAACATGAAAAACATGATAAATATAAAGCGATTTTGTTTTTAAATTAAACCTAATAACAGTATATTAAATAGTTAAAATGAGCCTTATCTTTACAATATTCAAACACTGCTTACAAATAATCAAATACTGTATTTATAATATATAAAACAATCTGAGTGGCTCCATTCTGCATAACGAGTACTTCTACTTTTGATACTTTAAATACATTTTGATGCTGATACTCTTGAGCAAGTTTTGAATGCAGGAGTTTTACTTGTAGTGGAGTCATTTCACCACGTGGTGTTAGTACTTTTACTGCAGTAAAGGATCTGAATACGTCTTCTACTACTGTTGAAAACAGACCGAGCCACGCCCATCACACAGTTTGTTGCTCCCATTGGTTGATGGCTACAAATTGCACAATTGAAACTTGATTCTCCACAAAAGTCTGCAGCAAATGATTCATGATTTCGATCATGCACCAGAACCAACAAGTCTTCACACAAACTCTTCTGCAGGTCGGTGAATATATCAGGTAGTTATGCATCTATCTGTGATCTGACCTCCATGCAAACTTTCAGCCTCTAAAAGGACAAAACCTGCAGCCGAGCAGAAACAAAGTCAAGCCTCGCAAACAGAAGCTCAAACATCATCCGAGTTTTATTTTATTAATTAAATGGGGTGTCACAGATTAACTGCCGGGGGTATTATTTCATGCAGTTGATTGAAGTCATGTCATGATTTCACCAAATTTATGCGAGTCACTCTGAGGTCACTGCTGCCACCATTTGTCCTTTCTTTTAATCAGTTATTAATTATCAGTTTTTGAGGGGATGCGTCACCTTGTTGTTACGGTAACATCTGCTTTGTCACAAACATCTTTAGTGTTTGTTGGGCAAAACAAGCAACATTGTGACCATTTTTCAACTATTTTCTGGCATTTTCTAAACCATATTGTTCAATTAATCAGGGGAATAATAGGCAGATTAAAAGATAATGAAAATAATTGCAGCGTTAGATAAATGAAGGTAATTAACTACATCCTGGTCCATGAGCTCCTAGATATGTTTGCAGGCACTGACTGCAGCATAATCAGCATTATTTATACGTTTAGTTTGAAGGAACGTAACCTTGAAATCAACAGTTTTTTACGATCCAGACGTCTTCCTGTCAGATCCCAAATATTCTCAAAACTACAGTTAGAATAACAAATCCATTATCACACCAGGAGAGGAAGGGCAAAAGATATCGAATGTGTTCTGCTTCTTAAAAAAAAGTGCAGATAAAATCATATTAGTTCATCCTTCATCCGGACCAGTTTGACCTGATCGTCACTTCAAACTGCAAAATATCTCACAATATTTGTCTCAAACACGGATCTCCTTTCCAATCTTTGCACAGAAATCGTCTCTCTAATATTCCTCCTCATACGTATTCACAAATATGTGCATTTCCAAGTGCAGAATTCCACATTTGCTGCAGTAAAACATGTGCAGCTCCCTCTGCTTTTTGCTGGGCAGAGCGCTCGCAGGTCTGCACTGGGCAGTCAGAAGTAAAAGGATATTAGACATGAATAAAACAGAAGTTCTCTTTGAAACGATGTGACATTTCCATATCAACTGGAATAAAAACATTGTGCGAGCCTTGATCTGTTTATGTGAAACTGAGCCAAGCAGTGAGATACTGTGATGTTTGATGTTCTGCTGAGGGTTTGAGTCGGTCGGCCAGCTGCCGGTTAGACGGACAAACGTCTGAAATTCCTCTAAACACTCCGGTCAACAACATGCACAGAGATCTGAGGCGGCCAGCGTGATGAGTTAAAGGTGATGTGTGTCTCAGTTTCATGGTCAAATGTGGAGCGTTATCAGTGAGGTCTCAAAACACATCAATACACCAGTATTAGCATAGATAACGGCACATAAACAAGACTTTATATGCATCTAACATTCATGGAAATATGCTTTTACAAACACTCCTTTAACAGCATCAAACATTTGTTTAAATTAAAAAAATCCTTAAAAAAAACCCTCCAGAATATTAAATCAACACACCAAGATCACTGGAATACGTCTTCACTATATTCCTAAAATTCAGCCTCACACAGCCTCCGAAATTAAATAAAAACAATTCAACCTAATGTTTGTTTTGTGTTATTAATACAGTTGTGTTCTTATTTGGTTGGAACTAAAATAACCAAGAAGAAGAAATTGGTGACATTTGATTTGCAAAAGAAGTTTGATGGATTTATTAAGTCGACTTTTTCTTTTTAAAGGTGAACTAGTTTCCATAGTTTTCCGATGCTGGATGCTCACTGATTGTTCCTTTCCTGGTGCAAATTCCCTTTTAATTAATGCATGTTTGTTATTTATTTAATATATAAAAACAGTGTGGCCCTGCTCTGACATCTTGCAGGGAGGTTGTGATAAAACACTGTATACAGTAACATGAATTCAAAGTAACCTCTAGTTTAAATTTGTGCTGATTTGATCAGGCGAGGTTAACTTTTACCTTCCAAGTGGAACAAAAAACTTGAATAATAGCTGAATTTTGTACGTAAACCGACAACTTAAATGGCTGCTTAAACATCTGATGCTACTTGTTGGAAAACAAAGGTTTTGTATCAACATTCACCACATGAAGGAACTTGAAGGAAAAGCAGGATTATAACAGCTAATTAACATCGTTTAGTTATCACATGATAATAATAATGTTTTGTCCTAGTTTATGTCTCATGTTAAGTGATTTTAATTAGCTATTTTTAGCCGTTAGCCTCTTTATAACTGCACAGCAAATGTCCAGGTTAAAATGATGCACAGTTGTAGTTTTACATCACTTAATTAATTAGAAACATAACATTTTATTTATGGTTAATGTGAGATTTTGGTAGATTTTTAGCCAAAAGACGACGGATAAAGTGACGCTGGTTGGACTTTAGCAGCAGGTTTACTCGTCTTCTTCTTTGGTTTGCTAAACAAAGTTGCACAAAGGTCGTTGTTAGCAGTGATTGGTTAGAAAAGCAGCAGCTATTTAACCATCTCCTGCCTTGATTACATTCTGTAACCATCCCAAACTTTTTTTTTCACCTTCTTTCCACCTTACCCCGAGGCACTCGCTGAGTCGGGTAGAAAGAAGGACACAGAAGCATTTTGCCAGGAGCACAGAATCACTAGATTTAAGTCAGTGGCTGCTTGACTCCTCAGGAGAATGACAAGCACAAAGAAACAAAGACGGCGTGACGGTTTGACTGACAGCCTTTTATGTCTGCTCACTACAAGGTCAGATGTACCCCAAATAGAAAATAGATGTGAGTGATCCTGGGTTTCTTAAAGAACGCCCTTCGTGTAGGATTCAACGCTGTATGTTTTGGTAAAATGAAGATTATGAATTATGAGCGGCGCGGGGAAGGACTCCTCTAAAGTGTCGACATGAAGAGAGGAAGCCAAATAGCAGCGGAGGAGAATAATCTAAATATAATTGTGTGACTGCTGGCATGTCAACTTCAACCTTGTCTCATAAATGCCATAAGGAAGAAATGTTCTCCGAGGTTAATTTCACTATATTATCAAGAGAATTAAGGCAATTACCAACAAATGACAAAAAGGGCTATTCAGAACCAATTCTGAGGATAACTGACCGTGCGATGTCCTCTCAGCAGGTGGTTATTCATAATACAGCAGGTGATTCATATGAATTATTTCCTACCTGTCATTCACTTTGCTCTGCCGCCTCAGTCTGTCCAAGTAATTGTAGTCCTGTAGATTTCACTTTGGCACCTACGGCGGGATTCTTGGCTGACCTTCCCGGGCGCTCGCTGCCTTCTAGCAATTATCTGTGGACATTTCAGAGAGAGCAAGAGCGTAAATATTCCAGGGGGAAATCCCGAACAGATAGTGTTCAATACAGGAAGCAGGTCGAACGGCGGGAAGCGAAATATGGTTCCATAAAAACAACATTATTCTCACGTCTGATCACTAATTGAAGGAATGTTCTGCTGCTGTATTGAACCTACAAACCAGACAGCAGTGAGGCGTGTTTGCTGTGTTCTCCCCCGGCCTTTAAGAAGCACAGACACATATCATAATCTGCTTTTTAAAGGATGTGTTACAGTACCACGCTTTGGTATTTTCCACATATGCTTATTCAATATCCCGGCGATAAAACCAGCAGGACCTCAATTTGCCTTCAAACGTTTAATCTCCCAAAGAAAACACTTCCACACAAAGCGGCGAGAAGCTAAGTAACAGTACAGGGTCATTTGGCGCCAATGATGTATTGGTAAAATGAGTTTCCATGGAGACTAATATGCTCGCAAACTAAAGACACATAGAGTGGCTTTTTGGAACGAGCGAAGCAAACTGTGGGGCACAAAGATAACAAGCTCAGACAAAGAGACGGAGAGTCAACACAGCAGCAGCACAGAGGCTCAGCTGGAGGCAGCACGAGGGGACGGACAGAACCGGGTCACAGGTAGAGTCAGAACCACCTGGACCGGGTCAGTACAGACGGGCGGGAAGTTAGTCAGAGGAAGGAAGAAATACAGGGAAAATATAAACAAATGAACAAATGGTTTGATAATAATATTAATAATAATAATAATAATAATAATAATATATTACTATAATTGCACTTGAATAATTTTTAATTGCATTTGAATAAATTATATAACAAAAAATTTAACAATTTCATAATAATAATTATTATTATATTTGATTATTATCATTATAAAAATAAAAATAAAAATAAAAATAATAAGAATTATTATTATTATTATTATCTAACATTTTGTTCATATGTTAATATTGTCCTTGTATGCCTTTTTACCTATAACTTTCATTATAAAATAATAAATTAATACAAAATAATAATTATAATAATCATATTTTTTACAATATGAATGCTAATAAAAATTATTATCAATATTTATTTTACGATGATAGTAAAAGGTTAAACAGTATAAGAGAACAATATTAAAATATTAACAAATGGTTATATGATAATAATAGTAATAATAATTAAAATAATAATCATATATATATATAAAGACAAGACAACATCTTTATATTATTAATTATAATTCTAATTATTATTATTATTTTATAAATTGTATTCCTTAATATTATCATTATCTATTTCTTATTACATAATTTTCAAAATCATTATATAATCATACATTTTATTAGTATAGCGCTTTAAAAGGTAAAAGATACTTTACAAAACTGGTTGTGTTTATGAGGTTCTGTCTCTTTCATTTTTTTTAAACAAAAATGTTTAAAAATAACTATTTCTGTATTGACCTAGAATAAAACAACTCTGATTACAATTACTTCCCCTACTGCAAAGTATGTATTTGGATAAAGACACAATTTCTCCAAAATGACAACAAGAAGTGGATGAAATATATGTTATATATAACATTAAGAAACAATTCAGATTTTTTTTTTAAATCATGCGAACATCCTGATGGAAATCATCCTTAAAGAAACATCAGTAAAAATCCAATTTAACAAAACAAACCCGTTGGTTGGACAGTTATATTATCTTTTCAAAGGACTCATTTATTCATTTGTAGAACAGGCCTGTTGTGGTGCTAACCTGTGCCCTACAACAGCAGGTTTTCTATTATTTATTCCGTCCTGCAGGCACAGGAGCAGATTTATAGTCCGGCTGTGTTAAACGCTGTGTGGCCCAGGAGTCTGTGTAAACACATGCAGCTACAGCAGGTTATCACACTAACAAAGGTGAGTTCACAAAGTTCAATCTACAAACTAACAACATTTACATTCTCAATTAAATAACCACTAAATTAATTTATTTATACAATCTAACTTCAAATGTTAAAATGTTTGTGAATGAGCTCACATCCATGTTACCTGCTGGTCATGTGTCCAAACAGGAAGTGAGAGCCTCCAATGGGTTTAAAGAACAGGGAGCTCGGACTGAACCATTCTGAGCAGAGTACAGGGGGGATTTTTTTAAAGAAAGCTTCAAGTAAAACATTATTATGGTCATTTTCAGGTTCATACTTGTATTTTGGGTTCCTACTAGAACATGTTTACACGCTTTTATGTTTAAAAAAACCCTCAAAAAGCAGAAACTGGACCAACTTCCTGTTTCAAAGCTAAAGGGGAGTTCATTGTTGGATATCATTCCTAATTTACTGACTTATGGATCATTTATTCACACTTGTATTTCACAGTTTCCACCGCTGCTTATAAGTTAATTTTTGTGTTTTTATTTTATTCCAGTATAAAGTTTTGTTTTGTAACAGCTCGTTGGCGTTATTTAAGAGATTAGATAAGATAAAATGTTGTCACAGCAGCTCAGGATAGACATAAAAACAGAAAAATAAGACATATATACATACATTATATACACACTATATGCACACATTTCTGCTATTGGCATTTATTATTAATAACATATATATTTTTGTTTGCTCGTTTGTTTTCCTGAGAGTTCTTTTCATTTTCCAGAAAATATATATTAGCATGTTAAGTAGGTTGTTGCATGTAGTCGTGTGATGAAAATGGGTAATAAACATATTTAAATATATTGCAGAGATATGCAGAGAATCGTATAAGTGACCTGGTGAAACAACAGTGTCATTTATTCTCTTCCACTCTTCTTCTTCTTACAAACATTTCTTTACTTGTCACATTAAATACTAAGCTGTAGCTGCCTAAAGTTCCTCCCTCCTGTCCTGAATCTTTGCTGCAAAGGAGTTTGAACACCTGAAACAAAGTCTGTGTGCAGGTAAAGAACACACGGAGCTGATTCAGATTCAGATAAAGCGCGGCGGTGAATCCACACGGTTGCCTATAAAACAGATATAAAGCCGTAAAGTGCTGCTCAGAGGTGACCTTTATTTTGAAGAGCCGCCGTGTGACACGCTGTGAATTAGACAACATCAACGCTCCAGAAATTTATGCCTTTGCGCGGCTTGACCTCTAAGTCAACAGAACAACTGGAACGATCGTAAGGAAAACACACAGTGCACACACAGCAATAAATGTATGACAATGCACGCTCGCTGGGACCCTCTGATGTCTATCTGCCAGCGAGCCACTGCGGCCGATGTCATTGGTTACAAGGTGAGCCGCCTGGTGCACCCGGCCGCCGTATCGATGCCATCGAGTTGGGATTTTTGCTTATCACCGCAATATCAAGTCACCTTGTTCTTTTATTTTTTCTAATCAAAAGTCAACAACGGCGCTATCTAACCCTGATATGGAGCCAATTAAATCCTTGTCTCAATCTATCGGCTGCACGGCGCATCCTAATGTGCAACCTCTCACTCCTCCAGGCCTCCTGTCCTCACTGAATAAAAGTTAAAAAAAAACAACAAAACACAAGGAAATTAAATGTATAATAAGTACAGATACATGCAGTGATGTGCACGGGACTAATTGTTGAAAAATTCGTTGTAATCTGCCTTTTTCAGTGGTGAGAACGCGCTTTAAATGCCCTTTTTTCTCTGCCCTTCAAAAAGTCTGTGCACGCCACTGGTCACATGTTTGACAATCAAGGATTATAATGTAGATGTTTATTTTTCTCTCTTTATTTCAGATATTCTGGGTTTTTCCTTGCGCCACGTGCTTCATGTGTCTTTGTTCCTTTTTTCGGTTTTTATATATGATAAAATTTGTATAAAATTTGATTTTCAGGATGCAGAAAATAAACTAATTACTTCACTCAGTTCTTCATAAGCATGATTGTGATTTGAATGTAAGAAAATCTCCTTTTCACAATCAGATTTGATGTGTTTTTTGGGGTTCAACATGCTGATCCAGTAGTAAAGTGAAAACATTATGTTAAGCCATATAAGTGAGGGTTGTGTTATAATCAATGACAAGGTGGTTTATACAGATAAAACCTTTCCCTCTTAGGCCTCCTGTCCTGGATGTTTGACCTGAAGAATGAGCTGCAGATCAGGGAAACAAAGTGTGAATATGACGCTACAGACAGCGGCTGAGATTCAGCACCCTGAGCCTGTGTTTTATCACAGGGTTGAGGGAGAAGGTGCAGCTATTGACACACAGAGGTGCAGCTAAGCCACTTCACATCCCAATCGATCCAGGTCCACTCTACTACAAGTGGCGTCCCCCTCTCAAAAGTCCGATCCTCCTGCTCCACTTCCAGCACCCAGACGCCCGACTGGACTCCGCCGGGCCGCCGGCGCCGCGCAGCACTTTTGTCCTCCTCCTTTTTTTGTTCCTCACTCAGTCAGAGTGTTTTCTAGCTCAGTGCTCGGCTTGTGCAAAAGCAGGAAACAGATGGCGGGCTATTTCTGGATGCTACTACAGAGTGTCCAACTCAAATAAAGTGTTCTTTCACAGGATCTTGGTGTTTTTTAATGCCTGCGTTGGAGACTTCAGTCCGCCTTGGACCAGGAACTTGCAAATGGCCCATGACAATGAGAGTTTTGACTTTATTACAGTGGATTCAAATGCCTCCCTCTTTACTTTCTGTAACTGTGGCTAATCCGTCCCTGGAGGACGCACATTAACCTGGACTGTGTGTCTTCACAGGTTACACAGTGGATATTAGCTGCATTGTAAGCAGACATTAATTACAGGAGCGAGTGGACGGAGTTAATCAGGCTGTTTAAGACAGTGGTGAGGGTGCAGCGTTACCATGGAGTCATGTTTACAGACGGGAAGCGGCTGTTTATGTTCTTGGATGTAAATAATATCGCGGCGGCCATGATAAGCTCATTCATGACACGCCATCTGGCAGCCGCTGACAGTTTGAAATTACATTAATCCTTATCTGTTCATTATGAAATTTGTGAGTATAGGTGTAGCAGCGGCGCCTTATCGAGGCGCCGAGCCTCCGCTGAATTTGAATTGATTTCTATCTATGTGGAATCCATTGCAGATTCCTCTCATGGCCGGCGATGCAGGAGGCGGCGGCTGCTGCTGCTCACAGGTCAAGTCAGATTCATCTGTGGCTATCTGATCAGCCGAGCTGTGCCGAGAGTGAGAAACAGCACATTTTAGATTACAGCGCTGCCTCTAAGAGCTGCACGTCTCTCAATAGTTGGGAACAGAGCATTCATTTCATCTCTGGGCGCTTCTTCTTTTAAAGGCTATCCCACAAGGTCCTATCACGGGGAGGTTCAAGGGCAAAATAAATCAGCGATGACACGTCCCGTCGTTGTTATGTAGGGCGCAGAGGTCTCCTGTCTGCAGCAGCAGCTCAGGTTGAGAGATCCCCTTTGTGTCTGAGGCGGGATCACATTAACAGCCTGACTCATTACATTAATAGCGGAGCCACAGCCGCCACATGAATAATGCCGTTCCTCGTGTGAAGGGTTACAAACCGGCGTGACAGCAGGGAAAGCATCAGACTATTATTAACCATAAATCCATAAATGACACAGGCGGTCCGTACAGGGGGGACGGGCGGGTTTAGGGACTCTGCTGGATCCACTGATGATACCAGGATTTAACCCTCAGGATCACAGTGTTAAACTTAGACTAAAAGGCTAAAAACCTGTTTATTCAGGAGGGCTTTAATTAGCATGGTGACACTTTAACCTTATTTTACTGTACTTTATTTCTTTTATTCATCTATTTTATTGGATTTTATATATTCTATCTATTATTTGTTGTAAAAGGATTATTGTAAAGTGCTGTATAAATAAAGATCATTTACATTTTGATAATGATAAGGTCAAATATATTTAATATAACATTTTTAATTCATATTTAAGAATGAAAGCAAGAAGAATCCTTGGCTTTTTACTTTTTATTCTTTTTTAAATTGAGTCTTTATGTCTGTTTTTTTTACTGTTTTTTTCATATTATTTTATTGTTTTACACAGTTTTTATTTATTACTATATTTGTGTCAGATCTTATTGTTTGTTAATAACTGAACAGCAACTGTTTTTAAATGTGCTCTTTAAATAAACTTTGACTTGACTTAAAAATAAACCACCAGATGTTCAACAACACCTCAGCTTTAATAGTTATCCTTCAACTGTATTTATGTTTTTTATTCCAATTATTTACCATGTGCAATATTATTTATACTGTGGCCACTTTATATTTTAGTAATTGTTTTACTCGTCCGTGCTCTTGTTTGTTATGTGTCTGTGTTTGCTGCACATGTTTAAGGACTTTTATGTCTGTCGATAAAACCAAACTTCTCCTCAGTTTACCTCCTATATATTTTCACATTTGGAACATTGTGATATAATTTTTACAGGATCCTGCACCTTAAAATGTCCAGACATTGTTCATTTAAAAACATTAGAAAGACTCTTTACTTTGTGAACGATAGACTTCATGTTTGTATTCAAACATTTTTTAAATTAGGAGAAAGAAATTATAATCAAAGAGGTTGTTTATATGTGAAACATGTGAAGTGAGAACGAACATAAACTACAGATGTGTTTCAATCTGTCTTTAAAATGTAAAATAAATACACATACATGAATGAAAATCAAGGATTATAATGGAGATGTTTATTTTTCTCTTTCTATTTCAGATATTCTGGGACTTGTTTCCTTTTTTTTTCTGTTTTTAATTATGATAAAAACAATTGTGTAAAATTAGATTTTCAGGATGCAGAAAATAAACATAATTTATTCATTTATTCACTCAGTTCTTCATTAGCATGAGTGTGTTCAGAAAGTAAGAAAATCTCATTTTTATAATCAGATTTTCTGGGGGTTTAAAAAGTTGATCCAGGAAGTCAAAGTTAAAAAGATATTTTCGGTCACATCGGTGAGAGTTGTGCTGCAAACACTGACACCAACATGGCAAACATTATTTTAAGGTGGTATATAAACTGACAGAAGTTGAGTGAAAGACTGACGGGAAGCAGCAGATAATAAAAGGACGCGGCCGGGACTTCCAGGCAGAGCGGCTGCTCAGGATGCACGGATCTGAATCCGCCCCGGGACCCTCGCCACACGCCTCTCGCTGTCGTTGTCACATAAAGCAAAAAAAAAAAACGACAGATATATAATCTTCAAAAAACGTCTAGGCTGCAGATGCTCCGCAGCTCGATGCCCTTCATTGTTATGAATTGCAGGAATGCTTGTGGCAGCTCCGGCGGATCAGCAAATTTTTGGAAATTCTTCAAAAGCTGAATCTCCTCTAACCTTCCCCACCTACCCGAGCACCGGGGGATCCGTCACAAATCAAGGATGGGAAGGTCAATAACAGCGAGCCATGCCAGACTCTCTGACTGACACATCAAAAGTTCCCCCAGCAGCGCTCCACACTCTGCCTTCCTTCCCTTCCCACCAATTTAGCGGCGTCCGAGGGGAGCCCCCTAATCCATGCCTCTCAAAGTGTGCTTAATCAACCTCTGATTAAGTGGGAGCACGTCAAGGTGTCCAGCAACATCTCCACTGCCCCCATCCTCTCCTGGAGTCAAACAGGATTATTTGTCTCCACAGTCCCTGATGTTCCCTCGCTTCCTGTTTCAGGCCCTTCGTTCATTTTACATCCATTGATGGAAAATACAAAGCAAACATTTAGTTCCTTCTAATTCCTCTCTCTCTCTCTGTCTGTCTCTCTCTCCCTCTCTGTTGTTGTTATGAGTGTCCCCCAGGTGTCCGGGAATGAATTAAACATCAGAGTGTTGGTAGGAAGGGCAGCGCTGCTCCTGGAAGGCCTGAATGCAGAGCGTTGTTTGGGAGGTGACAGAGGAGGCTTTGCTCAGCACGAGGACGTGGAGCCATCAGGGAACCACTCTGACCTCTAACATCTGACCGCCTTCATGAATAGTCATTTCTCTTCTTCCTCAAGTCGCTCCAAGTGATTGGGGTTTTCCACAACTTTTAAAAAATGGTGTTTGGAGCGGTGTGGGTGTAGAGAAAAAAGCAGTAAATGTGTTGCTTTACATACTTTCCATAGATCTGCATCCAGATGGAGCCACCCTGTTTACCTCCTCCATCTATTGATATCTAACAGCAGCAGAACGAACCCAAAATAAACACTATTTTTATCACATCTTCCTACTTTATTTGATGGTTTTCCTTTCCAGGAGTCCAAAGTGAAGAGGAGGCTCAAGGAGCCGACGGACGCTCACATTATCCTCAGTCTTCATCAGTAAACAATGTGTCTGAGTGATCCATGAAATAAGACGATTTAAGAGTTGATATTTCTGTAAGAGCTGCGTCAACCTCTTACATGCTTGTTTACATTATTTCAGGCAGTTTTTCCATTATTTTTGTCCATTCAAAGCATCAAGTTTGGCTCAACTTTGGCGTTACGGCTGTCACTATCTTTGTCTTTTGAAACCAGGAGAGACCATATTTGGACTGTGGAGGAGCGAGGACACGTGTATCTAAAAATAAACTGTTAATGCTGAAACAAAATGTACGTTACTTCCTGGAAAAAATGATCTTTTAGTCCAACTGAACACTGAACAGGACATTTTTAAAAAATTTTCAAATAGTTCTGAGACGAAAACACAGACAACGACCAACAGGTTCAGGCTGTTTGGACGTAGATACACAATGTTCTGCTTCTATCCTGATGACAGATCGGCGTGTTAGCCACCTGTCAATCAAAGGTAGCCACGCCCCCAAATCCTCCCCTACTTTATCATCTATTTTCCTCTAAATGGGACCATTATTTACACTTTAACATCAGATTGTCTTGGAGAAGACTTGGAACTAGAGATTGAGACCATAATGTTGCCATTAAATCTTTTTCTGTTGTCTCATTCTGTAATGTGATAGAGAGGACTGGACTTCTTTTCCAACCACCACTGGCGCCCCCTGCTGGATTTTAGACAGAATGCAGGCTGAAGGCACAAGCTGCCGCCTGGTAACAAGAAGCATAAAAAGATGACATCCTCTTTTTACATCCAGCCACAAAGCTCCGATTGGTTCAGTCGTCTCAGTTATCAATGAGCACAACAACAGATTTGTGCAAATCACAGCAAAGAAATCTGAGATGTGGGAGGTGATCCACAGGTCCAAGACCACAACAACAAAACCAAAAGATCTCAAACTAAAACAGAAAGACTGTTTTTTGCAACCCACACGTCATTATACACACATGTACGGTTGTAAAAAAGCTGCAGTTTCTGTGAATTTATGCTACAA
The DNA here is from genome assembly GCA_903364295.1 of Serranus cabrilla. NCBI lineage: Eukaryota > Metazoa > Chordata > Actinopteri > Perciformes > Serranidae > Serranus > Serranus cabrilla. The sequence goes on from CAFUXE010000411.1 coordinate 358,818, forward strand.
ACCACTAAGCTAGGTTTAGGGCAAAACACTTCCTGGTTGGACGTTATAAAAGACAGTTTAAACAGGAAATTAATGTACTTTGCTGCCCAATAAATAATCTATATTGTCATTTTTAAGGGGAACCAACAAAACCCAGACCCCGAACTCATCAAGCTCAAGAAACAAACTTGAAGAAAAACTTACTAAACTACTAAAAACGGACAATAAGTAAAGAGTATAAAGCTAATTCCAGTTCACGAAGTCCTTCTCTGCCACATATGCTTATATAAAATAACTCCTGTATGACACGCTGAGAGCTTATGGGGATGTGTAGAAGTGCAGACTGGGTGTTTACATAATTAGCAACCAAGTTGTCCTTTAACAATATTTTGTGCTCGACAAGGTGTTATTGTGTTAAAACTCAGCATCTGACAAGTGGATCATTTGCATAAAATAGTGTGCGCCTCTAAAACAATGTGTGAAACCAAACAAATGAGCAATATTCAAAGAAAAACCCCCTGACTGCAGCAGTGGTGATGATGTGAATTTTGTAGCGCTTCTTTTTGTTTAATGTGCCAAAGAAGAATACAAATCCAAATTTCTGAGGATTTTTTTCTGCAATATGTTAAGCTCAGAGAAGTATTGGTAGGTGGGGCAGAGAGATGGACGACCTGCTGTACTAAACTCCATATGCTGAAGAAAAGGCACAGGACTGCCTGCCAGGGCTGCTGGGTCCTCTCTTGGAAGAAAACGGTGTTTTAAACCAATGCATGACCTGTTAGGTACACAGAATTGGCGAAAATAGAGTGTTTAGACCAGAAATATTAATCTGCAATCAGCTCTAAAAGTAAAAATAAATTACATTTCAATTAATACGAGCTTTTATGCAGATTTATTCGTCTGCTTGTTGGCATGCACGGAGCAGCGTGCATGTGTTAAGAGAAGCCGTGCTGCAGAATCCCAGCTTTTATTTCATTAGTTTTCTTTCAGTCTAGTATAATCAGGCATGAGCATGACGAGTTTAAACCCCGCAAGCAAGTTATGAAGCATTTCAAGGTGAAATATCTGATTTTTTTCCCCCCTAAGTTGATTATCCAGGAAGGAGAAATGAGTCTCATATTTCAAGGCAGAGTTCAGTGAACTGTGGTCATGTGATTAATACCCTTGTCTGCCAAAGAGCTAATGCCTGGCTTTTGGTTTACAATAACAAGAGATTTGTGTTGTGCATACGGTCAAAACAAGAACACAAAGTCAGAGGCTTTTCCTCGGCGAGAACAGACTCGGCCGTGTGGGTTTAAAGGAAACATCTATCTCCTCAGCCCAACTCCTCTGTCAAACATCTCCACTGTTTCACAGCCACTTTGATCAACAAAGTACCGCGCTCGTCCACGGCGACACCCACATAAAACACACAGCCGAGGTTGTGTAATATCTTTTGCATGGCACGTAACAGAAGACTCTTTCCCCATTTTCAGCACTTAGCAACAGAGAAAGTGTCCATTGATGGTGCTGACCTGCACCGACGGATGAAAAGCCGATCCAGAAACACTGCTGCTGTATTTATTACTACTTAGTGTATAGTAAGTGGGCTGTAAAAGACCCGGACTCAATGAAAACAAACAACAGATCCAGTGAGATGTGTTGCTGTCTGCAGCGGCTCCAGCATGACTGTGTGCACAACAACAGCAAAGCACATTTTTTACTCATGCAAATCTGACCGCGGGATCATTTGTGCAAGTGTGAGCAATGCCGATACTTCAATCAGTCATCAGCCAAAATAAACACTAATGCTGCTCTGTTGTGGAAGTCTAAGATATCCAGAATATCACCACCTTCTCCAGGAGCTCTGTCTGGATGAGTGGGGCGAAGAACTGCTGCCGTCAACCCAAAATAAACTGATTTATCTGTAAGTTAACTGCAATAAATTAATTTTAAAAAATGCAGAATTAACTACATCATGATGCTGATGAGTGAAAAGTTGGAGTTCAAGCTTTAACAGTCGTGTCTGCAAAATGACAAGCAAACAACTTTTAAAATGCTTGTTTTCTGGATGGAGTTTGGATCAATCAGGAGAATCAAAATGCTGCCACCGTGAACCCAAAATAAACTGATTTATCTGTAAGTTAACTGCAATAAATGAATAAAAACATATGCAGAATTAACTACATCATGATGCTGATGAGTGAAAAGTTGGAGTTCAAGCTTTAACAGTTGTGACCGCAAAAAGACAAGCAAACAACTTTTAAAATGCCTGTTTTCTGAATGGAGTCTGGGTCAGTCAGGAAAATCAAAATGCTGATAAGCTTTTACGACAGAATTTTCTTGTTTTAATTAAAGAATTAATTCATGCAAATGTGTGAAAGGTGAATATTGCATCTTGTGTTTTTGCATTAACTTTTTTGCCACATTTAAAATTTAATTGTGCTTTAATTGCAAAACACAGACTTTTTTTTTGAGGCTTTGACGAATCTGTTGCAGAAAATCCAATATAATGGCAGTGATGACATTTAGTTTGAGGTCCTCAGATTATTTCCAAAGAACCTACTGGAATCTGCATTAAATAGTCTCTATAAAGGCTGTTAAAACTGCCATAACATGTCTGATATTTTCTGAATAAGCAGGACATTGTTTATGTCAGTAATCAGTCAGTTAAGTAGCAGAAATGTTATTTAACTTGCCTTCTTTTTTCGGGGGGTGACAGCACAAATGTTGGAGGAACATACTTCAAAATCTCCACAAAGTAAAATCTGGATCATAAAGGCAAAACCTTCACTTAAACCCTGCTCCACTTCACTGCTTTTATATATAGATATTTTAGTTTTGGGTGGTTGAGGCAGTAAATCTGAATGATTTTTTAAATTTAACCTCGATTTTAAGCATCAGCTCCCTGCAGGGAAAGTCTAAAAGTACCATCCATTTTCTGCACACTGAGCAGAAACACCACTTGTTCTAAATTTGGACAAATAAGGAGAATCCAAGGGGTTTTAATTAATAAGTGTTGGACACTCTTCTGTCCTGCAGCCTTTCTCTTTTTTTCCCTTCCAAGAAGCGTGCACAGCGTTTTAATTTATTATTAAAATCTCACATTATGCAATGTTAGATAAAAGTTGTGGAGGAATACATCGCCTCCCACGTCTGCTCAGCCCTCATTCTTCTCCATCCCTCCTCCTCCGCCTCGTATCAATTTGTTTTTTTGCATGTCAAGTCAAAAGGAGGTTGTCACAGGAGACAGCTCGCTTGTCTCATGCACATGATTGAGGTAGCTGCAATTTATAACGTTCCAGCCGGAGCGACAGACCTCACTTATCTCGGGCCGGCTCCTCTGCCGATGCCCTTTCACTCAGCCAATGAGGATGAAAGTTGCGGGTTCGGTTACTTTGTCAAAAGCAGAGGAACCATTACAAATCCACACTATCCATCCTTCTGTAGGGCATGGAGCTTTTCCCCTGGCGCAAAGCTGCTGCAGACCTGCCTCTCCTCAAAGCTGTCTGTCTATCTCTCACGCCCGGGAAGCTCACAGGGGGGTTGTTATCACAAAGGGCCAATTTGTTATCCTGGTTTCACTCCATCACAGAAGCCATTATTTGGGACTTTTATCTATCAAGAAAAGGCTGTTAATGTGAGCAAGAAAGTGTGTACTCTGTCATTATGCCACGGAGGCTACTGACTTCACCTTATACTGATTCAAGCTGAATGAACCTGAGGCAATTACTCCGGCGGAGAAGATCACAACTCGGCTGATGTGAACTGCCTTGAACTTTTAAGTTGCGCCCCGGTGGAAACACCACGTCTGATCCTTATGTTAATATTTTGTGTACTAATTGCACTGCAGCACAAAGCCCTTGATGGAGGAGGCACTTCCACTGTAGGCGGATCCTCCTATTAGTGGCAGCACAGTGCTGCCTACGTGCTCCCACGCCGGGAACACTGACGGACGGATAATGCATCCGCACCTGCAGCACGGACGATATTTCATAAACCTGAGTGCAAAGCCGTGATTTATCACTTTCACTTATTACTTGAGACACTTGGAATGATCGATTGGTTTATCCTCCAAGTTGAAGCTATGTATATATATCAGATAGGAAAAAAGGAGTGAAAAAGACAATTACCTGCCGAGGTATCTGGGTGGGAGGATATTTCCTGAGTCAACCTTCATGCGACAGCCTCGTGCCCTTTGTGTCTCCATCATGCACCGCCAGTTAGTCGTCATTATCAGACGGACGGCCGCTCCGTCTATGCAAATGCACTCGATTCTTTTGGACGGATTTAGGAACAGCAGTGGGCTGAGGAGGAAGAGCCCGGCACTGCTCTGCTTAATGCTTTTAGTCTTTTCTGATGCAAGAAAGAGAGAAAGTCATGGAGGTGCAGACAGTAACGTGAGACTCTGCTGCAGGTTTTATCCGGAGCGTCAAGAATTTAAGAGTTTAGATGATCAATTTTTCCCTTTATAGCTAAAAAAACGATGACAATTAGGAGTATTTTTTGCCACATCAACCTGTGAAACATGTATTTGGCTTCCAAATGTTGGAGGCACATATCTCAAAAGTAAAATAAAACATCTGCAAGGTAAAACCTTCCCTTAAATCTCTATATATAAGCAGTTAAGTGGAGCAGGGTTTTAGTTTTGCAAACATTAACATGAGACACTGTTGTAGGTTTTATCCAGAGCCTGAAGAATTACATTTTTGTTGAGTTTTGGTGGTAAATTTTTCCCTTTACAGCTAAAAAGAAAGATGAAATGCCCCCTTTTGTGGACTAATTGTTGTAAAAATGCACCTAAACTGCTCTTTTGGAAGGTAAAGGCACCTAAAATGCCCTCTTCAGTGGCCAAAACGCCCTTCAAAGGCACATAGCTCAAAATCTCCATAAAGTAAAATAGATTTTGGTTGAGTTTTGGTGGTAAATATTTCCCTTTATAGCTAAAAAAAAAAAAGATGAAATGCTACTGCCATTTACAATTAGGAGCTTTTTTACCCACATCAACCTGTGAAACATCTATTTGGCTTCCAAATGTTGGAGGCACATTTCTCAAAATCTCAAAAAAGTAAAATAAACATCTGCACAGCTAAACCCTTCACTTAAACCTTGCTCTACTTAAATGCTTATATATAGAGAGAGATTTTAGTGTTGCAGACATTAACATGAGACACTGTTGCAGGTTTTATCCACAGCGTGAAGAATTTAAGAGTTTTGGTGATACATTTTTCCCTTTATAGCTAAAAAAAGATGAAATGCAACTAAAATTAGGAGCTTTTTTTCCCCCACATCAACCTGTGAAACATCTATTTGGCTCCCAAATGTTGGAGGCACATATCTCAAAATCTGCAGAGCTTGGATCCTAAAGGTAAACCCTTCACTTTCTCTTTATATATCTATATCTATATATATTCACTTTAGATCTTTATATATAAGCAGTTAAGTGGAGCAGGGTTTTAGTTTTGCAGACATTAACACGAGACCCTGTCGCAGGTTTTATCTGGACCGTGAAGAATTAGATTTTTGTTGAGTTCTGGTGATAAATTTTTCCCTTTACGGCTAAAAAAAAAGATGAAATGCCGCTACAATTAGGAGCTTCTTTCCCCACATCAACCTGTGAAACATCTATTTGGCTTCCTGACATGTGATCCAGGAAGTCTTGACATCCACAAACCCTCCTCAGTCCGGTCCGATCACTTGTCACAGGCTGCGTGTGGGCTGCAGGGCCCCTCTCCCCTCATCACAAGTCATCATTACACCACAAGCTGTCAAATTAAAACTTTTAAATTGTGCGAATGCCTCCTCGGAACTTTCCCTTTTTCCCAGCAACATATTGCAGAGATAATTGAGGATATTAGCAGCCAGACTGTTACCAAGAGATGAAAGGCAGGGAGGGAGCGGTGACAGCTCCTCTCGCTCGTGGCGGTAACGAGGGACTGTCAAAAGTCTCTCCGTGTTTATCTCGGATCATCTAGGGGGATTTAAAACCCTTACCTTCACAATTCCATTCTTTATGGCGCGTCCTTTATCCACAGTGATTTACGGAGGCTCAAGCCCCGCGCCGCGTGATGAATGAGCACTCTTCACAAGGTGTCAGGGCCAGGCAGCGGTGGGCGCCGGCGACTCCCCCCCTCCCCCCGACTCCCTCCCCCCCAGCTCCATTTTTCTTTGGCTTTCTTTCTCTCTCTCTCCTCATCTCGTTCCCAAATTGGGCTGATTAGATGTTGACACCTCGAGTGGATTTACACGAGAGTTGTGAATTTGCACGAGGCGATTTCAAAAAGCTCTGCACGGATTATAGTTTGGTGACATTCGGACGAATAAGGAGCAGTTTAGAGTTTTAGTTTGGACGTCTGACTTTCATTCCAGATTCAAGGAAAAACGGCTTCAAGGTTACATTCATCTTAAGGTGTTACTTCAAAAAACTTCAGCCATCAATATAAAACTAAAGCTCTGGAGCAGTGAAATGAGGGCATGACGTTTGAGATATTTGCAATTCAGATGCATTATGGGAAATGTAGGAAAAGTGTTTCTGGATCTCCACCAACCATAACGACTCATAAGAGTTTTGTGGCTCGCAGTACAGTGGAGTGTTAAACAATAGCACGTATGTCTTTATAAACACACGTAAGGTCACAAAAAAGCTGCAGTTTCTGTGAATTTATGCTACTAAACCACTGAGCTAGGTTTAGGGTAAAACACTTCCTGGTTAGACGTTATAAAAGACAGGAAGTAAATGTTTGTAAATGCAGGAAGTGAAGAAGTTACGAGGGTAACGTTGGAGAATAACCTAAAATAATCTAGTTCCTCTAGTTTTACCATAGAACAATAGTAACATATTCACTTTAAAGTACAAGGGAAATAGGTGTACCTGGCCACACAGAAAGTATAAATAATTTACATTATTTCCGTTTTATTTATTATCCGAGTCTGAACAATGTTTTATTTTGAAAAATGACTGAATTCTCTCCGTTCCATCCGTCTCTGACTCACTCTTGTCTCAGTCACGTGATACATTTACGCTAATATTAAACCCACAAGCTGCAAAATGAGTAAAAAACAGCCGTCTGTGTAAAGTTTCTTTGGTCCAGTGAGGAGACAGAAGAAGAGCCGACGACCACCAAGAAACAGAAAGCTGCATTTAACAGAAACACCAGGAGGCCAACAACACGCTCTGCAGGACATGCAGCGACCGGCTCTCCAACGAGGCCATGAAGCTTCAACACTGCTTCAAGCAGCCTGCAGTAAAAACAAGCCTTTGGAGGAGTTTTAAAGAAAGAAACGGGAACAAGAAGGACAGATTTATCCTCCACACCTTAAAGGCCGATCTGTGAAAATACTGTCTGACATTAAATCGGTCTGTGGCGCAGAAAAGGTCGGAGACCGCTGGCGTGCAGGATGATTGGAAGTTGTCGACTCACTAAATATTTCCCAAAAGCGCTAATGAGAACAAAGACAGGAAGTTAAGAAAATATGCACAAACATCACAGTGTAAGAAGAAGCTGAACAAAAAGTGATCTTATTGCTCGTCAGTCAAACTTGTGTTTTGATGGAAGTTATCGAAAAAACAGAAGTTACGTAAAAAGTTGTTTACATCGACCTTTAAACTCTGTATCACCGTCTAAAACGTGAATATGAGTCGTATTTTGCTGCTGTACAAACATCCTGTTTTGTCGGTTTTGAGAGGAGACCAGTCTCGTTTATTGAACTAAAAGTCAGGATATCTCTGCTGCGTCTTTTTTGAATGATTGTGTTGAATTATTGAAGAGAAATACTAACTAACCAAAGCTTTTCCACACGTGTATCGCTGTCCAATTTAAACCAAAGTGGCTCATAAACTAGCAAACAAATGTACTTCCTGGTTGTATTCAGGCGTATCTGCAAAGTCTGTTAAATGACCTTTTCTGCATCTTGTATTTTTTTATATTTATCTTCAATCTTGTATTTGTTTTAAGTAATCCAGCTCACAACAGGACGGTCAATATCATCTTATATAAAAGATTGTATTGATTAAATAATCAATAATCATCTAAAACTTTAAATAATCTATCTTCATTTCACTGAAAACAAGCTACAAACTCAGAAAGTCTCCATCAATCCCCAACTAATACAAAGTCAGACACTCTGCACAAACTGATTTATCAAACTTTTTATGCAACTTTTTTTTTGCCAGAAACTCGCCTATAAAAATAGTTTTAAATATTAATAAAATATGCCTCTGGGTGTGCCCCACGCAGTGTGAACAATGATTACTGCAAACATTTAAACAACAGAAAACTTCTGGAAATGAGATGGAGTGCATTTGCATTTTCAGTTCATACATTTTAATTTGTTTCAGGGCAGCTGTCAGGCTGATTGTAGGAATCGTGTCACAGATTTAGATAATGTGGAAAGCCAGCGAGGCTTCTTATTGAAGCTTTTCCTGTTGGGGGAATAAAAAAATACCTCGCTGACACAGAAACTCAAGTGTCATTTTATTGACATTGTTATGCTGACAACATGTTAAGATTTGTTTTAAGAGTTTGGAAATCCAGCCTGGCGGATCCTTTGGGAGTGCGTACGTGACTCTGCATAAACATCCCGTAATTAGCATTCAAGGGCGAAAGTAGATTCTCGCTGACAAGTCATGGCTCAATCATTTTAAAAACAGCAGGTTCTTTGTGTTTCTGCCGCTGTGAGTTTGGCAGGTTAGTCCATTAAGCAGAGTTCAGCTACGTATGAACAGAGAATATAATACAACACAAACATAATAAAACACGGCGCGGCGGAGCGAGCAGACGGATCACATCAAGGTTACTTTAGTTCCACATTTTCACATCAGTTCGACTCTCCTCCACGATTTCATTTTTAGTTTCACTTCAGGTTTAGTTTCCCTCATTTCAATTACTTTTTAAAAACTCAACCTGGAGGAGACAGGCAGCTCCACTGGGAATGTTTCAGTGTCCCGGCACCTCGTGATTATTTCACCTAATCTGGTAAACAGCCCTGATTAAACAGCGTTTTCTGCTGACGGCTCCGACCACAGCGGCTTAACTCCAGCACGAGGCTACAGTCAACCAATCTCTGCCTTCATTCTCATCTCAACACCAGATTTAATGCTAAACGTTGGTTTAAAGCAATAATCTTGGATGATCACTGAAATAAAAGTCTGTTAAGTTTCTATCGGTTGTTTAATGAGGTTACACGATGGTGATAAAAGCCTTCACATCCACATCCGCAATGTCGCGCTTTCCAATGTTTTGCAGGCATTTTTAATAAGATCTCCACCACCAGTGTAGGTAGAATTGATTTACTCATATTTTAAAATCTACATGTGAAATTTGATTCGTGTACGTGGAGATTTACCCGTTTTATTACATGATGAAAGTAACTAAAAGCTAGAAGAACGCTCAATGTCAAAAAGAGCATTTGGATTTTCACTGTACTGGGTTTTATTTTGAAGGAATGAAGGAAGTACAGTCGTACTGATAACTGTGATTTTACCCAGAAACAACCAATGTCCCTCGAAAAAACAGCAGCGTCTATTATTTTAAAGCGAGAAGATCGTTAAAAACAGCTAATTCACCTAAACCCTTAAAGGCTGACAAACATATTTAAAACCATATTCGGTTTGAAAGATAAGAAGTTAGACTCTAGTGTCACACCACTTAAATAACTGGATTCATAACATGATCATTAATGTTTGTAGTTGTATGTTTGTGGCCAACTCTGGATTGGAAGTGTTTAATGTTACCTAACGCCGTGACTTTTCCAGTAACGGAGTAATCTCACTAATTCCTCTTCCTGTTTTGGTTGATGCACTTCCTGAAGGTGAAACTCGTGCAGGAACTGCATGCTGCAGTGAAAGTGAACCAGTCGTTACACCAATGCATTAAACAATCTTCATAATGAGTTAAAAGTTAAACCAAACAACTTGTTTCCTGCCTTGTTCACCCTCCTGTTATTTAGAAGTTAAAAAACAACAAAATAAGTATTTTTTCTGTATGAAACGTCTTCTGCTCGGCTAAATAAGTGTAATCAGCATATATGGTGAAAATGGTTCATTTCACATATTTGCATACTTGTGCAATAAAAAAAAAACTTTTCATGTTGTATTGTATATGTGGATTAAAAAGGTTTTAACCTGCATTTTTTTTTTGAAAAACGAGTGAATGATCCTTATTGTACCTGATCTGTGAGAGGTGAAGAACGCCACTGCACTAATTACTGATTGTAATGGTAACAAATGGAGTTAAATATGAGATATAAAAACATGTTTATGGGGATTTTTTCTGGGAAAGGAGCAGAGCAGGAGGGTTCGGGGTTCGGCTGTTTACAGGCTGTTTATAGGCTGTTTTTAACACAAACAATAAGCGTGTAAGCAGCCTGTCACAGAGGGTTCAGCACGCCGTGCGAGTCTCCGCTCGCTCCGTCTGAAAGCCGTCTGCTTTCTGAAGAGCATCCTTGAGGATCCGAATGAGTTCGACCTCTCGCTCCTCCTCTCTCTTTGGTTGCAGCTTTTTTTGATGCTGATTAACTTTAAAGAATCTTTCTTTCTTTCTCCTGATCTGACACTGGAACCACTTAGTGACCGAGGTATTCCTCAAAGTTCACTCCCGACCTTGGAAGCAGTCGTTTCCCAGATGCTACATATTCACGGTCTTTGTTGGAGGCTGATGGCGGCGGAGCGGCCAGCTGACGTCCGGTTTCTTCTCTGACTCGCAATTTAGCTTCAAATGAAACATTCTGGGAGAAAAATATTCAGTCTGCGTTTTCTATCAACGATAATACCTGAAAATAAAATGATTCGGTGAGGATCCAGCAGTTATTTAAGGCAATAATACACATAAAAATGTACTAAACTAGAGTTTGGTCGAGTATTTTTTATTGAAATTATGGAAACAAACAAATAAATAAATCATTAAAATCTCTTTTATGTAATTTATTTGTATAATTTGATTTTAATTCTGGTTTAATTTCAAGGTTTTTACTTTGTTTTTATAAGTTGATTTATTTTATTTATTGATTGCTTTCATCATTTATCACAGGTTACATTTTATTTTTTTACTTCTATTTATTAGATAATTCATATAATTATAAGTTTTTCTGAAACTCATGAAAGCAAACAAATTAATAAATTAAATGAATAGTTTCAGACCGTTTTGGTGTAATTTAGTTTTGTGATGACTTGATTTTATTCTAGTTTCATATCAAGGTTTTTATTTAGTTTTAAAAATAATTTGTTTTGTTAATATTTTTTGTAACTTTTTAAAGTTTTAGTTTTTAAATTTAAACTTTTTTTTAGATGATTTGATTTTATTCTAGTTTAATTTAAATGTTTTTATTTGTTTTTTTAAACTAATTAATTAATTTGTTTTTAATATTTTTTATAACCTATTCAATTATTTGTTTTGCTACATTTTCACCGTTTTGTTAGATGATTTGATTTTAACATACCATTAAATGTTATTTTATTCAATTATAGAAACAAAAGATAAATTAAACTTCAAGTCCTTCAAAACTTTTGTTTTCTTTCATCATTTTTATGCAATTTAGTTTTGAATAACTTGCTTTTAATTTGTGTTTAATTTCTAGTTTAAAAGAATATTATTGAATTTGCTTTTTAATATTATAGAATATTTATTTTTGTTTTTGTTAGATGATTTAATTTGAATTCTAGTTTAATTTAAATGTTTTTATTTTTATTTTTAATTAAAAAACTTATGCAACTTAGTTTTGGAAGACATGACTTTTCATTCTAGCTACATTTTTTAAGAAAAGTAGATTCTTTTCTCTCCTTTCTTTGTATTTTTGTGTAACTTTTTTTGTTCTAGTGTCAGCATATTTAAAGTTTTCTGTTGTTTTGTTTTGTTTTGATCCTCTGTGAAGGTGGAAGAACAAACTGTAAAACCCTTCAAGGTAAATTTGAGATTTTGAATCTTTGCATGAAGTGACTGTAAAACATGTGGCGTCCCCTTCACTCTAAGGTGACTCTGCTATAACATGACGTGACATAAATGTGATTTAACCGAACATGACGAGGAGACTTGACGAAATAAAGCACGGCGTGCTTGATTCTGTTGTCTCCTGACACGGCGGCTGTCTCCCTGTCTAATGTCCATCATCCTCCCCCGTCCACAGAGAGACATATGAGTCCCTCCGTCAATCCATCTCCCTGCTTTACTGTTTGTCTTGCTGAGTGTCAGTGTCACATGTTGGGGCATTAGCTGTGAAGACATCAGCGGATGAGGTCAGCTCTGACATTGTGCCTCTATTAAATCAGCGGCCTCTGAAAGTGTGCGAACAAGCCCGGCTGTCACATCGGTCCGAGCGCGGCGAGCTGATGTTGAGGGCGTGGCGGCCGGGCCTCGCCGAGGCTCACCTCCACACCTGCAGAGCCCGACAGCAGCCATATGCCGCTCAGCTCCCGTCACAGAAATGGAAATCAGCGTCTGTGATCCCTCTAACCTTCAGCTGCTTCTCCTTCCTTGAGGAGTATTTCACAGGCGAACCAGCCAGCAGATGGTTAAAGTGACAACAGTCTGCTATCTGGCAGACAAATCGCTCTCCAAAACAGTAAACACACTCAGTAGGACATTATGCTTTAAACTGGGATAACGATGCAAGGAATTAGTGTTATATTAAAATATATGGAAAGAGTCCATTTAACAAAACGAAGCCAGTGAGCGATGAGAATCACAAAGCCATCTGCCCTTGAGTGGTTAGGTTGGTGCTAAGTCCCGTCTAAATACGTCTTGCTTAAATGCACGCCGCTCCTATCTCTGTACAATAATCATGCCTTTAGTGCGACCGAGTGTTGCAGTGCATTAAGATAAAAGCGCTAAAACAGTGTTTGTGCTGCATCCCAAATGGAGGCTGCTAAGTGAAGTAGCATGCTGTTATAGGAGTCGAGGGATGATGGTAGCATGAGTGCTTTTCTGAGTGGGAACACTTCACACTGCAGGGGTTTGCACTGATGCCACAGCATAAATTTGTCATATATCTTTTTCCTCTTGCTTATTTTTTTTTTTTCCTGAAACGTATGCTGAGATAATTTATCACATTTGCTCATTTAGCCCATATTTTGGATCCCGGCCACATCACTATTCATAACGTGATTTTTTAACATTTTCAGGCTTCTGCTGATTTTATTTTTTCAGACAAATGACTTTGAAGACTGTGAATAAAAGACTTTTTTAGGGGAGGAGGAGGAGGAGGAGGGGGGGTGGCACAAAGGAGCAGGATAACTCGTGATGAAGAAATTCACAGTCAGAATGTGTCGATGCGCTTCGATACAAAAACTGTATCAAAATAGGCAGGAATATAAAAGCCACATCAGAGAACTTAAGGGGGTTGGAGAAGAAACTACTGTTCCCATAATCCAGTAAGTCACACCCTCAGCTGGAGAGAATGCTGAGAAAGACTATCGGCTTTACACTCTAATTCACCTTCCATAGACTCTTTTTCTTACTGAGAAGCTTAAAATGGATTAAGCTCATAGGCCCTGAGATGAAAAATAACAGAAAGGTGCATTTCACCATATAGCCATCAATCTGCTTCGTGTTAAACGACGGCGCTAATCACCCCGAGAGCTTGTTTTCGGAGAGATAAACTCTGCGGCGGAGGGACGGCGGCGGCAGATGGCGGGAGCCGGTTGCACGCCTGTTGCAGATTGAAAGTGAAGACCTTCAACATCGAACCTGCCGTGAATGTGTCACCCGTGCAAAGCGCTCGAGTGGAGAGGTCTTAAAACGGCGCTCAGCCCTCTGACGATTCTGAAAACATTCTTATAAAACTGTGGGGGATGAGGAAAATAAATTTGTTGTGATGTTTACGAGTGTGCACGGCTGAGGGCGTCGGAGCATCGCGTGATGTCCTCCTGCAGCGGCGGCCCGGAGGAGGGGACCTTGGCCCTTACTCTTCCACACAAATGCATACATGCACCGAGCCGATAATGAGAATCCACCTCACCAAATCTTTCAATTCAAGGACTTGCTTAGATTGACTGTAATGCCTAAGTAATCAGCCTGTTCTGACCCACCTTGTCCTCGGCCAGGATTTATAGCACCCAATTACTGATCTCTATTACCCAGTGTGCCAAGGGGATGGAAATCAGACGAGTGGACAGACGGCCAGCGCTCTGTCTGCCGGCGTGGGTGACCAGGTGACGAGAGGCTGGCCTCCACTCCTCCCTGCTTTCCTCCCATCTTTCATATCACATTACACGGCCAGACTGGCTCAGAACTTTTTAATATTCTCTCAGGTGTGGAAGCACTTTGCACATCGGAATATTGTGATGAATATCATTTGTTTCAGTCTCATTTCTGGATGCTAGCTCGTTCAGGGTAACCAGAACGGTGTGTCAGTCAGAGACATTTAGCGTCTTTAGCATTGTAAGTTAGTTATTGCTTCATGGACTTAATGCTCCTAAGGTGGTGTGCACGAAGGGGAGGAAAAACGTGCAAAACACGCCTAAAATGTCCTCTTGGGAGGCAAAAATGCACTGATCTCTTTTCGCCCCTGTGCACGCCACTGACAGTGAACATCGGCATGCAAACATCGATGCACGATGAATGCTGCAGTCACTTGCTCACATGCAAACCAAAAAAACAAACTGAGAAAATGTCCAGGTACAAACTTATCAAGTGCATACGTCACCACTCTTGCACACCGGCAAGAAGAAGAGAAAACCAGATATGTATCCGAGTTATTTCATCTAAAGAACCAACAGCTGAAGGAGAAGTAATAAGGTTTTAACAGCACACACCCTGCAAGGAATCTTGCACAAAAAACTACAGCAACCGATATGTAAAATATCGGAAAAATGCTCCACAAAGAAATGATCCAGCTTGGGAATCTTTTCCAATAGTCTCCGCAGTCTTCCACGTAAAAATAAATGAGTCCAGATCAATTTAATGATCCAAGGTCGAATAAAATCCGCCCTATAATTGCAACCAACATCCTTGTAAGTATGGTGAAGGACTCTTCTCACTATAACTCAGCCCTCAGGCTCTGATTTACCTTTTAGAGAATTACAAACATCTGTAAAGTAAAACCAGAGCTAACTTTGGTTTATGGAGCGTGTTAGCAGCTCTACAAGCCGCGATGGGAAGTGATGAACTTATCCATTTATTCAGGGCAAAAAAAAGTGATAGAAGCCGGTTTAGTTTCCTGTCACAGGCTCACATAGCAAACAGGTCACTAATTAAAAATATGATTATTGTTCAGGCACAGTAACTGCAAATTCAGTTATTATGAGCAGCAAAAAACAGCTAAAATAAATCTAAATAAACAGATTATGATACTATTTATTTGCAGAAAGTAGTACGATAAAAGTATTTAAAGACGGATTAATTAATTGTATTATTAATGCTATTATTTATGTATCCACAGAATATAATTATCAGGAATTCTCCTGTAGAACGAGCATAACAACAAGGTCTCCAACCTAAAGGTCACATATGATTGTGGTTCACTTCACTATACATACATGTATAAGCTGCAGTTTCTGTGAATTTATGCTACAAAACCACTGAGCTAGGTTTAGAACAAAACACTTCCTGGTTAGACGTTATAAAAGTCAGTTTAAACAGGAAATAAATGGACGTAAATGCTGGAGGTGAAGTAGGTACAAGGGTGATGTGAGCCATGGAGGTTACATAAATGCAAATATTACATAAATAATGATATAAAAGCCAAATAAAAGTAAATAAAAATACAGAAAATGCACGATGAAGCCACAGAAGTTACAGGAAGTGCACTCAAGTGAAGCCATGGAAGATTTAGGTCAAAAAACGTCCTGGTTAGTCATTCAAAAACACAGTTCAAACAGTAAATAAATATACCCTCTCGACTGTATCATCCACCATTAAACTCGTCAGCAGGACGGCAGCTGAGGACAGTAGGAAACGTAGATATGAGTCGTATTTTGCTGCCTGTATCGTTGTTTTTGAGGCCACGCTGGTGCATCACTTCTGTAAAAGACGGCACTGTATGAATCTCATCGATTAGGCCTCAGATGAATTCTGTGGAACAGCCACAACCAGCTGCATAAACGTGTGTAACTGCAACTGTTTCCTCCGGCTCTTTTACTCCCAAACAGAAGCACTGTTGATCCTTTTCTGACATGCTTGTTTACGTGTTTATAGTTCACAATGAAAGTGGCAAATCGCCGCCTGTGTGACAACACGTGAAAAATGAACTCTGACACTCAGGATGAGAAAGTGACTCGCAGGGAGAAACAGCTGCTCCGACAGCAGCCTCGGCTCCTTACGACGCCTCATAAATTCTCTTCAGGGCTCAAGTTTTCGGCGGATTAGGGAGTTTTTAAACGGCACGGTGGACCAGCGGTTAGTGATGTGCGCCTGAGTTTCTGCTGCACTGCATGCTGGGAAAGAGTCTGGTAGGTAGGCGTAACCCCACAGCTCAGAACAGGAAAAAATTACAGTTTTCTAACAGTGTTTGTGTAAAACTAAATTCATTTTTCATGCTTTGACATTGTTTTGATTGGTAACATCAAAGCCCACAATAAATCCTAAACAGAAAAACATTGGATCTGATTGTTTGGCATGGCTTTTCAAATATTCAAGTACAGTTCATGGATCATTCATGGAGGGCATTTGAGTCCAATTTCCAAGATTTTTGAAGTTATGAAAAAAACCTTTCAGATATGAAAGGGCTGTGTGAAGTATTTGTCAGTGATTTGAAAGAGAACAGCAGCTCACAGATCCTCTGCTGGTGCACAGTTTGGATAAAGGAGAGCAGAGGAAATATGAATCTTTTTAAATATGCCTCACATACAATGACTCCTTTAACCCGACGTCTCGTTACAAACCTTAACAATGACAGCTGAGAAAATACTTTTTCACATTCATGTTTGATGCCTGAAACTGGTTTTACTGGCTGACCTAAAGAGTTAATTATTAATTCACAAAGTAGGTTTGAAGGCTGTGCAACAGGTAAAAGTGGCTTTTTTTGCCGAGTGCATTGCGTAACGTGCTTTCGGAGGGAGCTGCAGGTGGCGGCGTGCATCGGACCGTGTAAATCACACTTCGATCCATCGGCTCTCGCTGAAAACTCCAGAAAAAGTGACTGAAGCACAGTGACGAACACAAGTACCACTGCTGATTCTGAGCTACGTTACATAACCCGGACCTGAACTCGCTGACATCTCAGATCCTCAGCACCAGCACAGACTGTCTCTTTCTACCCACAGGCAGCTTTCAGACGGTACATGTTCGCTCTGTGTTGTCTTCATTTGTATGACTTTTCTACCTTTATTTCCAGTCTTGACGTCTGTAGTAAAAGTAGCATCCAAGGTGAAGTCCATTTATTGGAGAATGTTCAGGCTCCAACTAAGTTTTGCAAATCTTTGGCGCCATTGAAAAGAAATTTCATAACAACCTTTCAGCATGTTGTTATTAAAATGGTTCCAGGAAAAGAAAATGACTGCTGCACCTCCTCTGGGCTCTGCTGTTGTTAGACTTTCACCGGGGAGAACGAGGTTCATGTCTCATGTGAAAACAAAAGAAAAAGGACTTTTTTTAAGCTTAAATTTTTTACATAACTTCCGAGTCTCACATAATCCTCATAACTCCTTCACTTCCAGCATTTACGTACATTTATTTCCTGTTTAAACTGTCTTTTATAACAACTAACCAGGAAGTGTTTTACCTAAACCTAGATCAGTGGTTTTGTAACATAAATTCAAAGAAACTGCAGCTTTTTTTT
>CAFUXE010000411.1:376494-395192 GCA_903364295.1 Serranus cabrilla
TTTTTTTTTTACAACCATGAACCATTCTATTTATATTTATATTGTTTTTGTAATTCCTTGGAACAATCTGGAACCAGAATTTCCTTTGTGATAAACAAAGTTATATTGCATCATATCGTATCTTTATCGTATCGTATCTTTAACATATCGTATCTTTATCTTATTGTATCTTTATTGTATCTTTATTGTATCGTATCTTTATCGTATCTTTATCATATCGTATCGTATCTTTATCGGATTGTATCTTTATCATATTGTATCTTTATTGTATCGTATTGTATCGTATCTTTATCGTATTGTATCTTTATCTTATCTTAACCATACGTGTTTGTAAAATGCTCATATGTGTCGTTCTGTCGTTTAGCTTGGAGATCTTGTTGGTATTTTGTTAACAGTTGGGAGAGTTTCTGGTCTGCTGAAGTGTATAATAAAGGACTCAACAGTGTCTGTATTGGACACTTTTTCATCAGGGTTTTTTATGCGTATCATATAAGAATACAGACTATAAGATACATGTAAAAATAGTCAGTCTGCAGCCTTTACGTGTCCTTTCACAACATCAATATCAACGCATAGCACCTGGAGTCCCCACTATGTGAACCTCTGGCCACAGTTAGCAGAAGGCCAAACTCCATATCTGAAACATTTCAAGTGCAATAAAACACGTTTCTGTTTCACTGCAATTACTATCAGAGTTGTACGAACCTGCTCAGAGTCTCCAGACCAGGAGACACTAAAGGTGGCGTGGGAGGACAAGCAAACATTAGAATAATAAAGCCGGTATTCATGCTCGTCTGAAGGCTAACTCCAGCTTCTGACTATTTTCACAGCCTGGACAATGAGCCTGTACCTTTCCTACGATCCCATTCCCCTATACGTGACATTAGCGTTCTGAACTGTATAAAGAAGATGACTAAAAGGTGTCTCTTAGCCTTGAATTAGCCATTCAAGTTCATGCAGCCTGGAATCACAGTATGCTGTGTTCTCAAAGGGCTTCACTGAGGCTCGTATTTGCATTAAAGAATTCATAAAAAGTTGATGAAAAGCATGATGATGCAGGTTCGTGATGGACGCACATGCATGTGCTCGCTTGTCTGCAGCTCACACCACTTGAATTATAACATATTGAAAGATAATTACAAAATTTGACCCAATGACGCCAAGTATTACCGCCCCCCACAGCTTTAAACTCAATTCAAATGACTGTATTCCAGTATAAAACATTAATAAAATCATCAAAAATGTGCGTGCGTGATACATTCACTTACATTTTTATGACTTGCCAAATATGTTAATTAACAACGTTCCTTCATTATGTTGATAGAAAACATAATCCGGTCCGCTCAAAACATATTTGCTTTTGCAAATTAGATGTATATGAACGTAATTTCCAGGAGACAGGGTTGACTGGTCACATCCATTCAGCAGCACATGCAGCATCCCTAACAGGCTGCAGTAATATACCTATACAGTGGGTCAGACGGGGCGTAAATGACATCAGAATATCTTTCATTTAAAGATATATGATTGGATTTAACATTAACGGTAAAGGACACAGAGTGAAGTGTTTTTCCTCAGAGTTTTTGCCAACAAAGCTCACAGAGGAAACATATTGACTCAACAGGAGACCTGAGTCTTCTCTGCCAGACACTGCAGAGTTGTTATAAGAAAAGTCTCGCTCGGGAGCCTAAACTCATAAGAAGCGTTTCATAATTCCTTTCATAAACTCAACACTAAGCTAAAGGAGCTTTTTTGTGCTTCATTGATCTTGTCGGCAACAACAACAAGATGCTATCTGGAGCTCTGAGGTAAGGTTCATGTTGTGAAGCGAAGGCTCCCACCTAGTGGAGGACTGGGGAGTAAAATACGTCCCGTTGGAGCCGAGACTTTAAAGCCTCCCTGCTCGGCCCGGTACTTTAATCTATACTTACAAAAAAACTGAAGTAAAGTTGATCATTTATTAAAGAATAATAACCAGATGTGATGAGCAGCTGGACTCTGCAGTGACCAGGCCAGAGCACAACACAGAGTGAAGAACAATTTCTCTTTCTACAGTTTTTCTTCTGGGTTTTGGACAAATCCTCGACAATAGGTTGGACTTTGACCTAGCAGCCAACCAGAGCTGCTCACCTGATGTTACACTTTCATTATAGAGTTTATGGTGTTTATGCAGATGTGTGTTGGTCCTGGAATAGCTCTGTGTCCTTATCTAGATCGAGCCAGCTCACAGAAGATTTACAATGTAAAACATTGACTTTTATGATCTGAAATGTAAAGGAATGTTGCCTTAAAATGCTCCTCTCCCTTCAGTTTAATGATTGTATAGTCACAGCTGCACTCATTAACCCTTTCTTCTATCAGTCCGTGCTGTCTGAACACAGGTGGGACGACCACCATCGTCCTCCCGCTGCACCATCACACACAGCAAATCAGAAAGCCTACACTCATTCTACATTACACACCCCAACACACACACAAATCCTGCATACTGTGAGTGAATACTCTCTTCTCTTTTCACAACAATCTGAATTCCGCTGTTGACTCTTAATGCATCCGTTGGGGTAATAACACTGAAATTACTTCTTCCACTGACTGTATTCAAGACACTGATTCAAATAAACACGCTTGATACTCAAGTGTGGATTATTTCCTCTGCAGAAAGCTGTACCAAAGAGAAACTGTTCTCAGCGACTGTCTGCGGCTTAGAACGGGGATATTGTTGTTCTTCAATTGTTTAAATGTTATTATGTAATGCTCCGTGCATCCAGATACTCCCAATACATGACATATTTATTAGCCTGCAAGGTCTTCTCTCTGGCTGACCGTACACATCAATGTTCAGCTCATTTAATTAGATGATACAAAAGAAAAATCTATTAGGATCTACGGCAGCATCACACAAGTCACCATAAATGTAGACCTACAGACAAAGTGCTCATTCGTCCAGCGAAGCAAACCATCAAATTGAATCTAAACTCCATCGCAGACCAGCAGATGATGCGGGAGAAACGTAGCCTGACAATCAGACCGAATTGCCATTTTGTTCCACTTCATTATTCAGCCTGACATTATGTTCGTGTTGGCTGTTTGCTGTCTGGGAGAGGTTGTTGTTTTGCCCCCAACCGATCAGCGGCGTGTGATGTATCCGTGCTGTCAGGGTCAAAATGTAGCTGCAACAGCAACAGTTAACATTTTTAAATAAATGTGCACATTTAAGTGTTGTTTTTCCTCATAATTTGAGTTATTAGTTTAAAAAAAGCATGCTTTTTGCCATTGACTCATCATTCTGGGCTTTTTCCTATTTATTTTTTTATCCTATCAACCCTGAAAAATCCTGAAAAAGACTGAAACCAGGGCCAGAGGGAGATTAGGTTAGAGGTAAATAACCTGTTTATTCTATAACAGAAGTCAGAAATTGAGCTTTAGTGCTCTGAAATGTATGTTTTCTTTGAAAGATCGCCAAAAATATATAATTTATCAAAGAAAGAAACTGTAAAAACAGGCATTTCCGTAAGAAAAAGTGACCGTTCAAATCTTAAAATGTGTCTGTTAGTGTCAGAGTCTCTTTCTTCTACATGTGTCATTTAAAATCAAACCAGATCCTGTTAGAAACATTAAATTCTGCTCCTCAGAGACTCTGTGAAGCCAGGATTGATTCTGCTGAGACCAACGGTCACGGGACAAATATTCACTGAAAATCTGTTTACACAGAGCTGAGAGGAGAGGACAGGAGAGGCTAGCAAGTAAGCAAAATGTATAGCATGTTTTTCCCCTATAGTCATGGCACTTGTGGGCACAAAAGTGTTGCATATTTTGATTGCATTTTATTTTAATAAATATATATAAATAAGAGAAATTCAACTGTGTTATTCTGCAAAAATACATGTTTGAGTTGTTCCCACTTCTAGCCATGATTGTGCTGATTCCACAGGGCTGCAGGACTATATTGCAGTAAAATACAAGACTAAAATGTAAAAAGAGCCAACAGCTTGTCGGGGTTCAGAGGGTTAAACACCACATACAAAACTCCATTCACTTCCATTGTATCGGGGTAGTGGCAGTAAAAGAACATGAGCAGAGAAAAGCCGAATGATCTGCATGACTAGATACCATCAGGGCTAAAGACTCCGAGTTAGTTAGAGTTGTTGTTTTGATAACAGGAACCAAAAACAATATCTGCTGGACCATGAAGGGAAAATGTTAATGCTATTAATTGCAACCCATTAGATGTTCTTACAGTACAAACACACCTGCTCCTTTAACAAGCCTTCCTGATAAGGTAGCAGCGTCTGTGTTTATGCAGCGGGAGAAATATTATGAATAATTGGGGAGTTGAGGCGCTGAATTCCTCCAGCATTAATCGAGCCTCTGAAATCTCTGATATTAGCTTCGCATGAATCATTGTTAATTCCCATGAATCCATTACTGTTCCATGTGCAACTAAAAATAGAGTCCTGATAAATCAATGGGGACACTTGAGAGTGAAGACGGGGGTTGATGCTGCTTTGCTTCTGAAGCTTCCTTTTTTCTGCACAGCACCATACCCTCTCATCAATAATTATTTTCCATAATTCACTCATGGATTTTTGTGTGGCGAAACAGGCCTTGAGCAGAAGATTCCAGCCCGAATCCTGCAAACAGCATGTGAATTCCTCACATTTGGATTCCATCAGGGCCCTTTGATAGAGCACAAACACCGCTTTGTTACTGCCAGTATCCTTGACTTGAATATTTCTGTAACGACAGCGACCTCCTTCTTGTTTATGCCAACAATGACAAGCGGCTTTTGCCAATTTCCCCCAAAGTTGAAAGAAAGCCTAATCCGTTAGAAACGGCGCGGCGATCTTCTCCAGCGATTGCATTGGTCACAGCTCAGCAAGCCGTGTGTGGAGACGGTGACCCGGCGGACCTGCCCTCCTCTCCGCTGCACCGAGAGCCTTCACAGACGATGGGCATTGCACGGCCTCACTCATGCACCGAGTGCAAGGGCAGACAGGTTCATCTGCACACAATCACAACGGACGGCCGCATCCCATTCCAATTGCATTTCCGCTCACGGGGGGAAAAGATCCCGTGGTGCATATTACTGTGGCTGAGGCAAATTTAGCTGAAATGGAAGGGGAGATGGAAAAGGCTCACCTCTTACACTAATCTGGGCAAACAACACGGCGGCAGCCTCCTATGAACATCCTCGCCGAAAAATGGTTTCTAGATGACAGAGCAGCCCTGCCTGTCTCCGACAGAAGACAGTGAATTAATTAAGATAATAAATTGCACATGTCATATTTGTAATCTTCTCAATCTTTACTTAATGAGGTGGAACATGTGCAAGGGTGTGTTTCTGAGTAAAAGTTGTCCTGGCAAAAGATGATACACCTTAAAAAAAAATGCTCAACATTAAAAGCTGAGAGATACTCAGCGCTGACTGATATTTAATATATGTCATGTATACATTCATGCTCCCCAGTCCTGTGTGGATTCACAGACAGACATGAATGCAAATGAGGCCCGAGGAGAAGGAAGGAGAGCGAGACACCGAGCGGGAGACTCAGAAGTCTGCATATCTGATAGCTGAGCGCCCTG
Source organism: Serranus cabrilla (assembly GCA_903364295.1). Lineage (NCBI taxonomy): Eukaryota > Metazoa > Chordata > Actinopteri > Perciformes > Serranidae > Serranus > Serranus cabrilla. The sequence goes on from CAFUXE010000411.1 coordinate 382,078, forward strand.
ATTAGAATTTTGTCATGCCACAATTTACAAATTAAAATGAATTAGATCTTCCATGCCCTGACCTCCATTAAAAACACTTCATTGTTGATGAGGCATGATAGAATCTGCTATTGATTGGAGGAGCATCAGTATGGCCAATCCTGTCTCTTCACAAGGCGGTCATCCAAAGCAATTTAGGCATATTGAGAGATTGATCAGGGCAACGGAGCTGCCACTTGGGCCCACTCAAGGCAAAAAAAAAAGGTGTGACGCAACGCTCCCCGCTGCTCCGTGGAGGAGGGGGGTGCGTCTCAAATCTAAATGCTAATGGTTTCTTTAAGAGCCTGGCTGCCCTTTAACCACTACAGTCAGACGTGAAGGATGGCTCTCAGTGTTTCGACAGCTCTGTCTTGTTTTGACCCCTCCCCAGTCTCCTCCAGCACCAGCAGCATCAGGACCCCCATTTTCTGGATCCAGCATCGAATCAGGAGCTAATACACTGCATGTGTTATCAAGCAGCCTACTGCCAGACCGACCAGATCTCACACAATTACCACGTTTGTTTTAACACCAAAGTGCGTATTTGTGGTATGTAATGTGTGTAAAATACAAAAAAAAGCTGCAGTTTCTGTGAATTTATACTACAAAACCACTGACCTAGTTTTAGGGCAAAAACTTCCTGGTTGGATTAAGATTAATTACTTTATTATAAAAGACAATAAAAGCTAATAAATGTACGTAAATGCCAGAAGTGAAGTAGTTAGGAGGGTGATGTGAGCCACAGAGGTTACGTAAAAAGATAAAATTACGTTAAAAAAATGTATAAAAGCAAAATATAAGTAAACAAAAACACAGAAAATGCCCAAAGTGAAGCCACAGAAGTTACCACACATGCTGGAAGTGAAGCTTTGGAAATGACAGAAAATTCAGAAGCAAAAGTAGCTACCAGAAGTGCATGAATTGAAGCCATGAAAGAAACTGGAAATGCCAAAATAGAAGCTATGGAAGTTACCAGAAATGCCGGAAGTAAATCTACGGAAGATACTGAAAACTCTGGGATTGAAGCCACGGAAGATACTGGAAATGCCCAAATAGAAGCTATGGAAGTTACCAGAAATCCCGGGAATGAAGCTACGAAAATTAGCAAAAATGCACGAAATTCACAAGGCCCAGAAGTCACGTTAAAAAGTTACGTTAAAAATCTTTACTTTCATTGTCACACAGGACCCAAACCTCGTTCTCCTTAGTGAAAGTTCCACCGTTTGTTCTTAAACTTAAACATAAACAAACGTGGTTATGTCACAGAACGATGTGAGATCAGGCTGAGCAGACTTCAACCACAGCGGAGCCCGAACAGAAAATGACTCCCAGCTCCCACTTTAACACAGCCAGTAATCCCTCTTGTGCTAAAAAAACTAATTTGATAGGTATTTTTCTATTTACATCGAGAATGCATTCTTTCCAAAGAAAGAATCCAATCCTACAGAGCTCTCAGAGTCACTGAAAAGTTTGAGTACATATTTTTCAACATTCAACACGACTCTTGAATTTATTCACAAGGTCCCTTCAGTATATCTTAGCGTTCTTTATTGGATTCAATAATAAAAAAAAGAGACTTTTCACTGACGGTGAAGCCCAATTACACAAACCTGAATGGAACGACTTCAATAAGTGGCACATTTATAGTATTTTGCTCTGACGCCAAGAAATAAAATGCATGTTGCATTAATATGCATTAATAAGACGTTTTATGTTAAGAATGTAGCGTTTACACAAAAATAAATTATATTTATATTAAACTTAGTACCTGAATGAGCTTTTCCTCCACTCAGAGCTAACCAGGTCCAGATCTTTGGGGGATTTTTTTTATTTTACTTTAAGCATAATAATCAATCTGAGAGGACCTCTGAGACTAAGAAGCGAAATGGAATGGTTCCCAGTGCGACCAGGGTCTCTGGAGTGTAAAAAAAGGTTATACGGCTTTTATTGAACACCTTTGAGGGCTTGCATGAGCAACAATAGGAATTGTTCAGGTACAATAAATATGTGGATTCAGCCTTTTTTTTTTGCAATTTGGGACCTTTTTTAAAATACAGATTTGGTGGTAAAAGACGTGATTTAACAAAAGAAATGACATTTTAAGAGGACAGGAGGAGAAAATCCCTTTAGCTGCTTCATCTGGAGATTATGTGCAGTTATTTTTGTTAATTATTACACTTAGTTTAGAGACTATTTTGTTTTCTTTGCATTGTAAACGTGATGTATTTAGTGTTAAACGACTCATACTTCTTTACTTTTACAGAGTGACATGTTCATTATTTTAGGGCCAACTTGCCTCTAGTGGTCAGACGAGGGTAAAACTGAAAGTTGTGGATCGAAGCAGAGTTCTTTTATGTCATGTGGGAGCGTGAAAATCTGACCAACGAACCTACAATATACACTAAATTGACAATTTGCAGAGATCACCTCTCATTTGTGATCTCACCTTCTCTTTTAACCTCCATCTTCAACTGCATTTTAGTTACGTGGTGGAAGTGCATCAAAGGCAGACTGTGCAACTGTATCATACGTCTATTGTGCCTGAATTCCCAACATTGTGGGCTTCACCATGGTAACAGAGATCAGAAGGCAAAGGTCAGGGAAGCGTTGGTAGAGGTGTCGCTCGGCGAGGGCCGGGTGGGGGCGGCGAAACCTGCACATGGGCCTTTTTCCATACACTGAGCATGCTCATCATCTCCTGTCCTCCAGCAGCTCCCCGCAAGGTTAGTGAGAGTCAATAAGCCTTCCGCAAAGGTTAAGGAGACCTATAAGGAAGATATTATGCAAACAGTGATCTCTCTGGATCCGGCAGAACCACAAATAGAGTGGCATAACCGTCTTTGTTCATTTTCCATCTGAAAGTAAATCACAGAAAGGTGCTCCGTTTTCCTGCATGACTGGCTTATGAATTCAATATGAGCCATCCATACACTTCCACACGGAGGACTTTGTGAATACAGAAACTGAAAGACGGCATATCAAACAGCATGAACCTGCAGTTTCTCACAAAGAACAAAAGTATTATTTGTGAAATTTAGATTTGAAACGCTGATGGATTCCTTTATTATCAGCGGTGACTCAGCGGTTCTTTCAGCTGGTTCTGACCTAAAGATTTGCGAGCGTTTAAGTTTGGGGTCGACAATGATGAGGCGATAAAGTGGAGGAGACGGTAAAACTAAATAGAAAGAAACTGCTCAGAGGAACTTGCAGAACTTTGGCTGCTGGGTTATTTGTTCAAACGGAGAGGACGAATACGAAGGCGTCCTCCATCTGAGATTTACGGTCTTGTAAATGTCAGGGGATTAATTAACTGACTTTAAGGCCGTAAATCAGATTCATTGTGAGGATGATTATTAAACACTGCTCAAGGTAACCACAAACACCAACAGGAGCCACTCCAACAACCTTTCACCGGCCGCTTCTCAGCAAAGCCTCAAATCGATGCTAAAAACTGTTAAAAACATCCACAGATCTGCTCATTCAGCTTCAGGTGTTCTGCACCTGATTCTTCTGCTCCGAGCCGCTACGGTTGTGTTCAGGCCACATTTGGCAGTGCGGTAAAAATGCAAGTGATCCCGTTCAGTTCAGAGAAGAGAAAAGTTGAAACAGACTCAAATTTAAGCGAAATGCAACCTGACATTATGCTGCCAATCATCCAGCATCTTTGCCTCTTGCTGCCATGGGACGGGACCTTTGGTACCATTCAGAAAAGTTTAGAAAACTATGAGGGTAAAACACAAGCACTCAACCTGACTCACAGTGTTTCCTTCAACAAACTCCAGCATTTAATCCCTCGCCTTTTCTTTTCTAGCTGCTGTGAAGTGATTGAAGCTGCCTTCAGGTGCAGTTGGAAATGTCAAAATCATAAAGAAATAATTGTGAAATATAAAGACGACTTGTGCTGCATTTGGGGGTTGAAGTAAACAACACAAAATCATACAAATTAGTCTTTTTTTACATGTTAAAGTTGCATTTTGGTTATGTTTAGGCGCTAAAACGACTTTATTAGGTGCAGGAAAATTTTAAAAAATCACTGTTTGGGTTAAAATAAGTTTAATAAGCTTGTTATATTACTTCTTCTTTATAAAAGTGACATAAAACTCAACATAGTGATGGTAGTTCAATGATTTCCTCCGTTCACGGACTTTGTCGCTCTTTATACCACAATCATCTGACTTCCTCCTTTTCTCCCGTCGTAATTATTTTAACCACTATGTTGCAGCAAAATGATACCAGTATAGGTTGTAAAAATCTGCCTCTTTAAATATTATGTGCAGCTATTTGTAACTTAGCAACATTGGCTTCATACAGAAGGCAAAAGACAAGATCCGAGTTTGTGGAAGGTGTTTCTGTGAGATGGCGGCTCTGCCCGGCCTGCTTACTGTTATGGGAAAGTGGCTTAATTATTTCCTCTCCATTACCAGCTACTGTTGCCTCGAGGGGACAGAAGAGGTTAAAGAAAATGTCACAGATTTGAGTAAAAGGGAAGAAAAGTTGCTTGTGTTCCTCTGTGCTCGACATGTCCGTGAGCACTTTTCAGATTAGCTAATTTTAAGGTTTAATGTTTAAAACTTCATTCAGAAGAGAAGATGTGAGAAAAGTGTGAATATTAATAATAAACAGGATCATTTCTGCCTTATTTACCATCTTGCTAACCATCTTTCAATCCCTTAGATTTATTTTGCGAACCCTTGGGTGCTTCTGACCTTCAGGCCTGGAGTCCTGGGACACACTTAAACCATTTAATAAACAACTCACAAATGTCAATTTGCCCAAAAAAAAAGAAAATTATGTGCACAACTGGGTATAATGACTTCAGTTGTCAGCTGCACCGAGCAAAGCTCACTAATTCTACGAGATCTCCCAACAACCACAAAGATCTCTCACAGTTTCTGCACAGATTACACGTGTTCTTCAGCTGCAGAGGCACTGGAGGTAATCCAGGGAAACTTTGTGTGAGGAGAAGCTTTTTGGTCTCCGTATCTCTGTGATGGAATTATGTGTACTGAAATTAGAGTGCAAATTTGAATCAAACCTCTAAGCGAGATCTGTGGGTTCTTGGCAGTGAAGGGGGAACACAACAGGATTCTCGCACATATGCCATGCACATCCGTGAGAAGCTCAGCAGGCTGCCAGCACCAAAGTGTTCATCACTCTCCACCCACTCCTTTTCATAACACAGAACAGAAAATAAAAATCCCCACAGTACCGGAGCGGGCCCGACCAATCAGTGTCGAGGATCAGAAAGCACACGTTCAAGGAGAATGAAATGCCCCCATTGATTGGCCGCCCCGCTCCGGTCCCCCCTGCACAGTCCTGCGGTCGATACCTGGGAGATAAGCAGCCGTCAGCTACTGATATTGGTGATGCATGACCGCCGTTTCTGCGCGGCGACTCATGACTTCTCGCCGTCTTGGTCAAGACTCACTAGTGCAACTCGGGGCAGCTAGTCGGGGGCAGAACGGGACCAACCCTGCACCAACGACGACTCATCAAAATGGCACCAAGGCAGCAGCTGTTAAAGCAAAGCGCCCTTTGTTCCTGTGAGTCATCTCCTACATGATACGACCCTCTTCTTTTGATTAGGTGACATCCCACCTGTGCTCCGGCTAATCAGCCGGGGTTAAACATTTGCAAGGTGAGAGCAAAGCGTAACGCGGCAACGGGGATAAATTACCTGAAAAGGAGCCGCCGTTATCGCTCTGTTTGTTTTTCAAAAGACAATGAAATAAATAAATGAAAGGGAGGAAAAAAAAAAGGTTGAGAGAAAATGAAATGATGGCGTGGCGGTGTTTTGTGAAATTGTGCTGTCAAACGTTTCTCCTTTCTAATTTCCTGGAGCGCAGATGATGGAGCATGTGTGCTGACAGCTGAATCTGATAAAAAAAAGAAAAAGAAAAGACTTCTCCTCTTTCTCCACCTCACGAGCGTTTTATAAGCGACATTTATAAATATAATAATAAAACAATTAGTCTGTGGCAAATGACAATTGACAGATACCGTAACCTCGTGTGCACTGTACATTTTTTTACTGCGGCCATTTATTAAAGTGTCAGCGCTGACAAGCACGTAAATACAAAACACGGTGATGGAGGCGCAGAAGAAAGGATTATTCACCAGCATCTGAATGGCTCTTACTTATGGTAAAGATATTCAAATTAAGCCCAAAAATCTATTACTTTCCCTGTGATGTATTGACTTTTCAATGACTCTGCTCAGAAACTTCCAAAGGTCTCGGAGCGAGCGATCCTCCGAGTGTCTGTGTGTGTGTGTCTGTGCGTTTGATGGGACCGTCCCAGCACAACTGTCACTTCGCTCCCCTGTTACAGGTGCTCCACACAGGGGAGCTGGCAGCTCTGACGGACGCCTCCTCCTAGGGATTTATGGGAAATGACAGCTCCCGCTAAATAAAGCCGGAGTGGCCGGGGAAGGGAAGACAACGGAAGTTCCAAACCATGAGCGCACAGGGCTGACACTAGCTGAAATTTATTTCCTCCGCTCTGCCTGGCAATTTAGTTGGAAATGTGCTATTCATACTCTCAGACCTGGAGAGCGAGAGAGAGAGAAAGGGAGAGAGGGGGAGGAAGAGAGAGCGGCGGCCCCACCCTTAATCTACTTCCTCTGTTTGGGGTAATGGTCTACGAGTTTTTTCTGCCAGCGAAAATCACATTTCTTACATGGCTGCCTCTTGATGAATTATTTCACATTTCACTTACTTACCTTTTTAAAAGTTAATCTACATCAATAACGTTAAAGGAAAATTTCACAGCTACAAATGAACAGTTCCCCTTATTCAAACTCGAAAGGTGTGGAGCGTCGGGCTGCTTAAAAAGTCCATTTCAAACTTCATCATTTAACCGTTCGACAGCATATCTGAATGCACACGGGCCGGCCCGCCGTTCTGATTTTCTACTTATTTAAATATGGACCATCTTTAATTGAGCAGAAACTGCTGTGGAGAACAGTGCTGAACTAATACTGAGGCTGAAATATCATTACGCTGATGGAAGCCGGGCTCTCTGACTTTTATTGGCAGCTCCCGAGCTAAATGTGTGGTTCAATTCAGAGGCGGCCATCGCTGCAGAGGCAAAGTAATCGACTTTGGGACAAAATGGTGTGGAAAATGACGTGTAGGCCCTTGCCTAAAGCCAAGCTGGTGCGGGCAGAAATCTATCAGTCAGGTGCACACCAACATTGGCATTTTCACAAATGTGATTTAGTCGACGATACTGGAGAGCTGATGTGCTGGACCAGTGCTTCTGCTGAAAGAAAACTACTATTTCAAGCCATGCAATCTGCTGCTCCTGCTGCCGAAAATGTCTGTGCATTGGGTTCAGTTTGAACTCTGTCACGTTCAGATAAAACAATGTTTTACATAGGAAACCCTGCAGCGTATCACAGCTTATTTAGGTCAAAGTACCCTGAACCTTGCGAGCATTTGACTCTGAATTTAAATCTCATTCCAGTCATCTCTTTCTCAGCCAGGGAAAAAATCCTCCCTTTGTTTTGAGATGAACACAAGATTCACTGCTGTTGCACACTACTGTGCAGGGTATTTTTGGCTCCGTGCTGCCAAAGTTTGGACACAGCCATTTATAATTCTCTTGCAAGGAAAGCAGCTTGCTTCTTTTCCCAAACAGACTCCATGGGATACAGGCTGGCCCATGCTGTCATGTGGTCCGCTCGCACAATCACATTATTTTTAAGCAGCTCAAGCTTTAGCGAGCGCCGAAGCCAAAACGGCCGCGACCAGTAAACCAAACATTAATCATCACAATAAGTCACAATTAAACAGCAATTATGTAAAAGACCTTTCTGCTTTGGGAGTGTCTCAACTCTTACATCAGCTTCTAAACCTCACATTCAGAGAGCGTCGCTCCCAGCAGCGAGCCTGGAGGAGCAACAGTCACACCCACACACTTGTGCACACACACACACACACACACACATGCACTTGCAGAGCCACAGAGCAGATCAAGTGTGCCTGGAGAGCTCTATAGAGAGGCCAGTTTTCCTCATTAGACCGTGTGTGCACCACTCTCCAAAAAACCCCTCACTCTAATCACTGTCACCAGACCTCGGCTGAAAAACAGATAATTAATGTTGGGCCCTGCCTCAATCGGCTTCCATGCTAAACAGCTCTGTGTACATATGTGTGCGCATGTGTGTGGGTGTCTGCATGTTTGTCTATTTGGAGTCTGTCGATGTAGGAGGCCCCCCGGGGACCGCGGATGCTCAAGCCATCCACAACAACCGTTTCTCTCCGGCTCGCATAAGCTCTCAGAAGAACAATCGCACAGCAGATAATGCACAAACGTACAGAAGGAGCTTCCGTCTGCTGCCGCCGCTTTGCAACGTCTCCGTGTTCCCGGCGCTGCTTGTGTAACGTCTCGCCCCCTTCTGCTCCAGGAATGCCCTTTTATTTCCCCTTCACCCATTTATTAAATGGAATGGACTTCTTAATCGTGTGCTTTGCAGAGCAGATTTATTTATGTTCTTTTCTCCCTTCCTAAAGGCAGTTATTAATATCATAAATATTTGATGATACTTTGTATGACCCTGCAGAGAATGACACGGAGAGGTAATGAAGGTTAACGCTCGGGGTGCAGAATGATTAAATAGCGACTGAGTGTTGAAAGCCCACCCAGGGCTGCTATAAAGTTTCTCATAAAACGGACTAAATAAACATCCTGCTCACATTTCTGTACAAGACAACTTTAACAAGGTAATTCACACAAACACATTTCTCTGCTCAGCCCTAGTGATGTCTAACCATGGAAATAGCTCCATTTATTTGCCCAAGCTTTGCAGTATCTGTCTCACTGCCTCCACACTGAAAAAAGGACATTTGACTCAACAGAAATGTGTCTTCCCACAAAGAAACGTTTGGAAAATCAACAGACATTACTGCTGACAGCTGAGCTCATTTATCAGCTAGTTATTGAAACAGTTTACAGACAATGAATCTGCAACTATTTAATAAGCAAGTAGTAGTTTTAAGCTTCTTAAATGTGAATATTTTCTGGTATTCTTGGTCTGTTTTCTATTATTGTTGCACCTTTTAAGCAGTTAGAATAAGATCTTGACACTCTTGCATGTCTTTTCTGCTTTCTAACAAGTAAAAAAACATATGATTTCTTGATTAAGTGTCAAGTAATCATTTAAGTAGCTTTTTTTAAAGCAAACATTCACTGCTTCAAGCTCCTCGAATGTGAATATCTTCTTGGTTTCTTGGTCTTCTTTGGGAGTTTTCTATTATTGCTGCACAATTTAAGAAGTTAGCATATGTTCTGGGAACTTTTGCATGTCTTTTCTGCTTTCTATCTACTTAATAATCAAGTAGTCGTTGATAAAAGTAGCATTTTCAAAGCAATATTCAGTATTTTAAGCTTCTGGAATGTGAATATTTATTTCTTTTATGACAGTTTTCTATTATTGCTGCACATTTTAAGAAGTTAGCATATGTTCTAGGAACTTTTGCATGTATTCTTTGCTTTCTAATAAGTAAAAAATCCTATGATTTCTTGATTAAGTGTCAAGTAATCATAGAAGTAGCTTTCTTTAAAGCAAACATTCACTGTTTTAAGCTTCTGGAATGTGAATATTTTCTGGTATTCTTGGTCTTTTATGACAGTTTTCTATTATTGCTGCACATTTAAAGAAGTTAGCATATGTTCTAGGAACTTTTGCATGTCTTTTCTATTTTCTAATATTTTAAAAAGGATATGATTGATTGATTGTCAAGCTAACATTTCCTGTTTTAAGCTTCTGGAATGTGTATATTTTCTTGGTTTCTTGCTCTTCTATGACAGAGTTTTATTGTTAGTGCACATTTTAAGAAGTTAGCATACGTTCTGGGATTGTTTCCATTTCTTTTCTGTCTTCTAACATGTAAATCTAACACGTATTAATCGATCGTGCAGCTTATTTTGCATAATGCCTGTTGTTTCAGAAGAAATAGTAAACAGCAGGCATATTTCATGAGACACTGAATATGATTTTTCAATGTTTTGAGCACTCCCAAGCTAAATTTAATTTACATTGATTCTTTTCTGGGCTGATGGCAGCAGTTTTTAGAGGCAGATCTCTCAAAACCCAGACATATAAAAGCCAAACTATCTGCATGGACAGAAAGCTCTGCAGGTAAAGGAGAAGATCTGCTGTGATCTGACCCCCAAAAAACATGTTGCCAGAGCAGAAGCTACTTTGTGAGATAAAACTAATGTTTTTATTGATATGTATAACAATCAATTGGTGTCATGTGGTAATCCCCTGTATTCTGTCAGCAGCACTTTGCCCTGCAATTACAATCTTTCTCACAAAGGTTTTTTGAGGAGAGGCTGTCCTTCCCAGGCTCTCTCAACAAATCAATTCTGCTTTTTGGCTTTCCACCAAGAGAAAAAAAGTATCTTCAATATTTGCTACACATGTCCTTCATCATTGAATTGTGGTATTCATGGGTTTTTGAATAGGCTGTGTATGCTATTGTCTCTGAATGCCAGCAAAAGCAAACAGCCCCACAAAGCACCAATTACAGCATCAACTTTTCTACTCTGCAACACACAAGCAGCAGCAGCACGGCGCGTGTGTCAGGACTGGGAAGCATATGATGGGTTTGCAATTGTAATCAACAGCGTTTAAACGCTAACAAGTTGGCAAATTAGCAAATTCCATCACTCATTTATTCAAGATGTGCAATTACTGGCAGCTAATACCCCAAAGTCAGGTGGAAATTTTGTGAAAATAAATGAAAACACCCAGGAGGAGCTCGGAGCATTTCTTCCAGTCGACATAATTTAATCAGCAAGGTATCTGAATATTTAAAGAGCTCCCGCATACAACATTTATTGATTCTGTGTTTTTTATACATTCAGATGTGGCTGAATACCTCAACAAAAATTTGAAGCTGACATATATAACTTGACCTTGTCAGGAGCCGATTTCCCCCCTCACACACACACACACACACACACATTTCCTTGTGCATGCTGTGTAATTGAGCCTTCAGGGAGAGTGGAAAGACTATCTGGCCCTCGCCTTGTAAGGATCTCTATTGATGATCAGGACTGGTTACCAACCATGTAATAAATAAGTGCAGATACACGAGCAGATAGTAATAAATATGGGATGACAGTAAGTTTAATAACTGCAAAGATCGCTGACTTACATTAACAGCACCTCTGGGGTAAAAGCTTTACAGTGAACGATATGTGTAATTAAATATGTTTCCCACCATAAAAGGCTATTAACTGCCTTTGAATATATTTCTCCACAATGAAACATGCATGGTGCAGAAGTTACATTTAAATCGGCGGTCAGAGACCAAGTCAGAAGCTCTCTGCATTTAAATTACAGGATTTTTTTCCGATGAAAGCCACGGGCAAATCCAAAATGAAAGTTGCATTAATTTAGAGAGTTTAAATTACTTTTTGTGATGTAGCTTTTGTAATCTTCCTGCGCGGCGAGAATCAGAGCTTTGATGGTGGTTATAGGTGATGCAGCACGGTCACTGAGTTACACTTTCTTATGTAGGACACTGAATCCTTTTAACTCCAACTAATCAGCCTTTTCCAATAATCCGTGCATGGGAAAAGGAGACGACTACAGAGCAGGAAAGGATAGATAATTGTCTTGTTTACCTTGATTTAACAGTGTGTTTTTCTGTGTGTGTGTGAAACCACAAGGGTTCAGTAAATTTGCCAAGGCCAGACAGAGGAGGAACTCAGAGTCTCAAGCTTTTCATTCACTTTTGCTGACACATGGGCATCCAGAGGCTTGTTGGGCCTCGAGAGCCATTGATGTGTCACTTCACATTTCTAACAGTCGAGATCAATCCCTCATTTAGATTCAGCAACGTGGAAAGCATGAGAAATATCACCTATGGCTGCAACACACGCCGGAAAATCATTAAAATGATAAATGAAGAAGGAATAGGACTACAAACCGCTAAAGTAAAGAGCGATATGAATTCAATTTGAGGCAGAAACAGGCGCCGTGGTGCCTGTGATCCATGTGAAAGCACATCATAAAAATGCAAATACTGTAGTTCTCACTGCAGGAGTTTAGTCCCAACAACAAATCTAATATACTGTGGGATGTTTAACATTATATATCTTTTCATTTTCAACATTTGCTCATCAGATTGTCGGAGCAAAGTGAGGCGCAGCACAATATCCCGGGCCTCGCAAATGTAATATAACCTGGATTGCAATGGGCCGGTGTGATGCAGCTGTGGCATTAGGGCCAATGGGAGCTCTTTAAATGAGAGAGTGGCCGTAAACACCACGTCTACTTTCTCCCCTCGCCAGCATTACTAGCGGAGCTGATGACAAGTGCCGAGCAGCCCTCCAGTGCCTTTAATACAGCCGGAGCATTCTCCAGGGGAAATGCAATCTGTGTCCTCTGCACAGATCCACTGTCTGCACTTCCCCGCATGTGAGCCGCTATCATATTATACTCCCCGCTCTCGAAATGGGAGAAGGAAATAGGAAATCGCCTCAGCCAGAGATGAACCAGGAACATAATCAAAAAATAGTGTGGCGCAAACGGCGCAGATCAGCCCGGCGTGCAGACCTCCCCTGGCTGAGCGCTAAACAATAAGCAGTGGGGATTGCTCGGGATTCTTGTGCCATTGAGAGGAAAGTACGCCCCCTTTTTTCGCCCCGCAGGCATCTATTGGCTTATAGCAGCTTATGCGTTTAAGATGGGAGATAAGAACAGGGACGTTTCCCTCATGTTGTGATCCAGCATGCCTATATTGCCAATAAAAACAGCACAACTGCACAGACAAAAGAAGCTCACAACAGGAGGCGGCGTGTGTGCAACATTATTCAGTTGACCTTGCATACTGCTGGGGTGATTTTTCATCTGAGCCAAACAAAGAAACATTAAAAAAAAAAAAGAAAAAGAAAAATGCACTGTTGACTTTTGGCATAGAAGTGAATCCATTAAAGTGGCAACACTCACACTGCAAAGTCTGCAACACACTTTTGCACAAACATTGTTTTTGTTTTGCATTAAAAACCGGAGCAGCAGACAGAAAGAAAGAAAGAAACACAGTGAGGAGAAACAACCCTGCACTTGTTTGACTGTGTGAA
>CAFUXE010000411.1:401703-445560 GCA_903364295.1 Serranus cabrilla
ATCAACTGGTCCATTTGTTTTGGAGAGGAGGAGACCTCTGCAGATAATTCAGCTCCCTGTAAAAACCTCCTGAACATCTGGATCTCAAGCTATCAGCTGAGCAAATGTTAGCAGCAGCTAAGCTAGCAGCACTTCTGCCAATATGCCAAACAGCATCGAAGAAACAGATTTCTAAGGTGAAACTGCTGTATTCTGTGTTTATACGGGTTTAAAATAATTAAAGATAATTCAGCTCCTTGTAAAAACCTTCTGAACATCTGAAACAAACTGAGCAAATGTTAGCAGCAGCTTGGCTAACAGCATCGGAGAAACACAGATTTTTAAGGTGAAACTGCTTTTTTTTTCTGTTTTTAATTAACCGGTCCATTTGTTTTGGAGAGAAGGAGACCTCTGCAGATACTTCAGCTCCCTGTTAAAAAACCTCCTGAACGATGCACACTGAAGAAACAAAAACAGCTTTAATACCAATGTTACTTGTGGCTTTAGTTAGCTTGTTTTCTGCACACATGCAGGGCTTCTTGGGCCGAGCACTTCTGCACACTTATCTGAACGGCTGCTATTTTTAGGTATTCAAAACAGGACAACAATTATGAGAAAAACTTTCAGGCATACTCCCGAAAAGCTGCAGGCTAAGGATGTGGAGGAAAACAATAATATTGACACATAATGCTCACAATCAAGTCCTGATAATAAATATATTCAGGTGCATTTCACAGAGTAAAGAGGTCCAGGTAACTCAGCATTATCTTCATTATTTATGGGCAAAAAACACACATTTTGCAGTAAAATATTGCAACAATAACTAAAAAAGAGTTCGGTTAACAAAAGTATGCAATTGCTTTGTAATGTGCTTTTGCTCCCTGAGCTTTAATGCACTGCGGCTGTATGGGCTGGATGTGTCTGTGCATGATCTGGGGCATATTCATTATGAAAACAACACTTTACTCCAGTGGCAAAATGATGTTGACCTTTGCAAAATCGAATACTAGCAAACCGTGTCTCATTGTTCAAAGATAATAGCTGGGCAACATTCCTTGTAAGGCAGATGATGTAGCTGGCATGCTGAGTGCCAGCCGCGCTGCTGGGTGGGTGTCGGACTGCTGATGACTCATTCCTCATCTGCTTTACAGAGACCTGGGTGACAGGTTTCTGTTTTAGCTGCTGTAACAAAGTGTTTCCTGTCGTCGCTGGATTTTACTTCACTTAGATAAATGATTGAGCAAAATCTCCTTTTGTCTCTGCAACACCTACCCGAGGTTTACTCAGCATGGCATGTAAAATAAAAAGAGGAGGAGGGAGGGAACAAGAGGGGGAGAAAGTGGGCCAGCCACCCTAAAGAAGCCTCGTTTATTCCCCAGGGAAATTGCATCACATATTGATCCATGTTCCCTGCATCTAATGGACACAGAGGGTGGAATTGCTGGTGGCAATTGGGAAATAGCTATGAGAGTAACAAGGAGTCATTAAGGCATAAAACCCAGGTTAGTCACCTGAGGACCTCTCACCTGCCTTCACACAGTCACACAGTGCAGACTGTCTGAGCAGCTCCATGTACGGAGGAGGTAGATTGCCAAAGCAGCGGGTTCACAGGCTCAGACGAGCATTTGTCTCCATTACAGCCCTTACACTGGCAAATAAACAGGGGAGACAGACAATCATTCTACATTACATCCATGACTATAGCACTTTACATTTTCTATCAGCGTAACAGACTCCCTGGGCCATCTCACAATCCGCACATTCATTTTTTACTGCTCCTGCTTCCCGTGTGCACAGATGGAGCTCTAACCAGGGAGGGATTTCCATGACTGCTATAACATTTATGGCCCCTTTCTCCAAGGCAAAAACAGCGAGATCCAAAACAAGGTCTGGATACCTAACCCAAATCTGTCATGCCATCAGTGTTGTCGTACGACTTCAAAACTGAATGCAAAACACAGGCTTCAGTAGCAGCTTTGCACCCACAGTGTTGTTCCTCCGACGTGTCCACAGAAAGGGCAGCAGCTACATTTCAGCTCAACAAACGCATCAGAAAACACCGTGCGATTATCGTTAAAGGAGCAGGAAGGAGGAGCTTCAGTTTGATGTAAAGAAGAACCTTCAGGCTGCACAAAAGGAAGATTTTTAGAGGCAAAATTATTTTACCAATATATTCTCCAAACGTAATCATGCTCCTTTTAGCTGCAAATGCACAACAAAAGGCCTCCGTGCCCCGTACAGTTTCAATTAGATTTTTAATCATCTTTTATGGCTCTTTCAAGCTAATAACAGCTCCAACCATCTGCACTGCAATTCCAATACTTCTCCATTATTCTTCCAGGCATGTGGACAGTTTCACACATATAAGGCACTTACCTGCATGTAAATTATTGATCACCTTTCAACCCCTAAAAAAATGAATCAGTTCTGTGCATGTAAATAAGGCGCTGCACTTAGCCGAGGTGTTTCACCCCGGTGTCAGGCTGCCAGTGATTTTGATTTGGTGCCATTTGGATATTAAGTGCAGTGGATATTGAGTGCTATTACAGCAGGGGACAGGCAGCACATCAATCTCTGTCAAAGAAGTGGAAATCTGTCTCCAGACGGGAGCAGCCAGGAAGGAGCTACAGAAGCTAACAGCAGCTGCATAAAAAGCCTAATCCCAGGAGTGATGGGAGGCTGTATAATGAACTGTACACAAGCTAAGCTATAGCATCTCATCTCACGCCTTTAGTGTTCACAACATGTCAGCCGCGGCAGCAGGATGCACACGGATCATGTCGCGTGTGCATATTCAAACATCATCTTTCCAAGTTTGCAGTCTCGCTGTTGGTCAACAGAGCTACAGCAGGTGTGGCGGCGGCTGCTTCGTGCATATTTGTGGAGGATCTACAGCGCTCTGGCTCTCTTCTTGCAGTGCTACTTTTGGCTGCCTCTCACGGGATCCCCCCCTAAAAAGTTACCTGATGAGCCGCCGTCCTCACAGGAAACAGGAGGAGGAGGGGGGGGTGGAAACAGAGACAGAGAGAAAGAGAAAGCTCTCATTATTTCTCCCTAATTGCCCACGAGTGACCCTCCTGATTCCCCCCTCTGCAACCAGGTACGGTGCCTCATTACAGGCAGCCTCCTCAGTTCTCCCAGGAGAAACCCATGAAAAGGCCATGAAAGGCCTCGTCTGACAGGGGCCAGCCAGACTGGACCAATTAACAGGGTTTTTCTGTGCTCTGACTCGCCACACTGCAGTTTGCAACTCATCTACGGTGTGAGACTCGCAGGCGTCCTAGGTCAGGTTGGGATGGTTTGTTCAGAAGCTGGAAGGGATAAGGGCAGGGCCACCGAGCCGCTGCTGCTGCACCATTTACATGTTTCTCACGCCTCCTTTTTCACTGTGAAAAGTATTTCTTTAATATTTTGATTAGCTTTGAGAAGGAAAATTAACTGAGAATTAATTAAAGCTGAGAGCCATTTTTTTAATTCTGTGTCCAGGGCCAGGAAACGCTGTTTATTAATTTTTTGGATTAGCACTCAAACTGCGACAGGCCATTGAAGGTTTAAAATATAGATGTTTTCTGGTGGCATCACTGCTCCATGAAGGCTGAATGCAATTGTCTCCCAGCCTCCCTGTGCCAGGTGACTTAGTGTGTGTCTGAATAAATGACCCAGTCAAGGTGAGCTCCCCGTGTCAAGCCAGGAGCATCAAAGACAAACCACGCAACCTTGCCAGAGGGCCCGTTTTCCTTTCACCCGGAGAACTCCATTTTCACTCTCCAAGGCTTGATGCATTCAAGCCCGTCCTGATCTTTGTAATGACTGGTCAAAAAAAAAGTAATTCAGACAGCCTCCTGTCTATTAGTGACATGAAAGACAAGACTTTCAAAGAGCATTCTCCTTCCTCTTCAGGTCTAAAAGACACAGACATTCTCGTCAAGGTCACATCAGTTTCCACTGGAGTGATTCAAAGCAAAAATCACCTGAACGTAAACAGCGCTGACTGATAGAGTGGAGGACAATGATGGGGGCCGGCGACAACGATACCACTCAGCCGAAGAGTCTGACAGTCGGTGTGTTTGGGCAGAGGAAGGAGAGAACGAGGCGAAGAGGAAGGGTTGAGAGGGCGGGGCGGGACGGGAGAGGGGTACTGATTGGCTCGCCGTCTCATGGGGTGCGTGTTTGCCTGCAGGGAAAGGTCACGGGAGGGAACAGGAGTAACGAGGTGTGAAGGGAAGGCACTGTCCTCGGCTCCTGGGCCCTAGGAGACATCCCCGGCAAGGTGTTAATGCAGATGCTGCAGCCTCCCAGGTTCTGTTTATTACACCTTTCGAGGGAAGCCAGCCCAGAGTTTCACCACGAGTCAATACAGCTGAAAACATGCTAATCAGAAGCACAAACTGGCAGCAGATCGCACTCCGAGGCCCAGAAACCGATAAACACGGATGTGGAAAGGCTTGGCTGCGTGTTCTGATTCAGCGTGTGCATGCATCAGACTGTGGACGGCAGCTTTCGCTCAGACTGAACGGGTTAAACGGATGAAAAGGATGCGAGCTCCATGTGTTATTTTTGTTCTTTTTCTCGGTAATTGGCCGTGTCACACGTCCACTTCACTTCTCTCTCTTCTGTCAGCGTCTAACCTTCCACCCCGTACCATGAGCTGTGACATGAGCAGTGAATGGCTGCACATTGATTTATTGAATACACATTTCATATGAACTGGATGATGGGCTTTTTGTGTCCGTGGCAGTAAGCACTGCGCTAACGGGGAATTATGTGATTTTTTTCAAAATGTAAAATTGACAGTTTTGTGTTAATGGCGTGCATCTGCTTCGTTATTTTCCAAATGCAATCTGCATTTTTTATTCAAAGATGAATCTGAACTTTGCACACGTCTGTTTTTCTGCTTCTGTTTCTATGGTGTTGAAGTACAAAAGCACCACCTTGTTTTGTTTATGCACGGCTATTAATACCTCATATATGTTGCTTTTTGTGTGGTTGTGTTAATTCTAGCTGTGCTTCCAAAAACCTGCATGTGGCTTATTATTTTCGGTGGCTGCAACAAGAAAACAGATTGTGGACTTTCACCAGGAGAACTTCAAGGAGGCTTCATGTCCCAAATAAAAACAAAAGTAAACGACTTTTTACGCAACTTCCGCGGCTCACATCACCCTCGTAACTACTTCACTTTTACGTACATTTACGTGCATTTATTTCCTGTTTAAACTGTCTTTTTTAACAGCTAACCAGGAAGTGTTTTACCCTAAACCTACCTCATTGGTTTAGTAGCATAAATTCACAGAAACTGCAGCTTTTTTACATCCAAACATGTATGTATAATGACGTTTGTGCTATTTTTAAACGCTCCACTGCACCGTGAGCTGCAAATCGTCACGTGTTGTTATGGGTGTTATTGACAAAAGGTCTTTTCCATCATGTAGGGTGGAGATCTTGTTGGTATGCATGGATATTAATAACTCATATATGTTGCTTTTTGTGTGCTTATGTTAATTCCAGCTGTGCTTCCACTAACCTGCATGTAGCTTATTATTTACGGTGGTTTCCAATTCCAATTAATCTGCATGTTTGTTACGCAAATGACTTAAAAAACACGTTACATATTAATGTTAATATTGACAAGTTGATGCTATGAATACATGAATATATTGACTGAACGTGATAAATGGCTTTCATAAAGCACATTCATTCATAAACCGATGAATATTGCAGGCTGGTGTCAAGGTAAATGTGTGTTTCAGAGAGACAAAGTCATAACAAAATGACCTTAACACAACCTGACGTGTTGCAACCCTTGTTTTGTTTCCACAATGGTCCCTGCAGCCGCAGCAAAACTGCTGTCTCTCCATGAACCCAGCCTGAGAGGGGACCACATGGGAGACCGACCCTCATTATGTGTAAAATATCATTAATTAACTTTATTGAATGAGTCACAGTATGGTTTCCACCACATGGTTCCCTCAGGGTCCCTTGCCCAAGACCCCACCTTGCCCTGTTCGGAGCCAGCGAGCCAGCATCCTTCACATCCGCCCGCTCTCCTCTCCTCTCCTCGCCGAGGCTGGCTCTAGGTGACTTTTCTCCCCTCTTGTCATCGCTTAGAAAGCTGCCAGTAATTTATAATGTTGTGACAGTCAAATAAACAGGGCTGCTGCTTGCTGGAGTGAAAAGTCCTGTATTAAAGGGAATCAAAACAGCTCCAAATGGTGCCTTGAATGGGAATAATCTTGGTGTAAGATCTGTTCTGGGCTGGCTAATTTAAATTTGTTCAGGGTGACAGCTTACTGGAAGAGGGACATAATGAAGTCCATTATCATCAGTGGTGCAAATTCTAAAGAACGAGAACTCTCATTATCAGCGCTTTCCTGTATACGAAGGAAATATGTTCATCCATTATGAAATGTGCTGAGAATGACAACATGGAGCAAACATAAGACAATATAAGCTGTGACTTCCTCTGGATAAAAAAAGGGGAATGGTGCTCGCTGCAGACCGGACAAGTCTCCTTTTTTTCCACAATGTCTTCACTTTATTTATGGAGGAGGTGATGGTGATTTTCAGTGCACACAAGAAAGCCATGTATTGGATTTTAACACAGTCAAGACTGTAATAGGCTGATAAATTTGATATCTCACAATGTTGTATACGGCGGTGTGCAGCAGCGAGACAGCCTGTGCTTTTATTTACTGTGCCTTTTCTTGTGGTAATCTGACATCTGGTAGACCATGCCAGACCTTGAACAGTGTCTTCCCAAGCACTATCTCATAAAAACAGAGCCTTGATAATGCTGTTCCATTAGACAAGTAGCGGAAATAACAATAAGTCATTCTGGCCAGAATTAACTGATAAACAGGGAAATGAGGGAAGTCTCCAGATCTGTAACCCACGATAAGCACGGCTTCACTATACTTAGGGAGCGAGGACTTCAAGCTGCGTCTACAATATATTCACTTCAAAGAGTACAAAAATATGTTTGGTGCCAAAATAATCATCAAAAGTAAGTTCAGTGCCAGAGAAATGTGTTGCTGAATGAACTGGAGTGGAGGGAATGGAAAGCCAGGTGTTCGGGGGAGTCGCACGCTCATACTAATGTGCTATTAAAAGTCAAGTGCACACATTCAGGGACAAACCCAAAGCAATGCACTGGTAATTAAGAAACACTGATTTAAAAATATGTTGTTCAATCTAAAACAATTAACGTGTTCGCGGTCTATACCTTACTGCAGCCGCACAAAGCTAACACAAAAACTAATCCTGCAAAATGGATTTTTGTCCTCAACCAAACGAAAACAAATCTTGTGGTAAATTAAAGAAGGAATAATAAAAAAAACTTGTTAATGTTTCTAACCTCGCTAAGCTGATTGTCTGCAGCATCCAGACAGTATTTGGACACATTAGTTTCAGCAGAAATTCATGATACAATAAAAAGTTTGAATGTTAAATAGGAATGTAGCACTGCTTTGTTAATCCGCTTTATTAATATGTGGCGATTCAAATTGGTATAAACATTTCAGAGTCTTCTGACTTAGTAAAATATGATTCATATTTACGTTTTAGATTGTCCTCCACCGCCTTCTTACTGATGTCGTAAAGATTGACGGTGATGCAGAGTTAAAACAGCAAACTGTAAGACGTAAGTAAACAAATAAAAAGAATAAACCCTTTCAGGAACGGTTCATAATGAACTTACGTCTGAGATAGTTAATATACTGCAGATCCATCATCATTACTTTACCCCAGCTGGTTAGCTTAGCTTAGCACAAAGACTGGAAACAAAGGGAAACAGCTAGCCTGGCTCTGTCCTAATTTTTAACATGCAAAACTGAATTAAAATAACATTTTACACTTTTTACAGAGAAGTTTTCTGCTGCACTGTTTGTTGGATGGGAGCAGAAGCTACCTGGTGGCTTTGCTGGTTGCCTGGCAACTGGTCACAGCCAAAAAAGAAAAAAAAGTCCAGCACATAACCCATGAGTCCAACATGAGATCTGGGCTTTTATCAGCACTGGGACGACCCAGCATGCACTGCTTCCAGGTTATGCTGCTTGTAACAATATTTTTTCCTAAATTTCCAGCAGCCGTTCGTTTCTTTATGGTTCGTTAAAGCTTGTTGAAGGTTCCTGTGATCCATCACAGAGGAAAGTCTGTCTTTTTCCAAACTTCCATCATTGTTATGGCATTACCTTGTAATAATATTGAAACTTTGAGAAAAATCTCTGCAGACTTAACGTTCGCTGTGATGGATTACACAAGTGAGAGAAGTTTCAGCAGTCCGGAAATTGATTTTCATGCCCGACTGAAACAAATAGAAATCAACGACTGCAAGGAAAGAAAGAATTAAACATCCTGGTTTTCAAAGACGTCAACAGTAGAACTGCACAACATGTCAGTGACATAACATCCTCCTAACATGACACTGCTGGAGGGTTTGTTAGGCAGAACCACCTGAGAAATCATCAGAAACTGTTTGGGAAATGGCAGAAATAACCTGACAGATGATTGGACGAACCATCACCACACAACACAGGACGCTGACTCATCGAAATCACTGTGGATCAGATAGAAGTGGATCACTGAAAAACCTGACGGGATGGATTTAGGATCTTGTGATCCCACGTTTTTTGAGATATCACAAGGATCCAGCTGCCGTGCAAAGCAAACTAAATAATAATTATTGTTCCGATAATGGAAATGCCACCAATGGAGCCTCTTTATCAATATTTTACTGGAGTATATCCTCACTACTAATTCAGCAAGATGGCTGTGGAGGACCAGTCCCAACAGTTTTTATGTATAAAACACGCTGTCTGCTTAACAGCAACATCAAACTTGCAAAATAAAAGGACAAAAATTGCCCCAAAAGCTGCGTCTGCTTTCTACAAACCTTGGTACACTACAGACTAAACCAGGGCTCATATACTGAATCTGTCCAAGGGCCAAACGTTTTCTAAGCACACTTTCAAATAAAGAAAATCTAAATTTGTTATGCCTGGTTATCATTACTAGATATGTTCACTTTCTTACTAAATTCATGCTATTTTTATTTGCCTATCAGTGTCAACAGACTGCTGTGGGGAATCCAGAATGATAAATAGATAATTAACTAGAAAACGCTCTCAGACTTCTGCCAAGGAGGAAGTTCACTGAGGAGTGATGGTTAAAAACTAATTACTATTAAATATGCTTAATACCACAACACATTTTTCCTCCTCACATTTTCCATATTGGTTCGGCTATTATTCTGTGGGCCACCAGTTGGTGATCACTGGACTAAACCTTATCAAACAAAACCTGTTCTTGTTATATTTTTTAAGGATTTTTTTTGCTGAAAGTTCAAGAAGAACAGCTATTTTACAGCTGAAGAGTTTAAAAAACACATATTTGTTTTTATTTATTTGCATTTTCCTAATACAAGAGTAACTTTAGCTGATGGTTATTCCTAAACGCCACATTAAAAGGCCCTGTGAGGTTCATGGGGTGCTGCTCTGGAAGGAAGTGTCAGCCGAACTCGCTCACAGGTTCACGTCAGAACCTCAAAGCGTTGTTGAAAGACCTTAAAGTAGCTACCGTCACCTTCATTATGAAAATCAGATGCCAAACAAAAGTCTTGCATATGAGTGACTTTCAAGGCAAGAAAGACAAAGGACACATATCAAACACACTCGTCCTCTAACAATGTTCCATCTCACAGGGATCTTCATGTCCCACACGTTCCTTTTCACCCACTCCTTCAGGTCAATATTAGCACAAGGAACTCCAGCTACTTGATGTACCCCAGTCAAATTTACCAAACACTGTTTGACTCGTGCTATTAAATCTGAAGATGAAAGAATCGCCAAGGGCAAACAGCTCCTAAGGCTATACACCAAATACCCACACTCTCTACTTTTAACAGTAAGGCACAATTAAGAATTTAAATGGACCCTGCATAAATGTGCTTCTGCTGTGAATCTGACTGACTTTGAAAATATCATAATTAGTGTCAAGCCTTGCTGACATTGTGCAAAGTGTAAAGTCCAGCTAT
Organism: Serranus cabrilla; assembly: GCA_903364295.1. Classification (NCBI taxonomy): domain Eukaryota; kingdom Metazoa; phylum Chordata; class Actinopteri; order Perciformes; family Serranidae; genus Serranus; species Serranus cabrilla. The sequence continues at coordinate 411,710 of CAFUXE010000411.1, forward strand.
CTACACTGATGCACTGCAGTGATAAGTTCATCCCTGTGATTACAGGGTAAAACCAGGGAAAATGACACCAGATGTGCCCAAGAAAGAATAATATAATTAAGCCATAGATGTGTGCTCCTGCAGGGGTCTATTTTACCTCAGCACTGTTTACTTTCAACGTATAATTCCAACTCTATTACAGGAGATAGAGAAGGACAAATATGACAGACAACAGAGGAATGTGGAAGGAGGAGTGAGAGAGGTGCAGTGAGAAAAAGAGAAGGAGAAGGAGGGGGAGCGGTGAGAGATAGGCCGAGTTGGGGATGATAAGGAATCACAGATAAAGCCTCTAGGGTGCAGACGTGTTCCAGAGAGGAGTGACCAATCAAGATAGAGTGAAAGAGGGGGTAAAATTGTGATAAGAGTGATGACAGAGTGTAAAATGACTCAGTCGGCCCTGGCAATGGCATTGGCTCTGAGCTCGCATTCCTCATCCCAGTTCAGTGGCGTCCCGAGGTTCAGGCCTGTGCCAGCTGGTTGTAGGACACGGTTTGAACCTGCTGCTTTCAAAAGAAGCTGAAAAGCTGTAAACCCTCCAACACAAAGGCGTCCCCGGACTCTGACAGCGTTTCACATGCAAGGGGTGGATGTCAACAAGTTCCCCGAGCTGAAAGGACATGATTGGCCGTTTGTGTTTGCCTTCCAAAGTGATGCAGGAGTTTTAATCCTGTGCCCCCAATGTGCACAGCAACACGGTTTATCAGTGCTTTCCATAAAACACGATGACTGCTCATAGTTAAAGGAGTCGAACGTGGATCGGAAATGGGATGTGAGCATCTGCCATCCACTGTGTTGACCTCCTCTACTTTTGTGGGTCGTTTTACATGTTTGAACAAACAACCAGTGCTGTTGTTTGTCTGGTGAACAGGTTTGAACTGCAAATGCAAATGCAAGGCCACCAGACTTTTACAGATATTATGGTGTAAGTGTGAATCCTTTCATTCGCAGGTCAAAAGATATCAAGCCGTCAACAAATATTCAGAGCTGAATAATAACAACACTTTATAGCTGCATCCATCCACACCGACCTCCTCTCTAAAAGACATTGTTGGTTGTTTTTCTGCAGACCCTCACAGTTTTACACAGCTTAGGATGCACTCCGAAGCAAGCATGGTTTCTTTTATTGGCAGGTTAAAAGACATCTGGCTGTCAGGAAGTATTCAGAACTGAATAACGATTTCATTTTTGCATCTTAATAAGAAGAACAACTTTGTTTGTTGGTGCTTTTCAAAATCATAAGATTTAGTCGATATATTTTCTGATCTGCTCCTGGTATGGTAAAGGTTTGCTTGGGTTTTGTTATAAAAACTGCTTGGTTAGAGTTGGGAAAAGATCACAATTTGGGTTTAAAGAACCAAGAATGGCTGGTAGTAGAAAGTGGGAAGAGTACAGCAGTTTGCCATGTCACAGTTTAGTGATTCATCCATCCACTCCGAACTCTAAAAGATGTTTTTGTTGTTTTTCAGCAGACTGAAAGTCCTCTGCAGACCCTCACAGTTTTAAACACTTTAGGATGTACTTCTAAGTGAGCATTGATTCTTTTGTTGGCAGGTCAAAAGACATCTGGCAGTCAGGAAGTATTCACAACTGAATAACAACAACACTGCCTTCCACAATGACTCAGATAAAAGTTTCAGGATTTTTGCCTCTTAATAAGCAGTTTGTTTGTTGGTGCTTTTCAGAACTATCACATTTAGACATTCTTATATTTGCTGATCTGCCATTGGTATGTTTAATGCACACATATAAATAATGGCTGTAGTCATCCACTGGTTTGTGGACCGCCAGTTACAGCTGTCACCATCTGGCTTTACGTCCATCGCAATCTTTGTTTTTGGACACCAGGAAAGACCATATTTGGACTGTGGATAAGCGAGGACGGGTGTATCGGAAAATAGACTTTTAACACTAAAACTAAATGTACGTTTGTTACCGGAAAGATTGGAGTGTCTATTAGTCCAACCGAACGCTGGACAAAACTTTTTTAAATGACTAAAATGTTCAAATAAACTTGAACTTGAACTGAAGACACAAAGTGAAAGGTCGTGTTAGCTACCTGTCAATCAAAGGTAGCCACGCCCCAAATCATCCCCTGTTTTATCTTCTATTTTCTTCTAAATGGGACCACTGTTTACACATTAACATCATATTATTTGGAAGAAGACTTGAAACTAGCAGATGAGACCATAATGTTGCCATTACATTTTGTCTCTGAGATAATAAATCAAGTGAGAAGTCTTTTCGTTTTGTATTGAGATTAAGAGGACCGGACTTCTTTTGAAACCCACGTTGGCGACGCCTGCTGGATTTTTTAAAGATTACAGGCTTAAGGCACTTCTGGGTTTAGCTTTAGTTACATAAACTACTTGGTTAGGGTTGGGAAAAGATCACAATTTGGGTTTAAAGAAACTAAGAATGATTGGTAAAGGGAAATACCACGTCAGGCCTCTCCAGACCTTTCCAGATCAACTCAAATAAGAGTTTAATCATTTCTGCTTCCCAATTGGCAGGACAACATTGTTTGATGTTGTTTTTCTAAAAACATAAGATTTAGTCGTTCATCTATTATTTTGATCTGCCACCGGCACGGTTTGGGTTGGGAAAAGATCTTGATTTGGGTTTAAAGAAACCAAGAATTACTTTATTAAACCATCGATTAATAAAGATATTAAACTAAACCCTCCAACTCCAGAGACTCAACGTCTCACACCAGTAGAACAAACTCTCAAGTAAACATCTATTGGAGGTCAAAAGATGCCCTGATTACAACAGGACTCATTTAAGATGGAAAGGTAAAGTTTTATACATGCCTCGGTTACATTAAGATCCAGGTAGGACCTGCTTACATTGAAATATGGTATGCAGGATGATAAATGTGTTCGGAGCTCCTTACTGAGGAGGCAGCTTTTACTGCAGGTTTTCGACACATACATCACTGCAGCTGTTATGTAAAATCACATCCTCAGCTGAAAGTGTAGCAGGACCCTGTCAAACGCTCCTCGCTGAAAGTCTCAGGATGATGTCAGAAAGTTGTTCGTAACAAATGTCTGCACAGCGGCGTGAAGATTTTCTGGACACTAACCTTTTCAAATAAACAGCGAGTGGAACAAACAGGACAGGAAAGTATGGATGTCACCATAACAAGGAGTGGGTGGAGTTTGAGTGCTGGTGTTCTGTGGTGTCAGAAAGGAGACATCCTGAAGCCCCTTAGATAGATCCTGCAGAGAAATCGCAAATAAAGGTGCCCAAAACATTGTGGCAGAAGGACAGGGGAGAGATTTGAAGGAAGTGACCTGAGCCTGCAGAAGACATCAAATCCTACATTATATACTGCACCATAACACTCCATTACTCTTGCATTTAATTGCATTGAGACAGATGCATTGAATCTCCCCAAAACTCTGCAGAATTTGAAAACAATTGCATTGTTTAGGCTTCGCTTAAATAAAGTGAGAACTCCACCGTTTCCTGCCTGCATCATACATTTTCATAAGCAGTTGAAGCGGGGGGCATATTTTGTTTTTCTGAGTAGTTGACAGTTGCAAAGTGCACACATATTGACAGTGATTAGAATCTGTGAGGGCTCACTGCCAATGAATATTCACGAGCACCTGTCTGCAGCTGAACCCGCGGTTCAACAATGCGTGGTGGGAGCGTTCAGTCGGAGTCTCTAAGATGGAGTCCTGCTTCTCTCCACCAAATGAGAAACCACAAGCATGTGTTGGGCTGCACACTGGTGTGCACTCGACAGCATACACACTTTTTAAAATCCAGTTGATTTACTAATTTAAAAAAGGGATAGTTAGTCGTTCTCTTGATGTATTTTGTTTGTTGTGATTCTGTTTACATCTCAGGCTGTTTTTTGCTCACGAGCTTGTGAAGAATTTCTCATCTTTTAAGGTGAATCTGCATATGCAAGAGTTTGTTGGTTTATTTGATGAAGCTGCATTGTTCTTCTTCAGTCTAGACTGCTGTTACACCAGTATTATTATTAAAACCAACCTTTTGTTGGGACACTGTCTAAAACGTAAAATAAACTAAAAAAAAACAACATGCTTTTAATTTTTGTAATTATACACAGTTTTTTGGTTTAATTTACATTTTGCACAACATCCCAACTTGTTTTGGAACCCAGTGTGTCACAAAAAAGTCAATTTTGTGTAGCTTTAGTCTCAGCCAATTGGCTCAAATAAAGGGAAATCCTTGTATTTTGGGTTTCTACCAGAACATGTTTATGTGTTTATGTTTAAAATATGAACACCTATACTCTGTTTTTGTGCCTGTCTCTTTAAATCCCATCCTGAAAAAAGCCCAGTCTGCTCTGATCCATCCTGCGACATCAGAAGGGGAGCATAATCTGATTGGCCAGTTCAAGCCCCTGTTTGCATTTGTTGTTTTGTTTGCAGACGCACAACATCCTCATGCATGAACTCACCCACACTACTACATGTACTGACAATCACTCCTCAGGGTATCTTTAGTTTATGTTTTGGGTAAGGCCCTTACGTACGAAAGCAGGTCCATAAAAATAGTTTTTCCCAATTTTGTGTGTAGGAATTTGACCTCAGCACCTTTGGGAGCCTGAGATCTGTTATCTATATCCCCAACATCAGGGCAGCACCTTACTAATTGAGCATGAAAATGGGTGCAGATCCCTGCAGCCAGGCTCCAAAATCTGTCAGAAAGCACAAATCAAAAACAAGCCGAGTCTTTTCTAACATCGTATCTGTGCCCACAGTTAAGGGATGAGACGTTTTATAATTACAGAGCATGTCAGCAACTTGCAGTATAAACAATTGACCTAAACCAAGCAGACGACGGAGCCAAAATCTGTGTTATTCTTGACACCAATCTGTCCCAGTTCTGCTGACACGCCCCCTGCTGTGCCTCTCCTCCACCTTTGGCGCAGTCGAGATTACAATGAGTCACCGAAATACCAAATGAGAACAAGCGAGGCTGTGCCTGCAAAACAAAAACGACAAAAAAAAGCTACTTCGCTGGTAAAAAAGCTGAACTGTAATTCAGGAAATCACACTCAAGAATCTGCATTTTACCCAAACACAGCGGCGAGCCACCTCTCCACATGAGAGACACTGAGGTCTTCTATCATTACATGAGTTAAATTTTATTTTCGTTAACTCATTTACAGCGATATAACCTAGTAAATATAGATCCATGTTTTGGATCCCTGCCTGACAAAGCCAGCTGGTTCAATTAAGTGTGTGATGCTTTCTCTGGCACAGCAAGTGAAATAGGTGGGTGGGTGGCAGTGAAGCAGTTTCAGGGTCTGGAATTGATATCATTGTTTGTGCAATTTAAATGATGATAATATTTGATAAACAAGACAAAAAACCACTGACGTGAACTATCATCAGCAGCACTCCACCACAAATATTCAATTTGTGAGAGAATTTGATCACAATTTGTGAATTTGAGCTGCTGAGTGCATCAGTTTCCAGCTGCACAGTGAGCAGCACTCACACGACACAGCGCCTATAAATCACATTATCATGAGCAGTTCTTGCAATTTAGCTGTTAACCACCGTCGTCTGTGAAAATGCAGTATTTTGTGTGAAGTGAATGCCGCTATGGATAGGAACTGTAACCCTGCCATTCTGTAACTATGGAAACAATAATGAGGTCACTGTGCTATTTTAGCTGGGTTTACTTGGAGATCATTACTGACATCACCACAGCTGAAGTTTGAGGAAGTTCAGTAAAACAGAGCCTCGATGGAAGCGGAGGGAACTTGTCACACACCGAGTCACATTAAGCTGTGATGCTGCCGGCTATAACCTTGAGTGATCTCACATGGAGCTCATTAGTTACTGCAAACAGTTCAATCCAAGTATAAGTCATGTTGAAATCAGGAGGAAAAAAAAAAAAAAAAACCAAACATCCTCTTTTTTATTCACAGTAATTACATTTTTGTTTGGCCTTCAATCTTCGCAGAAAATCTTCATCTCTCATCTAAATTCTTTTCAGAATTAAACATTTGTTCGGTGAAAGACAAGCTATGATGAGAATGTGAGAGGTCTGGTTCACGGCACATGTCTGAAGGTAGATTTTAATAAAAAGGTCCCCATCACTGGCTAATTGAACTACTTGTGCTGCGACTAAGAAGTCTAAATTGGAAGAGATTTCTGCTGCAGCTTCTTACACTCACACTGGGGGGTTCGGCATCATTTAAGCACCCTATGATCATGCCTCCATCAAGTAAAACATGTCTATTTAATCAATAGCATAATGAAAAGGGAAACACTGAGCTGAGACAAGCAAACCTAGTATTACGCCTCAAATTACACCCTAAAAACACTTGTTCACCCCTAATTCACAGCCTTAATTTAAGCTTTAGTGCTGTTGTGCCAAAGACAAGAAGAATGAAGGTTGGATGAACCGCACAATGACATCTAAATAATACAATAATACAAAATAATGCAAGTTAATAACTACAAAAATCTGAATCATTGTGATGCGGGGAATCAGTTCTTTGTTAAAATGCTTGAAATTACCTATATTTATATTTCTGTGGCCATTTTGTGCAAATTAAGTGAGATATCACTTAAAAACACATGTGCAAATAGTGTGGAAAAGCTCTGTATAAATTTTAGTACTGCACATTGCTGCAAACCCCAGAAATGTTGAATCTTTGCATGTCTTAACCACAGTAAAACCAGGGTAAAATCATACTGACGCACTGGGTGGCAGATTTAAACACATGGTGAATATTGTGAATTTAAACAAAAACTACTTGATTATGTTTAGGCAACAAAAGTACATGGTTATGGTTGGGAAGAAGATCAGGGTTTGGGTAAAAAAAACACCTACTTCTGCACAAAGTTTCAGTAAATTTCTCATTTCTCTCATGAACAGTACTACACTGTGATCTGCAATTTGTCAAAGCAACTGTTTGCAACTTGGGAATTTCAGATTCATTCTGTCGACATTTGTGCAAAATAGTCCGCAACACCTATAAAACAGATGATACTGAGCTGTTTTAGCTATTTAGCTGTAAATCAAAACTAAAGTGAGAGAGAAAATATTCCACGTTTGATATTGTAAATTGGACAACCTGACAACTCTGATTGTTTCTCAACAACACAGAGAGACGAGTGAAAAACGAGGGGATTCCACCGTATAGACGGAATAATAAAAACACATTATGGAGGTCATGTTTAATCTGATAGTGCTACAACTATGCTGAAGAGATACTGGAGAATGATGTGTGATGTAAAAATGTGCAGAAACGCATCACTATCCTCCTGTGTGGAGGCCAGATTGTGGCTCGCAGATAGCAACACTGACCAGTTTGCACACACTCTTTGAGCATCTGAGTGAATGTTGTCCCCCGTGTCTCGGCTCTGTCCTTAACCATTTGTACTCTGGTAATGACTCCAACATGCTGTGTTCACTAGATCGAAAAGGAAGAGAAGATGGGGGGAGCGGTAAGAGAGGAGGCTTATCGTACAGTTAAGCTGCAGCTGCAGTTTCCATAACAACTACCTGCAAAAACCCTGCTCCCTCGACCATCATTAGAATAACATTTTTACTCGTCAAGTAAGCATTAGTGGAATCTACATGAGCAATGAGAAGGGAGTAGCACAGAAAAAGTGTCAGTGTCCGTCGGAGCTATCGTTTGACAGTCCTGGCAGGGAGCCTTTTTCTCCTGCACGGGGATATCGAACAGAGTAATTACAGAATGGGAATTGTAAGCCGTGTAGTTTCCTCGGAAAACGCACACGTGATGTCTTCCAGAGGCTTGTTGTGCAGGAGTTTAGCATAGCAAATTATTTATAACCAGGCTGGGTTCACATTGAAACACAGTGAAATACAAAAACATCCTGCGCATAGCTCAGGGCTTAAGAGGCAGCCCCTTGATCATAACCTCTCCTTTTTTCTACCAGCAGGAACTCCGGCGAGCGACTCAAGGAGAAACGAGTCTTACCCATTCAGCCGCTCCTCTGATCATGCATTACAATATCAACTTGAAAAGGGGATAATCAAGAGTTTAAAGAAAAAGTAAAGGGAGAGGGAACACATTAAGTGGTGGCTAGTCCAGGGTATCATTTAAAATCAGCGCTGATGGCTTCATCGCTGCCAGGCTGTATGGGCTGTAACCTTGAGCGAGGGCTGGTGGGGCCCTGGTGACCAGGGAGGGGATGGGGAGAGGGATTGGCTCTTTTTGCATTCACATTCTGCTCAGCAGGCACCCGGGGGCTATAACCCTGAGAATCCGTATTAGGTGAGCCAAAGTCACCATTAATATAGAGCACTGGGCCATACTATAACCTTACACTTCACATCTCTGGGGTGTCCTGAACTGAGAAAAAATGGTACTTTCGAACAATCACTTGGGAGGACTTTCAAAAGTGACCTCTTACCAAAGTCAATCCGTTTGCTTTTCTCTTTTTTTTATTCATTTTTATCTGTGTTTGCTGGTCCTGCTCAATCTCTCCATCTGGCTCTGGCTTTGCGGCGGCGCTCCGGCCTCGCGCTCCATGGCCGGTCACGTCAGAGAGGCTGGTCCTCCTTCACTGGATGCAATTACAGATTAGGGCTAAAACACAGGTTGAAGCCATGCTGCTACCACATCTTCAGCCGCTCCAGCCTCCACTGAATATATGCGGGGTGAGGAGGACCAAAAATAACAAGAATAAAGTCTCTCAGCTGGTGAAATAAGGTGAAGTCACATAAGGTGCATGTGAACTAGAAGAAGAAACAACCTGTTCTCACAATTATTAGGAATGACTCATAACGTAGAAATACAAGGACAAACAACGCCTACAGATTCTAAACTTTTTAAAAGCTATTGACAGAGAAACAGATTATTTATAATCTAAAAAAACATATTTGTATCCACTGCAAACCACCATCCAAACCAACCATAAACTATCAGGAAAATATCTAATACAAATGATTTAGCTGTTCCATCATCTACTGTCCTTAAAGTTTGGTTTGGCACCATTTTTACTTGGTTTTGAAGTTTCATCGCCTGAAAGCACTTTTCTTTGTTTGTTCAGCCATAATAAGTGTTTACACTAACAGAGAGTGGAACAAACTAGCATCCTGCATCATATATACACGAGTAAGTTAAAAAAGCAAGTTTGTTAAGTCATCACGCCAACCCTCTTTGGAAAACCAACCAATGTTGGATGAAAGTGTGCGCCACAGCCTTATAAATATGTGTTACAAAGTGCCAGCTCCACCTACTAGTATGTGCAGAAGATCGTTATCAGCCCATTAAATGTCCACTTCAATGTCATTATCTTTAAGTGTCTAATCTACATGGGTAGGTTCAATAAAATAGGACACAATTCCAAATTTCATCCCTGGAGGACATTACAAGACTTTTTTCTAAATCTTTCATTCTTACGTTGGAAGTTGAGGTCAATAAAGTTATTATTATTATATTATTCTTACACTGATTGGTCAGCCTGATCTTTGCACACAGGAAATGAAGCCCATTCTTCTGCATCAAAGCTCTGTGTTTAAGGATTTAACCAACATCCAAATATTGCTTATTTTACGGACACTGTCACTCTTTATAGTATGTCACTTCCTCCTTCAATCGTGTCATAATTACTTTGGCCACTAGAGGTCAGACCCTAATAAAAAACATCAATATACCAGCCCAGTCACTGGCCTTCTGAACCTACTGGAAGGTGTACTACTAATCCACGTTTTTAAAGCTAATAACCACTAATAACACCCATTTAATTGCATAACGTTTAAACTGGGTGCTGAATCACTACTGCATTACCTCAGACAGAGATAGATATTGATCTTAGAATTTACTGCCTCCAGTGTTGCAAAGTTATAAAAGGGAGGTGCTTCAATAAACCGTCAAATAATTCATTTATTAACTTAATTATCAATAAATAAGTACATCTTCTTTGTATGTCATTCATTTCTTAAGGATTAAATGTTATTTTACCCAATGATGTACCTTAGTACATGCATACACTCCACCTTTAATCATAATCTGAAAAACCTACAGAGCTTCCAGAGAATAAAATCAGTGGTTCTGTTCAAATGCAAATGTTTTAAAACTCCACTGGAAGCCTCCACTGGCCTTTAGACCACACGGTGTGGCACCAGGCTGGAAATTTGGCAAGAAAATTGCTGGATCATTTTTAGGCAAAAAGGGGTTTCTGCTTTACAGCATAAAAAAGGGAGAGGGTGCTGTTCCTCTGGCAGCAAAACAACTAAAGCTTTTAGAGTTTCTGATAATAGCAGATGGTACAAGGAATGTGTCCCAGGGGAGGGCGGGCAAGGAGAGCAGTCGTGTGTGTGTGACAGGAAACAGAGTGCTTCATGGGGAGGTCAGTGTGTGGGGAAAGACTTGCAGTGTGAGATAGAGGTGATTTCCAGTAATTAAACTAATTTATCACAGAGCATTGGACTAAACGATCATGGAAAGTGAAACTTAAATGATGAACACAGAGCACATTTTAAAGTCAAAAGTATTCTCTTACGTCCAGCTAATCCTGACAGGAGAAAGAAAGATTCTTATAAGGTTTGTTCACTGAATTCTTTTCATATTTGCCTTTAAAAAGGGAATACATTACAGGGAAACTAGACATAGATTCCTTCCCCATGTTACATGGAGAGTATAAGCATACACCATATGATGGTCAGCCCTGGGCACAAATGAATATATGAATAAATAAATGAATAAGCAGTCCTCTGGTGCGGTTATATATTGTAAGTTCTGTTTTAAATGCAACAAAAGAAATACCTGGTCTGGCTTGTTTGTACAGAATCAGCAGGTGGAAGACAGAGACATGGTTCTTTTTGTGTGGTGGATGTTTTATGTTTTAGTAGTGTATTTTTTTTTAACAGGGAATTTAATTTGTGGAGGTTAAAGAACTGAAAAATGACGAACACTGGGTTAATGAAAGATCATGTTTTTTGGTAAATATTAAAAAATTGCATGTATTTAATTACAATAACTTTATTTTGCTGACACTTTTATCCCAAACAGATCACAACGAGTGCAATCAACCATTAAACAATACAAATTGGTTTCAAGAAACGGCTATTTATACCCGACTCCGAAGTGCTAACTACACCGCCTGTTAATTAGCAGTACAATAACCCAGCAGCTGCTGAACAGGAAACGGCTTTAAAATGAGTTCTGTTAACCCTAAACTGGTCTCAGACGTGATAGTAACCGGAGAAAAAACACAACAATCTACTAATACCACGTGTTAAAATATCATTAAACAGAAAAAGATGGACGAGAAGATTAAACTGGATTGATCAGATTGGAGTCTACAAGCAGGGAATTAATTTTTTAATATTTAAACATGTAAAATGTAATGTTTTGCCACAATACAATAAGAAAAAACCTGGGCAGGAATATTTTGAATATTCCAGATATATAAGAAAAGCTTCATGGAAACACCAACATTTGAAGAAAAAAAAAATCAAAATTGTGCATAAAAGTTTTTTTGCTCACTTTAGGTGTTTTTTGTCTTTTTAGAAAAATAGTTAATGCGCTTAATTGGAGATGGAAACGTCGTAGAGAACATTTACGTCACATGACATGAAACAACGATTAGAAGTTGCACAATTGCATCCAATTCCTGAAGAATTCGCTCTATTTTCTCTTGCGGATGGCCGAAGTTGTCCAGTTATTAATTTCTCACGCAATCTCTTTTTCGGATTATCCTACAGCAACACATCACACTGCCATCTTCTGGCCAAAGTACGTTACTGCAGCTTTGTTAATTGATGGAAACTCACTTATTCACATTTTCTCTCAAAATTTGGCTCCAAAATTCAGTTCAACTTTAATGGAAACACTGCTAGAGAAATAGCATGAAGATTACTGATGAATAATGTAAAACCTACAGACAATAACAAGCTAAATTTGGCTGTTTTCTTCAGAAATGTAACACTAAAACAAAAAAAAAGCAGTAATCAACTCGTCTGGGGTTTTTCATTAAACGTGAGGCTGCCTTTGGCGTCTGTTGCCCTGATTTGATCTCAAGTTCAATTTGATTTCTGTCTCGCTGTCATTGGTTTAACACTGACCAGTCCGTTGGGGAGAGCAATGAAGTTAGTAATTCATCTCAGAAAAGGGCAGTGTCAGACCCAGCCAATCGCTAAATATAATGTGCCGCCAGCGATTCATGGGATCGGGAAAGCAGGCTCACCTTTGACCTTTGGCCTTTTTTGAAATGGGCAACCTTTGCCGGGTGACCCGTTTGAATCCCCGCACCTTCTGGGAAATGTGTCTGGGGTGCATGATTGGGGAGAGCATTAGTTCCTACTGTCACCATGCCCTTGCACAAGGCAACTGTTTTAGTTTAAGAACATGCAAGCTTAAAGAATCAGAAACAATGCTTCGCTTTGCTGCAGAAATCTGCAGTAATAGGGTCAGAGAATCTTTCGTTCAGAACTGTATTTTGAAGATAGCTTAGATGGGGAATAAGACCGCCGACCGGTGTTAGCAAGGGTCAAAGAATATGGCCTGTCTGCCAGAACAGGGGCAGATTAAACTCTCCTCTTCCTCAATACAACTGCTGTGAAGCCACCAGGCGGCCCCGGGGGCCGGGTGGGGGTGGTGTCGGGGCTGGAGGTGGAGGTGGGGGCTTGATTATAATGATTGGCACCTGTGAAAGAGGGCTTGGGCAAGTGCACGGACCATATCAAAGAGGATCAGCCGGGGCACAGTGTGACCTGACTGTTATTAGGTGCCAAAATGAAATGGTCGCTCTATAGCCCTTCAAGAAATCATTTAACCAGTCACAGCTGAGAGAAATACACGCATGCATGCACACATTCACACAAACACACACACAAACTCTGTACAGTGAAGAGCAAAGGTTGCTTGTATACATTAACCACACGCTGAAGGTGGGAAGCATGTTGAGAAATCAGTTGTTGGGAATCATGTGGGAAGTGTCTATTTAGGAGAAGAAATGCCAAATCCACACCAACTGGAGATTGACAGAGACCTTGTGTGGTTTATGGCGCTTATTTTTAAAGGATAAGCTCAAGTAATTGTTTCAGAATTGGTTTAATTTTGTTGACTGAAGCGATTTTTTAAATATTTAGATGAAAATCAGGCTTCCGACGACATAAAATGTTTTATTTGATGTGATTATTTGTATAAGCTAGTTTGACTTAATAACTTCACCTCCAGGTCTACTTATCAAAACGCTTTTGACCACATCAGCAGACGGCGTTGGAACAGTTGTCATGGAGACGACAACAACAACAACAACAACAACAACAACTGCAAACCACATTCAGTAATGATGCTGACACGCTGCCGGTGGTGTTGGTGGGTGGCACTTTTCCCTTCAAATCATCACTATTTATTAAACTGTAACGGCATTTTATTAGTTAATTGTTGTGTTTTGAGTGTCACTGTGTTATACAAACAGATTAAAAGGTCTGTTGATGCTCAGAGAGTCCCAGTGAACATTTCATAATCTTACTGTAGAAGGTGTGGCCGAGTTTTCCTGCTAGTTTGGGGAGATTTGTCTTTTTAATCACTCCAATTCACATCCAAAAACTCTCAAAAGTTCCTAATTCGATGTATAATTCAATCCGATATCGTTATTATCGATATCTGATATTTTGCATGGAATATGTTGCAGAATGGTGCTTTTAAATCCAAACTGAGAGGCACATCATGTACGTGTTTTTCATAATCTGCTTGTAAATCTAATCTTTTTCCTCTTTTTATAATAAAGTCTTTTTTTATTTATTATTATTATTCTATATATTTATTTAATTTATTTATTTCTTGTACATACAAGATATTTTCAGAGATTTAATGCTGTAAATTACACAAGAAACCCTCTGCATTGTTAAAAAATATTATTTTATATCCAAACATACTCACCACTGACACATTGCTGCAGCAGCAGAAGTGTTTGTTCATGGTGGTTAAGTTACGATATTCAGCCATAAGAGGTCTGGAATAGCTCGGACTGCACATCATAGTAGGAATTAAAAGTCTGTGTGTTGTTCTTGTTGGGAATTAATGTTATTATGACGTCTTACTGCTGTTAAAAGCTAAGATAGCAATGATCCAAGCTAAGGAACAAGACAACGACAGTTCAGAGCAAAGAGCTGGAACAACAACGTTACACGAATCCTCCAAAGTTTACAATTCACAGACAAATAAATAATAAAAGACGTCCCACATTGGAGCGGGTGATCTCTTTTAATCTTTCTGCCTGAGAAGCAGAAGAAGAAGATCATAAAGCATCTAAAAACAAAAGTTATCATCCTGCAAGCTTCAACATTCAACCATGCAGATTTTGCCTCCAACAGTATTAAAATAAAAAGTTTGGTTCAAGCACTTGCTTTGCCAAAAGAAGTTTGGCACTCATCTGCATAAACTTCTTTGGTGCATCTTCGATCCCCGTCCTCTAACCCTGCAAAGTCTGTTTGGAGAGTAAAATCTGTTGACAGAACAGTTTATAAAAGAGGCAGATCTTTTAGAAAATAAGCAAAAGGGGTGCCACATTAACAGATGAAAATATCATTTTCACACTTTTCTTCTGAAATAAACAAAGCTTTAAGGAAGCATGTTCACTTCCTCTCTCAGAATAGAACTGGACCGGCTTCAGCTCGCCGTGCCAACACATTTCTTTGCATTTTGCCTATTCTCAGTCTGGTAGCTGGGAGCCTGGACTCGTGTTCAAATGGCCGACACTTTGTTCATAACAAATATTTCCTGTCACTTAGCAGCACCCCCGCGCTCCCAGTGCACCCCCTGCTCATCAGCCATTTCTCTGTTACCATTTCCTCATTTGTTGTGTCTCCACATTGGCCGAGCGCGCCGTCCCCTTGAGGGACCGCTTCACTCATGACTTCCACTGTTGTGTCTCGGCAGTCCTCTGCCTTTTGCACAAACATATCGATCACTTCCACCTCTCCTCCTTTGTCACCTTTCGTGTCCTGGGCTAAAAATACACTTTCACAACCAATCCGTGTCGCAGACGACCACCTCCGATCCTCTCTCCTTCATCCTTTGACCCCTCTCCTCTCCGCTTTAATCCTTTTCATATTCCCGTCTGGAATGTTTGTTTTATCAAAATCCGCCTGGTGACCTCCCGGAGACTCTGTGACCTTAAGATAGCATCGAGGTCAGAGGATCTCCTGTGCATTCAGAATCACATAGGATCCCTGTGTAAAAGCCCACCAATGTACAGCCGAAGAATAAATGCTGATTGCTGTGTTATGAGCTTCCTATAGCTCATAAACACCCGACAGCCTCTCGATGTTTACAGAGCCAGGGACTTTACAGGGGTCAATAAAAGGAAATTGCTGCTTAAAGGAGCTGTGGGAGTAAGACATACAACACAAACTACGACCTGATCCAAGCAAAACTAAATAAAGAGCACAGGCCGTCTGTCTTTGGAGTGACAGAGAAAAGCATGGCCGTGTTTAATTGTATTGCCAGGCTCAGTCTTGTGCCCAAAAAGCGTGTCTTAACTCTGCCCTCGTTTACCCTCATTGATGAAATCTCACCTGTGATCCTCTTATCTCTTTGACAAGACTGACAATAACAAGGTCACTGCAAAGACACTGCTTTACTCTTGAAATAACAAGTTTGGGTTTCATAAGGCTGAAGTAGTAGCAATAATGTCCAGATCAGTGGACCACACGCACACCCTTGGCGGTACAAGAAAGGTCTATTTGTGGGAGGCTTTCGGAAGGTCGCGGCGGCAAGGCCTCGACTGAAGTGTCTCAATCAAGGCGGCGCAGAGGCAGGGTCACCTGATCGCCAGCGCCGTCTGTTCCAGAGGGTACTTAACCCTGGATGAGTAGCTAATGGAGGGAGTCATCCAGAGCAGATTCACCTAACCGATTTAAATAGGCATCCACTCACAAATGCATGGAGAAGCGTGGAACTGCTGAGTGCTACGAAGCCAAAGGTGCTATTAAGGGGACAAAATAACACTCAACAATATCCACAGAAGCTGTTTTGTTGTGCACTGAGCAGATAGTTTAGGGAGCGTGGCATAAAGCACTTCACTACAAGATTTTGTGATTTTTCATTATTTAAAAGTCGGATATTAATCCTCTGATTGGGAGTTCTTTTTTTGCAGGATAAAACCGAACACAAAACGATTTAAAATCAACTGAATGTGAAGCATAAAGCACCAGATTTTTTCCAAGAGTTCAAAGAAAAGCCCAGGGCTGACTCATCACGCTGACAGTACTCAACGTAAAAAAAAACGGGAAAAACATGCAGTAAAAAAACTCGACAACATATTAAATCTGATCGCGCCGTAACGAAAAGCGAGCAGTGATAATAATAAGCTCTGATGGGGCCCTCTTATGGCCCATCGATTTCCAATAGCTGAGATCATAGAAAGCTGGGGGGGTAATTACACTGTGCAAGCAGAGGTCGTCCTGAGCAAATATCATTATCATCAGAT
Source organism: Serranus cabrilla (assembly GCA_903364295.1). NCBI lineage: Eukaryota > Metazoa > Chordata > Actinopteri > Perciformes > Serranidae > Serranus > Serranus cabrilla. Next base: position 428,161 of record CAFUXE010000411.1, read on the forward strand.
TAGAATGAAAGGCTGGCGCGGGTCGAGCACGCGGGGGTGAAGGAGACCCAGAGGAGAAGCTGCTCGCCACACATTTCTGACCCTTCATCTGTCTCAATGTCCCCACCTTGCTCCCAACTCCACGGGTCAGCCCTACATCACACTGACACAAACAAGAGGAGGGGGGGGGCAGGTCACTGAGGCGCACCCATTCATCAGTGAGAGACAAGGCGTATGATGGGAATGATACCTCAGAGTAGCAAACACATAAACAAGGAGCCAACACGGACGGGGAAGTCTGCTCGGAGCGGAGCGGATACAGGAGGTACAGCGGTTTCTCTGGAGGCTGGACTGACGGAAATGTTTGGATTATTTGGGTAAAAACATCTTATATTAATCATTTAGTCTTTAAAATATTAGAAATGAGTAAAAAAGTGCCTTCACAAGTAACCAGAACCCAAAGTAGTCCAACCAACAGTGCCAAACTAAAGTTTTTAGTCCCTTGAAAAAGGTTAAAAACACAACACAGAATCTGTAAAGTGCCGTTACCTGCATTCTTTATATTGACCAGCAGGGGGCGACTCTACTGGCTGCAAAAAGAAGTCTAACTGTATGAATGATAATAGGAATTATTAATTTATTACCTCAGTAAACATTTTTATAATCAGTTTATGGTGTCAATCATTAGTTTCAAGTCTTCTTTTACACAGCATGATGTTTTTTTAATAAATTATATTTATTTAGAATAAAAGGGTGGGACAACCTCGTGATTGACAGGTTGTAACCATGGCGTTCTGTGTGCTTTTGACTTCGAACTTTTCCCCTTTGAATGTGTTTTTCAGTGCACCTCTTGCTAATAAAGCTAGCTAACTAGTGCTAGCATTAGATGATAATGCAACTTTATTTTAGCTCCTGGTCTGTTTTTTTGTGTGCAAAACAACAAGATTGGCTGATAATGTCCATTTGAAGCTCATAAACCACTGGGTGACGTCACAGTGGGTCAAATTTTTTTAAGGTCTGGCATTTTAGCCTTGTCAATAACTTGAATAAATGATTATTATAAGTGGAGTAGATGAAAACCCTGCAGAGAAACTAAAAATATGGACTACTCTCTTGATAATTTATAAAAAATAATTATGGTTACATGAAGGTATATGTCCAAAATGTGGTTCTATTCTATTCTTATCTTATTATATGACATTTTTTCCTAGTGTTTCAGAGAATAGCATCAGTTTCCTGTAAGATCTTTGGTACATTAGTTATGCCATTTTTATGGATACCACAACATGTGCATAGAAAATACAGGCAAAACTGACAGTGCATAGCTGGTTTTGATTGTAACTGTCAGGGTCTGACCCTATCAAAATAAAACAGAATGGAGAGAGAGTCCGTATAAAAATGCACATTTTTCAAAGGCGCATATATTAAAAGCTGAATCCTTCCCCTCTTCCTTTCTCTGCGAGATGTCATTTGTGGTTCAAACGAAGTGTGGAGAGGGAGATGAACCATCCACAGATGATTAGGTGGGAGGGAGTCCCAGCAGGCCTGCCTCACCTCACCCGTCTCCCTCACCCCGGGTACTTCTCCGCAGCCAACCCCCCGTATGCAAACGCAGAGATCCCGGGCAGCCCAGCAAGACGCTGCGAGTGCCACTCCGACGAGCCTCTGACGTCTCTATCTGCGGCGCTCAGTGTGGGAGCTGGCCCGGGCCACCTGCATTAACATAAACAAGGCGTGCTGCTGGGGTCCGCCTGTCAGGGGCTGTCACCGCCGAGGACAGAGGAGAGACGCCTCTGCATTAACCTCCAGGCTTATCTCGCTCTCTGTGCGTCCCACAAAAAAAGTGGGGATTAGTGCTCAGTCAGGAATTGCTTTTGGGTCCTTGTCACTCCTGCACGATTATTGAACTCCCTCTTCTATACTCAGACTATTATTCTCATCCTTCTCTCTGCCACTTTCCCAAAGGGAGGGAATCCCTGGGGTTTAAAGATGGCAGCCCATAGGATGTGAGGTTCTTTGATTTTGGTGACACCTTTGGTGATAAAGTTGTGTTTACACGAGCCGATGGAATTTATCTCTGACAATCGCTTTCAAAATAAAACGCTTTGGGTTCCTACGAATGTGTGCAACTGATTATTTGAAGCAGGAGCACAAATATCCTGATTAACATTCTTCTCAAGTCTTATTGTCTTTTTACATTTTACTCAATGAAATATATAAAATCTATATAAAATCTATAAGTCCTGCAGCTCTGTGGAATCAACACAATCATGACTAGAAGTGGGAACAACTCAAACATGTTTTTGTGCAGAATAACACAGTTAGAATGATAGAAATCATTTAAAAAAATACTTTTTAAAAAAGGAAATGAAATGGAATTCATATATAAACACTTTTCCAAGTGTCAGGAATATTGGAAAAAAAAAGATGCTATACATAGTCAAATATTTCCATGTCAGCAGCCTCTCCTGTCCTCTCCTCTGGGCTCTGTGTAAACAACCTCTCCTGTCCTCTCCTCTCAGCTCTGTGTAAACCGATTTTCAGTGAATATTTGTCACGTGACCGTTGGTCTCAGCAGAATCAATCGTGGCTTCACAGAGTCTCTGAGGAGCAGAATTTAATGTTGTTTTAATTACGATTTTTGTCCGCTTTACCGACAAATTACGGACCACAAAAGTCCAGATTATGGAGAGTTTTTATCCAAAAATGGAGGAAGATTCAGGTCCAAGATAGTCCATGTAGGGCTGCCAGACTTTATGGAACTGGACTATTTTATTATGCAAAATATTAGAGAGATATTACAAATGAAGCAACTCATATACAACCTTACAAATGTAATGTTTAGACATGATTTTGACAGAAATATCAAAATTTTAAGCTTCCTTTTAGTTGCTTTTTCTATCGAAAACTTCTGTAACCTGCGATACGTTCATGAGCTGTCGGAAAGTTCAAATTTTGCAGATTTTGCCTGTTTTTACAGTTTCTTTCTACAACAATAGATGCATTTTTGGTGAGCTTTTAAAGAAAACATTTGGGGGTTAAATGCTCGTTTTTTGGGGCTGAGACAGCTGATTAAAATGTGCATCCCAACACTCAGCAGCTTTTAGCATCTTTGCTGTTTACTAGCACACAGAATTGTAAAGGAGGCAGATTCAAGCTAAATAAAGTAAACGGAGGGTGATGAACTGTTTCCCCTCTGGTGTGGGTGAGACATAATTGCACTATGTATGTAGATAAATTACAGATCCTTCAGAGAAAGTTTATTTACTTATTCAACGATGAAGTTTTTCATGAAACAAGCACAAAAAGCATTCAGTAGGAGTGATAAAAACATATGAGGAAAGATTATTTATATGAGAAATACATTTTTTAAGTGTACATGCAAAGGTCATAATACAAATAAGATTGATTTTATTTATTATTGCATTTTTCAGCTTATGCTTTTCTAAAAATTGGGACTGAGCGCTTATTCAGCAGGGGAATAAAAGGCTCTTTGGAAACACAGTCAGTGGACATTCCAGCTGCACAGGTTTGAAAAAAAAAATCAAGGTCTACTTATTAGCTCTTACAAAGCTGCAGCCTGCAAAACCATGAGTGAACCTTGACAAAAGATTTCTTAAACCACTTGTTTCCGAGGTCAAGATTGAATCTGCATTGTGGAAGTTTGAAGTTTCTTCTCATGCTGGCTACCGCTGCTTCTCTCCGTGCAAACTTTTTCCTCAAGAGATGTAAAGTAAGAGCGTGATAAATCACAAAGCATCTGATCTTTCTTCTGCAGGCCTCTCCTGAACTTCAGCTCCACAGTATGCAGAGTTACTTTCTCCTCCATCAATGCCAAGCTTCAACTTTCCTTCAGCGGATTCTTGACATTCCCCGCCAGTCGGTGATTTCCCTGCAGCTCCGGGGAGGCGCGCGCTCCGATGTCACCGCCGATGATGCAGCGTGGAAGCTAAAGGTGTTCCAGCTCCTGCACGGTGAAGGATGTCAAAAAAGTAAACAGCGGTTAAGTTCTTCCTCTTCCTCGACCTCTTCTTCTTCCTCTCTGCGCGGCTCAACACGGCGGCCATGTACAACAATGTGAGCGCCTAATCCATATCTCCAGACCTCAGGCCTAATCAAACAGACTGAATGTAGGGAAGGAGTCAATAGCTGCTTAATTACTAACGAGAGTAATGACAATAACAATCACGTTCCTTTCCGGCTGACGTAATTAAGGGAGGCATGAAAGGCATACCGAGGGAGAGCCGCCTCCAAGCAAGGCAGCAATTAGGGCAGAGAGTGAGGAGGCAGCTTGTGGCAAAGGCATGAGACGAGCTGCAAACACTGTCTCAGCCCTGTCTTTCGTCTAACACCTTGTCCTCCTTTCAGGCATCAGTTTCATCAGCTGGTGCCGTACCCTGACAGCGCCGGGCTTCATTATATCTGTCCTGCCCATCGGTGGTGCGAGCACAGTGCTGTTCAAGCGGCTTCCTCCGGCACGTCGCTGGCGGCTGCCATGTTTAATGACCCTCCTCCTCCTGTATCCAGCACTCAGTAGGCACAGCGTGAGACGTGGGGAAACACTCAATTTCTGTAATGGCTTGAAATGGAGTAAATATCACTCGCCCCCCTGCATTTGTTACTCATTCAAGCCCCGTTATCACTTGCTGCCTAATTTCCTGGTGCACTGACAAAGGCAGAGGGCGTTTCCATGGAGAGGGAACCCTTGCGGTTTTCATGCTTCTCTCAACTTGGCACTCTGTTCATTTCACAGCAATTATACTGAGTCATTCCACACATTCTGCCACAGAACTCAAGGGAAGGACCTTTCAGCTAATTGCTTTCAAATGGAAATAAAAAATAATCACACGGCTACTTTGTCAAAATGACTCCTGTTATGCAGCATTTGGTGTGGGAAATTGATGTGGGATTCCTTTTAATGTCCCATTTACAATACCTCCCGCTCTATTTCCAGATGAAAACCTTTCTTTAAATGCATTCGGGATGAAGTCCTGACACCACCATGCTTCTCACAAACCAACATGTTTGTGCAAACAACTTTTTTTTTTTTTTTTTACAGTCGAGGTCTATTTCTGCCGGAGCAGCCTGCATCTCTGAAGTGTGAAATTCATTAGCCGACATATATAAGTGCCGTTATTTATTATGATATTAATATTTAATGATGTGTTTCATAGTTATTGACTTTGTCCCTACAGCACACCGGCTTTTCTTTTTTGTTTTTGTGACTTCTGGGAATATTTTCTTGCTGCTCACAGACAGAACTGCTCAGGAAACGCAGGTAGAAAATAAAGATTAGCGCGTGTGCTGCATGCAGTAATTAAAACGAGGAGTCCAGCCGCAGAGTGGCTGTTACCACATCAATCATGAATGAGCTGCCAACGTCTGCTCAATATTCTTGTAAAACACAAAATATCCTGAACAATTACCCGCTGAGGAACAGACTGTTTAAAGAGTCTAAAATACTTGAAGTGGACGCTGACGCAGGCACATCCATTGGGCGCCCAGGGTCAGGCCCCGTCTGTGGAGATCATCACGGACGCTTTGTGTGTTGCTATTGAGTCAGAGAAACAGAGACCATGAACACTGAAACTGAACAGGAAGAGTCTGCAGACACAGTGATGTCTCTGTGATGCTGTTGAGCTAAATGGTCAAACATGCTCACAGTGACAGTCGTGTTTACATCAATGAATACGTAAAGATTTGCATGAGAAAAGATTAATGCAAACACCAAAATTCGATAAAACTTTTGCATCGCTTGAGGAGGTTTTTGTCTTTTTGAAAAACAGTAAATGCATGAAACAGGAGATGGAAATTCTTTTTAAAATGACATAGTGAACATTTAACTCACATGACTGATGTTTCCTGTTTACTCTGACATGAAACAGAAGTTGACAAATTTAATCTAATTCCTGGAGACATATTTTCTCTCATGTGTGGCCAAAGTTGTTTGATTAGCAACCGATTTTTTTTTTGCATTTTTTTTAAATGCAACATTTTAAAATTCGATTTGACTTTTATGGAAACACGGCTGATGTTAATATGCTGTTTAGCATGTGTGTTAGCATGCTAACATTTGTTAATTAGCACCATATGCAAAGTATTAGTTTTGCAGGTGGGAACTTGAATAAAAGTTTTGACAAAATTAGATTCTAAAAGCCAATCCACCCAATAGATATTTCAGTCGAACAAAACAAAAGTAAATGATGATTAACTTCTGTGGCTGACTTTGGAGAATCACTTTTTTTGTTTTTTTATACGTAACTTCTGTTTTTTACATAACTTTTGTGGCTCACGTCTCCCTCGTAACTGCTTCACTTCCTGCATTTTCGTCCATTTATTTCCTGTTTAAACTGTCTGTTATAACGAATAACCAGGAAGTGTTTTTGCCCTAAACCTCAGTGGTTTTGTGGCAAAAATTCACAGAAACTGTAGCTTTTTTTGCAACTGTGAACCGTACGTGTATGTAAAATGTATGTGTGATACCACTAAAATGAGAACATGAGAAATTTCTGACATAAATAAACAAAAAATGTCATGATGGCACGAAAGGCAAGTCAGAGAGATGACTGAAGACATAACTGAATATCCGCACAAGACTTAATGGCAATTTTTTTATTTTAAATAATAAAAAAAATGCATGCTACTATAGCTAAAAATATAGACTACACACTCACAGCCACATTGCGTTTTGATGTGTTTTGGTATTTCTTGACCATTTCCTGGCACCTTAACAAACACCATGATCTAAAATAATATATGCAGTGATATTGTCCAGGCACCTCTGCTTCTTTTCACCCCCTCCTCCAAAAATTATTCTCACAGATTTTCCACTCAGAACCATAACACATAATCCTTCTCTCCGCGCTCCGTCTGGCTGTAACCGAGGTATTCGCCGGCAAAAAATAATTTTGTCAATACATATCAGCCATTGTAATATGAACTGCAGCGGGCTATTCTTCGGGGTTTAGTGAGCCTCATATTTTTTGGTGTTTGAAGGCAGGCAGGCAGGCGAGCAGGCAGGCAGAGTGGTGCTGATGTGTTGACGTATGGTGGGAGGCAGGAAGAGGCAGCTGCTGTTCATCTCCATGAGAGTAAGGCCACTCTGAGAGGATGAGTGGAGAGGGGCCTTTCAGAAGATCTCTGAGTCAGAGTGAGTGGGGAGGCATCAGGATATTATTAGGGAGGTGTGCCTGCTGCCCTGCTATTATGACTAAAATAAATGCTTGTGCTGCTTCAGACTGAAGATACACCTGCCCTGTGTTGTTTCAGCAGGTATTACGTGTGAGATGTAAAAGAGATTAACACTATCCAACCTGTAATTCCCCTCAGATTACAGGCCTAATGGCACTTCTGATTGTTGTGAAAGGCCATCGTTCACCACAGATTCATAGAGCTGCTGCACAACCACAGCGAGGAAGATTTTTTTACGAATATAGACCTGAATCTTTGTTTGACATTTACTGCAGGTAATTCTATTATTCCCCGTCTTCTGGTACAGTTTAGTAACCTGAAACAGTTACAATATATAACAGAAGCTCCAATAAAAGACACCCAACTGGAGGCCGGCTTTTTTATTCTCTTGAATCCCTCAGCTCTACAGACTCTGTATTATCTCATGTGAAACAGCCACACTGCACTTAATCTCTAGTCTAAATGCACTTAAATAAATGATTGAATGTATGGCGCGGGAACCGAAATGTCACTGATGAGCTCCTTTTTGAAGCTTTGTGTAAAACATAAAGGCAGAAACGAAAATGTTAATGAATTGTCTGAGGAGTAGAAGATCAGAGGAGCCAAACGAATTTCATATCACACCTAAAGACCTGGCATTTAATTAAAGTGGCCTGAAAAATGGCTGCCTGGTTGGCTGACAACAGTTTCTCTTGAAGCAAATTAAAGAAATCAATTACTGCCGTGTGAAAGTGTAATGCCAGCACACTGGAGCCCCACAGCGCCACAATGAGACACCAGGCCAAGGGGAGAGAAGCGAGGAGGAGGGCGCCTCCACTGTGCCACATCTGACTGGCTCGGCTACAGAGTTTATCACGTCAACCTGTTACAGGCAACAGAGCCTGAAAGGGCCCACGCGCTGGAATGAAGCCGCAAATCAGCCGAGCTGCCTCCACAAGCCCGAGCCTCCTCCACTGTGCTCCCAGCTCTTACTCATTCTCTCACCTTAATTCTCCCTCGCTCTGTCTCTCACACACGTACACATATGGTACACATGCTAGGGTTACAGATATTTCAGGGTAATAATTGCCATTTAGAAGATGCTGCATATTGCATGTTGGCTCGCCAGCGTTGTCTTCTAGTAAAATGAAAAGCCTCGCTTACTGGCTGCACATATCTGCAAAACAAACGTGTTTTTTCCTCTTTCTGTCCATGTTGTTGGGCTACGAATCCGACACGTTCATCCCAAAGACATATCAAGATCTGAAGTAGAAATTGGCGTAACATTTGTGAAGAACATTTATGCTCCCTGGGATAATCCTTCTGCACTTTGGCACCAAACTGGCACCCCCAAATCGTCGCCTAAAGCCGGAGATATATTTGCTGTTAACTACGTGTTGGCGTGCCCTGGTTGTGCACGGCGCCAGAAATGAATAATAATAAACATAAATGTATTTATATAGCACCTTTTAAAAACAACAAGTGCTTTGACAGTTAATCACAGGGGATAATGATGCCATGAGGATAAAAACATTAAAGAAAACAATAAAAGAAAGTGTCAATCAATCACAAGATACAGACGAAAAGTATCCTGATACAGTAAAGAATAAGAAGTTAATTTAAAAAAGATGATATATGCTATAAAAAGTCTATAAATGCAAGGTTTTCCCATGATGCAATACACACATGAACACTAGGGGGCAGTGTAGGAGCAGAACTCAACACTTTTACGTGATTTAAAGTCCTAAATATCCTACGATGCTGCTAATTTCACTTTTTCTGCTGTGATCAATGTAACAATAAAGCAGAGACGGATTAGAAGCTTCTATCTAGTATTTTTGAACATAGTAACCTCCTGAAGTGTTGCCATGTTTGTTATTTACATCCTGCAAACTTGTCAACAAATTCCATTTTTCCATTTCCTGCTATGGAGACACTTTAAAACACCAACATATAGACTGGAAACAAATATCCAGAATCAACAGCTGGGCTGTTGCTGATATTAGTGAACATCAACAGGAGTAAATCATGCATTTTTAGGGACTATTTTCAGCAGCGGATTAATCCACTTTTGGTGCTTTAGTGAGTATTTGGGGCTGAGTCAAAATAAACTACGGTGTTAATGAAGGAACATTGCAATATTGAGGCTCATTGATGTGTTTTATGAGTTTCTGGACAACAATAGAAGAAGAAATATCAGATACTGAATATTTTCCCCAAATGCTGGCTTTATAATAGAAATACTGGCTTTAAAAATCCCCTGTCATACCTGGTTTTCCTGTCATTAGCGTGCTAAGCTTTAAGGTGAAAAGTACAGAAAGAGCATAATCTATTTTTATGGCATCCTTTATGATGAAGCCTTTAGCTGATCATTAACAACATGTCATATTTCCTCCACTTGGTGAGAAAACCTCAACACAGCACAAAGAAAGAACAGTCATATTTACTGTATCGAGAGGGCGAATGAGGAATTAATGAAGAGGAAAGCTGATACACTGCAGGTTAGCCACTGTAAGAGAAAATGATTACATGCTAGTGGCCTGCTGCAGGAAGAGCTGCTTTATTATAGGAATATCTGCTGTCATATTCCTGCTGCTCAATTTTAATGCAGTATGTTACGTACACTGTGCCATTCAGGCGGAACTGACTGCCACCCTCTCTAAATGTTAATCTCGTTGTTATCAAATCAACGTCAACACACATAACAGGAGCAGCGCTCACATATAGACTTTGTCCAAGGATACAGACGGACACCCAAGGTCAGTTTGAGCTCAGATTCAGTTTGATGAAGTGCTGACGTTAGAGAGTCAATGCAAACAATAACAATCAGTGTGCATGAATATGTTCTTATCATCTTTCCTCTGCTGTCATCACATGTTGACTGTATGTGGGAGTCAAACACACACACTGCTCAGCCTGTCTGACAGGTGTGAAGGAGTCCATCACTCTGCTGCACCAGTCCAGTCCCTCTGCAGAAATCTGGTCTGGTTCCCTGATCAGACTGCTCCATAAGGGGGGCCTGTTGGAGACTGTTGGCCCGGTTCACAGAGGATCAGCATGAATCACATCATGCCAGATACTGAGGAGCGGGAAGAAGAGCTACGAGTGATATTCAGATGCTGCCATCATGTATCAGCCATTTATGTTTAATAGTAGGGCCGCAGAATTTTTAAAATCGGTACAATTCCAGTTTGCAAGGTCCTGATTCGAAAGTTGGAAGAGAGTTTGGAAGAGACTGATTAATAAAGTTTTGAGAAGATTTACACTTTGTCAAGAATAAATCACATTTTCATGGAAAGAGGTCAAAAATATGTTATTCCAACTGTATGGGTGACTGTATTTCAGTTACAATATCAAGTTTTATTGTGTATAAAAAAAGTCAGAGACTGAATGCTAAAGATTGGACTGTGAAAACTCTGCGTTATTAAAAATATCGATTTTTACAGAAAGGAAACATGAAGAAAGGTTGAAAAAAATCTTATAAATACATATATTTAGATGTTTGTATGAAAATCGGTCTCGGAATTTATGAATCGAAATTAATTTTGAGTCAAAGAACCAATTTTTTTAACCCAGCCCTATTTAATGGGAAAGCTCTGGACCAGTGCAGGACACTGGAGGTTTTATAAAGCAGCCTACTCTCACAGTGCGACGGTGAGGTCAGCAGTGAATCAAAACACTCCAACTTTGCTCGTCAACATCAGAGGAGGAAGACTCAGGATTGGATAAAGTGCAGTGGACCTTGAGACAATCACTGCCCACGGCATCTTCTGACCATCCAGCCAGAACAGCCGGGCCAAGAGCCACCGAAGACGGTGTGACCGCCCCGGGAAGAGAGGGGAGAGCTACAGGCCCAGATTGGACCTCGGGCTGTTTCACTACCCAGCATGCTCCTGGCTGATGTCAGGTCACAGGAAGAGGAAGAGATCAAACAGGACTCAGACTACAAGAGATGGGAGACCGTTCCTGGCTCCATCGGGGCATCGTGGGTCATGAAACTGTGTGCAAAGTGCCCTGATGTCGGATTTTGAGATGCTAACATTAACATCTGCCCCAAATTTTTGTTTAGTTTTTTTGCATTTGTTCGTGTTGTACGACAACAAATTAACCTTAAAACCTTGTTTCTGGTCTTCTGATGAATCCAATTATTACTCTCTTTTTGCTCTGTTTTGGTCTCCACCAACTCCTGGGGAGAATATCTGTCTTTTAAGCCTCTAAATATGCAATTATGTTCAACAGCAACTCTATCCGTCTGCTGTTTGCTGCTGAACAGGTGTACAGCAGCATTTAGTGACTAATAATATGAAAGATTCTGGCAGGTAATTGTTGCATTGTTTGCACATTAACATTTGATGTTTTGTTTTTGTGAAAACAGCAATGAAACTGTGGGAGAAAACTCACAAGTTTACATGGTAACTGAAGTAGAAATGAGCTAATTATAATCAGTAAAATCAGAGAGTTATCTAAAGTATTTTTATCGTAAAATGAATGATGTCATAACAATTAGTTTGTCAATCATTTTAAAAAAAAAAAGATGTCTACAAAAAATGTAGACATACAGGAACAAATTAACATTTTAGAAGTCTTGACACATGAATGTTGTGTCTTATTTGTTGTGGAAACACATTAACCTGGCTGACACGGTGTTTCCTTTAAAAACAGTTACATAATAATCATAATTCAGGTCTAAAAATTCCTTAATGTTTCTGGCCCAAACTGATAACAGCTGAAATGTGCATTTGTGTTTTTAGGTTTGATCAATATCCTGATCAATACTTTACACTCAGTCTCCTTTAAGCTCTTTCATTGCTTGCAACCAGAACTGATATCAGGCAGCATACTGGGTTTATCCAACGTGACGGCAATTAACTATGTTGGACATTTCAAAATGTTTTGGTATCAAAGAAAAAACATGTGTAGCTGTAATTTAGTGAGAACTATATGTGAGAACTCAGTGCACCTCCAGTGGAGTTTTCCTGCGGTGTGAAGTTTTACGCTTGGACTTGCTTGCATGTAACCTGATAATAAGCCATTCATGCATTAAAAGTTTGTTTGCTCACAATTCAAAACACATCGATCTCGGCACGCTGGCATGAACTTGATGGTCTACTTCCAGTCACAGCAGGGAAACAAGCAGCTTGCCATTCAAACTGCAAAGTGAGCAGAATACAGATGCCGTTAAGAACTCAGAGGATGGCTGTGTTTACGTGTTTTACACTTGGATCTCTTTCATCAGCAAGTCTGATTTAAGAGCACAAATGTTGAGAGCATTGTGGAAATTTAAACAGCTTCCTTGTTGTTACGACTGACTGTTTTCTAACCCGACAATCCAACAAGTGTACTTAGAAAGACTACATTTGAAAATGTTGTGGTGCCCTCACGATGATAGGATAAGCACAGCATAAAACTGTGAAAAAATGCACCAACACTGGTGACACTCGGTCTATTATAAAAAGATTAGAATAAATCCTTACATCCAGGCATGCAGCACTGAAACACCTACATACACTCTGACTGAAAGCGAGCAGCTTTACTCTGCATGTTTATTCAGAGGCACTTTATGTAAAAGTAAACGGGCTAACAGCATCACGAAAAAAACAATCATTTGGTGTTTGTGTTGTTATCCACAACTCAAGTGACTAATCTTAAAAGTGTCGACAATATGTCATGAAATAAAGTAAATATATATCTGCACATCTAAATGTGTGGCAGAGGACTGCACAACTCTACATTACTGCTGGATTATTTTATGTTCAAACATCCTTCCAGACTTTTGAAAAATGATCCAGTCAGTTCGGTCTGGTGAAGCAGCTAGTAAAGACTAAAGACTGTATAAAATTAATGCAATTAACCCATTGGTTTGTTCGAAGCCTCTAGTGGACGTCGCCATCTTGCTTTGTGGCCATCGCCATATTGTTTTTTTTGCAACCAGCATGTACACAGAACAGATCTGCAGCTGGAACGATGCTACGTCATCAGCTAACACTTAGCAACTAGATAGCCTGCTTGGTTTATTTAAAATGAACAGCCGACTCCTTAAAGTGTCTTTTAGTCCAACTGAAAAATGAACTGAAAATGTTACAATGAACATCCATGAACTGAAAATTTATTGTTAAATGGTAAAAATTCAAAGACAAAAACACACTGGAATAATTGTTTACTAATTTTCAAGACTTGATACTAACAACTGATACCATAAACTAATTAAAAAATGTTTACGAGGCAATGAATCAAGTCAGAGGAAGGCTAATTTCTCCATTGACTTACATACAAATGGACTTCTTTTTGGAACCGGTGGAGTCGCCCCCTGCTGGCATGTTTAAGGCACTACCACGTTGGCTTCACTTTTCAGGCCCAGAAGTTGCCTCTTGGTATAAACATCCTTTTATATTATGCCCAGATCTACTATCATTTTCCATATAATTTGGGTGGCATGAAGTTTTAACACAAATGGTAATAAATTGTGTATATTGGTGCTTTATAGTATATGTGATGTTACTATTTTATAGTTCTGTGATTTACAAAGCATCTCACAGTGTGATATCTTATGGATTTGTAAGAAAATATGTTGTCTGTACCTAATAACCTCAATGGGTGTTTAATTAACAGTTTAAACTATTTATTTATCTTCCTTGATTAGGTGATATGTACAGTAAATGGAAGTGTCTTGAAAGTTGTTCTGAAAATGTGCACAGTGAAAGTTCTTTAGACTGAAACGTCTAATAAAATAAATAAATCAGCAGTAAGTGAGATGCTGTGTGGGTGTTTGTTACTTTTGTTCAACAACAACTAAATAAAAAATCCTTCAAAGGAGACACGAGTTGACTCAAGAGTTGTTTGGGTTGTAGTGACAGATTCAGAACGTTGTTATATGCACTTCTTAATATCTCAGAGAACGTACTGATGTTCAAAGGATGTCTTATTTTATACAGATGGTCCAAAGATATCACAAAGTTAAACACAAGTCTGGATTAACAGAAACTTTGCTAGAAGATAAAATACTCTATCTCCAGCCTGGGAAATACCATGATCCTAATTTGTGTATTCGTAGGACTCAGACTGAGGAAGTTGTTTTGGCCGTCCGTCTGGGGGAGGTGCACTGCAGTGGTTGTGTACGGGCAGCAGGGAGTGCTAAAGGCAAAAACTTGACTTTTCTTCTTCAAGAAAATGTGAGAATCCCTGTGGAAATCCTGTGCAGGATTGAGAGGGTCAGATAAAGTTTGCTTGCCCCTCAAGTTCAGAGTGTGTGTGTTTGATAAAGTTCTCATAGCAAAGATCTGAGACTCGCACCAGTCTCAGCAGTCCAAAACACTCCTCCAAATCTTGCTGACAGTGGAGACGAGCGGATAGAGTTAATATGAGGAAGCTAATGAATATGAATGAGGTAAATGAAAGCTGATGAATGTTATCCCTTATCTCCATAAAGATTGGACAATTCCCTTGAACCTCTGCCAAGGACACACACAATAAAGAACAAATTTGAAGAGTTAGCTTGTCTAGCAATTTGATGGACGTTGATAAGGTTACATCACAACGCAGTGATATATAATGTCTGCACGAGCACGGCCAGTATGATCTGAGCCGAAACACTGATAGTTTGTCCATTGCTGTGGCAATTGCTAAGAAAATCAATGTAGATTTTATAAGATCTTTTAACAATATCCTGGGGCTAATATACACATTAGAGTTATTAAAATGAATATGTCTATTAGGGGCTTTTCATCCCGAGAGACCACTGCTAGCTGACGAAGAGATATATACTCTCATTTTCCTCTTCATTTTCCTGGTGTCAGATCAATCATGCACCATCCCAACTCAAGGTGAAACCCATCAAAGTGTCATTCCCCCATTGTCAATGATTCACAGGAAACTCCGACACACAGACGGGCAGGCAGACAAACAGAAAGACAGCATCAACAAGCGAGTTAGGAGGAAACAAACAGCCATGATGCCCGGAGAGATTAATCTGCTTTACTGCCAGTACTCAAGAGCAAAACAGGGAGCGGGGAGGGAGGGGGGGGAGTCACTGTGAACACAACTCCTAGTCGTAAAATTGACTCATAAACAATCAGGCCACGTGTAGAAAGAGCTGAGATAAAGTCCGTCCAATCTATTAGATAAGATACGTTGATGAAACTTTGCTCAGAAACTCCAGAGGAAAAGCCAAGAGGTGGATCGGCTGACGAAAGAGTCACTGAGGATCTGGTTAAGTGCCGGTGTTCGCCATGCTGTGGGCCGCGAGTCTCTGCCTCCTCTGGGCCTCGTCCATCTCTGGAGCGCCGGCAAACAAACAGAGACAGAAGGTGCTCCTGGTCTCCTTCGACGGATTCCGGTGGGATTACGACCGCGATGTGTCCACGCCACACCTCGACAAAATGGCCAGGGATGGAGTCAAAGCCCTGTATGTCACACCTCCTTACCTCACTATCACCAGTCCTACACACTTCACCCTCTTGACAGGTAAAGTGTTTCATTTTCTACAACAGTGCTTCCAGTTGGCAGGGGATCTGCATATCATGGCGGAATAGGAATCCGCTCTGAGTTTACTTTGCTAGGATTGAAAAAAGCCACGGGAAAAAGGAATTAGTTGTAATTGAATGTCCCAGGGTCCAACAGCTTTTATAGCTGAGTAAGATAATTATGCTTGGATGACTGAGGGAAGAATTCTCTGCTCCCTTTCTTATTTTGACTCTCAAATCATCAGTGCCAGCTAAAAGAAATTTAACTTCCTTGAAATTAAATTCCTCTAATCTCCGAAGTTGGTCATAAGACCTTGTCCAAAAGCGTCATGCCACTCAGCCCGTTAAGATGATAGAATTTTTAATGTGAATGTGTCACGCTATGAATAATGAGTGCAAGCAGACTGACAGTGATTCTCCTCCGTAGGCCGCTACATTGAGAATCACGGCGTAATCCACAACATGTGGTTCAACACAACCAGCACGGAGAAGAAGCCGTACTATCAGACTCAGTTTGTGAATGAGTGGTGGGACAATGGCACTCTGCCTATCTGGATCACAGCGCAGAGACAGGTCTGTGCAGCACAATTTCCATCTTATCACTGTGAGAGACTGTTTTGCAGTTTACAGCACTAGAAACCATTTCTCTTGACAAAACGCCTTTGAAGGCCTGCTGAATAATTCCAGGTAGATCACCGCAGCTATATTGCAAACTATTTTAGCAGGTATGGATGTTAACTGCATGCAAATGACAGCTGCTGCTGCTACAGATGCTGCCTGAAAGGTTCAGCAGAGGATTTTTTTTCATTTTATTAATGAAACATCCAGCAACTGCTGATTTGGCTTCCTTTATGTTGACCCACAATATGAACAGATCAACTGTTGGCATGCTTGCAAACATGTACATGTGTTATAAATACGTGTGATATTAATGTATCTTCTTCCTGCCCTCGCAGGGCCTTAAAGCTGGCTCTCTTCACTTCCCTGGCACAGCTTCCAGTTACCAGGGACAGGTTGCTATGGTGCGGGAAGTGGAGCCACTGCTTTACAACTACAAGGACGAGACGCTTTGGCGGGAGAACTCAGACAAAGTGATGGACTGGTTCAGAGACCTGGATCTGGACTTCATAACCCTGTACTTTGGCGAGCCAGATGGCACGGGGCACAAATACGGTCCGGACTCCCCGGAACGCCAGGAGATGGTCAGGCAGGTGGACCGAACGGTGGGCTACATCCGGCGATCAGCTGAGCATCGCGGACTCACCGACCAACTGAACATCATCATCACATCGGACCACGGCATGACCACGGTGTACCGGAACGGCCTGGTGGAAGAGATCACCCTCACCAAGATCCCGGGCTTCTCGTTCCGCGACGTGTCCTTTCACCTGGTGGACTTCGGGCCTTCTGGGATGCTGCTTCCCAAGCCGGGCAAGCTGGAGAAGGTCTACAATGCCCTGAAGGGGGCCCACCCACACCTCCACGTGTTCAAGAAGGAGGAGATGCCAGAGCGCTTCCACTTCTCCAAAAACGACCGTATCCTGCCCATCATTCTATTGGCCGACGCTGGATATGTGATCAACGGGGTGCGTTGATGGATAAAGTCTTTTGTTATCTATCTTTTTGCTAATGAAGTGTCTGTTTTAGACCTGCAAGGCTGCAGGAATGCATTGTGTTAAATATTACCCAATCACCAAGAAGCAGCAGCCATGTCAAACCCTATGTTTCCTCTGACTTGTGTTTGGCCATAAATTCAACATGCTAGAGAGTTTAGAAGCATAGAGAGATGTGC
>CAFUXE010000411.1:447752-481754 GCA_903364295.1 Serranus cabrilla
CAATATCAGCTGTTTTTGGCTTTGACAGCAAGCAAACTTGCCCGAGGTTAATTAGTTTTGTAATGCAAACATTAATAAGAAAGGCCATTAAAATATAAAATAATTAAATTCAATAAAACATGCTGTAAATTTGATCAAATAAACAGAGGGAATAGTTGGTAAGTAGATAAGAAGAGTCCAGTTAATTAAAGCAAGTTTTCTTAGATGTTTTAAAATAGTTTGTCTATATGATTTCAGATTTTCATCAAAGCTCACATGCAATAAAACATATTTGTCTAATTTTCATGTTTGCATTATTATCTAATTGAAAAATTCCACCAAAACAGGAAATAAACAGTAATAATTTAAATGTGCAATATGGGTAAAAACAATATTTCAAGAAAATGTTTAAAATATCGATATTTATGTCAGAATAGAGCAATTTTATTCAAAATGATCTTATATTTTCTTAATTGATTTAACTCTTCATACAGGATTTGCTATAATATCATCACCAACTATGTGTTTTATATATTCTTAACACGGTGCTTTTAAGTCATTTTGAAACTCCTAAAAGCTGATATTCAATAACTTTTTACTCTCTTTCTGCGTTCCAGATCAAGAAGTTCACAACCTCTTCCAGAAAGTGAAAAGACAAAACAAACTGCATTTTGATCATCACAAAAAAATAATTTTCTGCTACATAAACGTTTAGTGTCATATTTGCTCAAAAACAGAGAAATAAATGTAACATAATTGTTGTTAATAAATAATCCTAGTAGCTAACTTTGTGTTTTTCTTGTCAAGTATTTATATATTCATATCAGGTTAAGAATTCAGTGATTATTTGTTCGCGTTCATGTCTCGACTTTCACTCATAAGATGTAAATATGTTTCTATAACAGGACGGTGGCCGCCAAGGGACAAATTTAACGAAGCACGTTCTCAGTTGCCCGCCTCTCGTCGAGTGATAAATGCGTCAAGTTTAGAACGGAAGCATCAAACTTCCGGTTACGACTTTCAAAATAAGACTATTGACAACGCCAGTATGCTTGAATTTGTTGTATTTCTATCAATTAAAATAAAAAAAGTGTGACGTTAATTAGGATTTTAATTTAAATGATTAAACTAATTAACCTACTGGCTAGTTTCTAAATCAGAATTGACCCACAAAAGTTACTTTTGAGACTAATAAAGTCACAATGGCCACAACATTTTGTTAATTATATTGTATTTTAAAATTTTTAAGGCGCATTTTTAAACATCTGGCCCAGGATAAGAGATTAAATACTTGATTTGTAGGTTAACTCAAGTGGATCTACAATTCTTATTTTCAGATTTTTTGTCAAGTGGGTTTTCACAAACAAGGAACTTTTTTGTACATAATGGTCACAATAGACGTAGCAAAATAAACATTTAATGAGTGATAAATAGATTTAAACAAACTAATCATTTAAAATAAACAGTATTATTTCAGAGTAATCTGAAACAAGGTTATAGATTCATAAATGTATTAAACCACCACTCATTTTTGTCCCTATTCGGTTACATTTTAGAGGCAAATATTGTACTTTTTACTCCACTACTGTACATTAAGCTGCCAGTTTGTTACTTTTTAGTTAAGTTTAAGTTAAGTTAAGTTTTAACATGCAATTATGATTAATTTACACTGATAAGCATGTTTATAACAAGTATATTAAGTAGTTAAGATAAACTGTCGCACCAATAATAATAATCCAATAACATATTCGAAATACATAAAAAGGTACTGCATAACTAATACTTCTACATTAATGGTATTGGTACTTTTACTAAAGTAAAGGATCTGAATACTTCTTCTCCAAGCAACAATATAACTAAATATACCTGCACTAGCATCAAAAGTTATTTACCCATCGCTCTGGCTGAGCACAGTTTTATTTTGAAGGCCACAGAGTGCGCATCCGGTGCTGCCCCGCTGCATGTGCACTGCGCATGACGCTCCTCTTGTCTTTTGATAAAGGATCCTTACTCGGGTCGAAGGCAGACATGGAGGAGCTGAGCGCCGTGGGAGAGCAGGTTTTTGATGCGGAATGCATTTTAAACAAACGGCTGAGAAAGGTGAGAGCCGCGGGACGTTTTTTAACTTTTACCCGCTCGTGTTGTTTCCGCGGCGGCTGCTCACTAACGCTGCGCCGCTCTGTGGCTTTTCTTTCAGGGAAAGTTGGAGTTTCTGGTGAAGTGGAGGGGATGGTCATCCAAGTAAGTACAAGTGGTGCTGTGCTGCTCAGCCCCGAAACAATGAAAACAACAACAACAACGTGTCGCTTGTTGCTTTCAGCTAAAACCGCCCGTTAAACCGTTATTTCTCCCCGAAAACCACCGAGTCCGACCCGCAGCAACCACCCGATCTCATCACATTTGGCTCTTTATGCGCAGTTTCTTTCAAATAACAGCCCAAAAAGCCTGCTTTCACATTTGCTGCCTTTTGTTCGTAACACCTCCAATTTTGGGAAGTTAGCGGAAAGCAAAAAGAAAACTTTTACACCTTTATATTTATCTTTTTAATGGCTCTTTTTATTCGCATAATCGTGATGTTTTTGCGATTTTATTCCTTACTTTGTGCAAGTTATTGGCATGTATCGCATCAATCAAATCCAATTTACTAATTTAATTTATTACTGTTTTATATCAGGCTAATTTCGCTCCATAAAACCACATTCTGCGTTAATTCTGCGCTGTTTTTATTCTGTATTTCTGCTTCTGCTTGCAAGGCTCCACTCCGCCTTCATTTCTTGTCACTTGCCCTTTTTCTGTTCACTCCACATTGTTGCTGTAATCCACCATCAATGCACTCTGTTGCCTGCCAGCTCCATGGCTTTCTGTTAGAACCACATCCTTTGTGTGCGTGCATGTGTGAGTGTGTGTGTGTGTGTGTGTGTAGGGAAAGGGTGGGGGTTGATTATTTCAGTGGTGACTGCTGATCAGAATAGGCCATTCAACAACAAGTGATGAGGAGAAAGGTCATTACAAATGCATGTAGTTCAGACCACTTCAAGTGGTGTTTTCACTTTGTTTCTGCAGCTGGGCAAGTTTTTACTCTCCCAAACAGATGCTTTGATTTATATAAGCAGGGGAGGGGAAAAAAGGAAAATTAGACAGTTTTAATTTTGAAATAATCCAGCTCAGAAGCCACAAAGAAGCTGCTGAAAAACAAGGTTATGTTGCTTTTCTCGTGCGATCAAAAGCACAACAAAGCCGTTATTTTCATCACGTCAGAGCACCTCTACGACCTAAACATGTTCTTCCTTCCTGGTGTATTCATGTTTTCAGTCTGGTTGTCACCACCCGATGTGGGAAGAAAAAATACCTCAAACTGAATCTGGTTCTAGTCGCTGTGGGAGGCGAGCGGTAAAGTACCTTCTGTCACTGAAAGAGCCAAACTTTCCCAGAAATTCCCCACATATTTCTGTAACAGCGCCTCAAAAAATGGATCCAGCTCTCTCCACCTTTCCCCCTCTCCACTCTGCATCCTCGGCACATTGATCGCGGAGCTCGTTTTGGAGGAGGAATTCAAAGCCGGCCTACTTTTTCTCACCTGCGCACATTGTCAGAGCGTCTGTTTCAGAAAGTCTAACAAGAACAATGAAGACGCAAGCGTCAGAAATCACAGTTGGAAATTGATTCAGATGAACCAAATCATGATTCCCATTAATCTGCACGTCAGTTTCCACTAATATTTGGTGGTTAAATTGGATATTAACAACTACAGGAGCACCTAAGTCCTCACAACAACTTCTGTTAAAATGCAGTTTTCCAAATTTAGGGTCCTTGCTAAGGTATAGGGTACATTAAACCTTGCTTGGTAGACTTGCTTCTTTATTTTTTAACCAATGCTGTGATGTTTGACGCCCTTCGTGTTATTTTCATTTCAGACACAACAGCTGGGAGCCCCAAGAAAACATCCTGGACCCAAGACTGCTTGCTGCATTCAACAAGAAGTGAGAGTCCTTAACGCACAAATTAGTGCTCTATCTTTTTAGCGATAGATTTTGTTGACTTGTGCAAAATATTGCATATTAGCCAGCAACTTTACATCAGAAAGTAGAGGTAAAAATGAGAAAAGGACTTAATTTAATGCACGTTAAAAGAAGTTGTAATCTCTACTTTTCAAGACATTAACGCACGAATTAGTGCGATATTTTTTTTATCGATTTCTTTTGTTGGCTTGTGCAACATTCTGCAAAATATTGCATATTAGCAGCATAGTTTTATGTCAGAAAGTTATAAATGAGAAAAAGAAAGCATTTTGCAGACCTAATTGAATGCACATTAAAAGTTGTAATCTTTCAGAAGTTTTATGTTGATATACGCATTATAGTGCTGTTTTTATTTAAACTTATTGGCAGTCATATTGCTCATCTACTTAATGTTTTAAGCATTTTGAAAACTGATTGAAAAAATTCTAAATTAGTCACAAAAAGTGTAATTTTAAATCTTTAATCATAAATATTTTTTCCATAGAGAGCAAGAAAAGGAGCTCCTGATGCGTAAGAAAGGGAAAAGGCCGAGGGGACGACCACGGAAAATTCTAGTAAGTATAACTCAGAGCTTATTATTATTAAAACTTTGTGGGATGAGTACTCGGTATCTAATATTTGTGTTTTCATTTAGGAAAATGTGCCTGAAACGCCAAAGTCAAGCAGCTCCTCATCCGGCTCCTCCTCCTCGTCCTCTGATTCCTCCTCCTCCTGCTCCTCCTCGTCTTCCTCGTCAGAGGACGACGACGACGACAGCAGCCCCGTTAAACCGGCCAACCCGGGCGCCAGGACCCGGGAGCTTCACCCGGTGCCGCAGAAGAAGGCGCAGATCGTCGTCGCCAAACAGGAACCGCCAAAGAAGCGAAGCCGGAAACCGTCGTCTCCTGATGTGAAGGAATTCCAGCAGAACAAGGGCCCTAGGAAAATCCTCAAGGCGTCCAAAGATGCGGATCTTCCGGGGGCGATCAAGAAGCCGGTTCACCCTGCGAGCTTCACCTTCATGGGGTTTCACCGGGGCTCGGCGCGGGACGCGGCGGGCGGGCAGAACAGGGGCGCTCTGACCCAGGGCGGGGCGGTTAAAAACTCTGTGAGCTCTGTGGGATCCAGGTCAGTCCAACCTGCCTCCCTCTCCCTGAGCAAACCCAGCAGGAATGTCACGGAGGGTAAACTGTCCATCTCCAGCATGAGCAGCGGGACAAGTCTGGATTTGAAAGCAGCTGCTAGTAAATCAAAAGGGGTCGCAGCGCTGAATTTGAATACATCCAAACACCTCATTCAAGGAACCACTCAGCATACACTAAGCTCCCCCAACGGACAAAAGAAAGCCCAAGCCCCCGTGTCAACACTGCAGCGGATACCCAATACCAAAGCAGTGGCGTCCTTACCCTCCAAGAACGCCGCCGCCAATCAGGGTTCAGGCCCCCAGCCGCTAAACCTGCAAAACAAACTGCTGCAAAGTAACGATGCTTCTGGAAACGGCGCTGCTCCAGCGTCAGGACTCAGAAACGCAACAAACCCGGCGAGGAAAGTCTCACAGAGTCAGGAGTACAATCCCCCAAAGAGTCCGGCAACCCCCGGAAGACTTCAGGCGAGGAAGAGCCAGCCCGGAGCAGACAAGGTCAAGGAGGCGAGTGAAGTCCAGACCCCCAGAGTCCAAGGCCGGCTGGAGAAGAGCAGCGTGCAGAAATCCTCCTCAGAGGTCCTGAGCCAGCAGGAGAGAGCCGCCTCCAAAGACGGCAAGAAGGGCAAAATGAACGACATGAGCACGGGGGAGGAGGAGAGCAGCTCCGAGTCGGACCAGGACTCGTCAGACGTCGGAGGACAGGATCGATCCGTGTCGGTCCAGAACCAGGACTGGAAGCCCACGCGCAGCCTGATCGAACACGTGTTTGTTACAGATGTGACGGCTAATCTGGTTACCGTCACAGTCAAGGAGTCGCCGACCAGCGTGGGCTTCTTCAGCATCCGCAACTACTGACACGAGTCCAGCAGACTCTGCAGACCAGATGGGCTGAGAGGCAAACAGAGGGGCTCAGAGGGAAACCTCCTGAGGAATGCATCCAGGGGCCGGAGGTTAACTCGCGCTTCGTCTTCTTTTTAGTGAACGACCAGTTTTTAGGTTAAAAAAAAAACATTGATTGTGATTATTTATTTGCTCATGTCTGCAGTGGAGGTGGAGAAAGAAACTCCAAAATAAGTTCTGGAGAGAAATGTATGTTTCATTGATTATTACTGATAAAGGGTAGGCATGAGCAGGGGGCGTAGCCTCTTTTACACATTTAGTTGTTAATGTGTCAGTGTTGTGAATCCATATCAATCAATAGCTAATGTAAACCAGTTTTAATTCTTAGTATAGCATTGTTTATTTTAACATTTCATAAGTTAGCTACCTCTTTTTTTGCTGCATATGTTTATTCATTTCTCGTGGGATAGGAAGAGAAACCTTTCCCTGCAGGGTATACCATGTAATTGTTTTTATATAGCTCTAAATGTTCTGATGCTGCAGCTGCAGACAACAGCTTCATTTCTGTGCCTCGGACTTCCAGCGGGGTGTTGAACTGTGCGCGCCGTTATCGCCTCGGAAAGAAGTTTCATTCCACAGTGCAGCCGGTTTATCAGCAGGGCTTTTCCAAACGGGCTGAAGCATGTGGGGAGTCAGATACAGTATCTGTGTGCAGATAAGCCCGGGCCTGAGGTCTGCTCCTCTGCCTCTGCATCACTTCTGTCCTTCACTCGGCTGCAGCTCTAATCTTGTAATTAATACGGACAAAAACCAGAGAATAAGTGCTTGTGTTGATCACGGACGGGACACCTGACGATGCTTCTTCTCCTGTGGGGGGAAATGTTGGGTGTGGACAATAAACCGCTCTGCATTGTTTGTCGCCGACCACAAAAACACCAGATGTCATCATGTCTGTTGCTGCTGGGGTTTCAAAAACGTCGGAATACCAGATTTGTTTTTTTTCTTCTCCTTGCAGCTGCAGACGTCTCACTTCACCCGCCTGCATGGGTTCAGGAGCTGCAGGCTCGGCCTCCCAGAAAAAAAAAAAGAAAAAGAAAGAAAGAAAGATCTCTATCTGATGTAACGGAAAAGAAACCACAACAATGTGCGCTACTTTCTGCTCCCTTGAGAGGAGTTCAGCAACAAAGCACTTCGACTGAACTCTTCTGTCTAATCCTGCTCTGCAGACTGTGCCTTTCTCTCTCTCAAAGACTAAACACAAAGGCATTACCCCAAAGATAGCTAGAATTTCAGGTGGTTCAATAAAGGAGTACCCCGAGAGCAACTGGACCGCTTTCAGACTAAACACAAACACTGAACAGCCACATATTTGATGCCTTATTGAGTGATTATTGAAGTAGTTTTCATTCAGGATCAGCTGAAAACAAAAGTCTCATATTTCAGGTGAGAAATGTGTCTTTAAAAGTCAAAGACGTGCATCAGGCAGGAGGTAAACGGAGATTTATCTGACAGGTTAATGGGGTAACGCACGGTGTTTATATGAAAATGTTTTTTATCCTATTTTATCTGCTTTTCTTAATTAATGAAAAGAACAAACTTGGCATAAATATGTTTCCAGTTGTGTCTTTTTTATTTTTAGATCTACTAACCATCTCAATGGAATATTGTTCTCTTTACAATCTATTTATTTCAAATCAAGAACGAGCCTTTCAGGGTAGGACGGTGCCATCAATCCTCGCATTGTGCCACTTGTCAAACTGACTAATAAATGGTACAACCTAACGTCCGACTGCTTTCTTTTTATTCAGCAAAAAAACGCCAAATATTTGCTGGTTTCAGCTTGTTAAATGCATGATTTGCTCCTTTTATTATATAATGTTTGGGTGTTGGACTAAAGCGAGCATTCAGACACCTTATTGGACTCTGGTTATTGGTATTTTTCATTTTTCATTTCAACATTTTACAGGCAAAATAATAAGTTCAATTAACAGGATTCATGCAAAGTCTTGGAATTTTGGTTTTATTTTCAATGGTACATGCTTGAATTCAAATATCTCTTAAAAGAGCTTAAAAAAGAGCTTAATTTTAGAATTAAACTAGTGTTTTAGCCACACATTTTAATGACTCATTTATATATAAATCTGCCAATAATATACAAATATTACAAATATAGCAATATATAGTCATGATCTAGAAAATCTAAATTATTAGAACAGCTGGTAAAATGCACAAAATGATTGTGTAGTTTGGTTACTGTGGTTATAAAGGAATTATTTGCATGTTTTTGCAACTGGATTTATTCCAACAATATATATATGTGATGGTAAAGGCTTAAAAAGTTGGAACGTATTTGGTTTAGGAGCCTTAAAAGTGCTTGACATGAGCTTTAAATTCTCTCTTGAAAAGCTGCAAAAACCGGTTAACAGGTTGGATATAGACAGGCTGAATTCTGCATTATAACCCTGTATTCACCTCATTATGTCTTCACAGACAGACGTGTAGTTTTGTCTGTGTATATTCTAATTTTGTGTTCAAATTAAACTAAAAAAGCAGAATATGAATAAAGAATAAAAAAAGAAGAAGAAGAATACTCAAAAAGATCTGTTCACTGAATCATTGGAGCTCAGACTACATGTAGTTCAACTCATTGAAAAACTGCAAATTCTTTGCAAACTGAAAGCTTAAGTCCTAATAAGACACAAATTATTACATAAAATACTCCGACTCTGAGACTTTAAGGCATGACAGAAAGGGGAAAGGTCGGGGGTCACTACAGTCACTGAATGCATCACTGAAAATGCACTTTTTGCTCATGAGACAAACTCAGATGAACGTTTATGAATCAATCTGCAAAGCAATGACTCAAATCACTCAAACATCAAGTAACTGCAACTTTGCTCAAAGTTGTCTGAGAAAAGGATTCAGTTCATTCATGAACGACACAATACTGCTTGTGGTCCTACTCAGCATGTAAACGGAGGGACGTCAGAAGATGTTTAGCTTATTCCACAGACTCCAACACTGTTCAGTCTCCATTATCACATGTGCTAAATAAGCTCCGTGCACTAGAGAGGAAACAGAAACAGAAACCACGTCCTGCAGCAGCCACTAGATGGTGCTGTTGCACTTGAAGGTAAACACACACTGAGAGCGCTTCAGCTCCTTAATGAACCGTAATTATATAATCGGAGAGTTTACACACTTGAGATTGAAATCCTTAAAGTCAGTGCATCTTATTATATGCAGCAAATAAACGGACTCTTTCACATTAAAAGCACCCAGCAGAAACACCAGTGCATGCTCTTATTTCCTCTATAGTGAAAGATTTTCTACAGTTTCTAGTTTCAAGAGCTCGCCAAGAGAAATGCACATGTCCTCTGTTTCCACTGCATCTTCATGTGAAGATCTCGACACCATCTGAAGCCTGCACACGCCTGCAACACGCCAACTTTAACTTTCATTTCAGCCACTCATTGAATTTGATTCGCCTCAGGTCTGTGTAGGTATTGGCCTCGTGTCTCGAGCTGCAGCGAGCTCCACGCCGCAGAATAACTCAGCTTTTGATTTGGCACTTAGTCTTAAATCAAATAATCTCTCAGTTCCAGCGGAGGACAATACGGTCAGTCAGTCTGTCTGCTGGTTTCACCAGATTCCCATCATTCCTCCGCCGCACACAGCTGCCAGGTTTTATTCATGTTTGGCAGCTTTTGTCACACCTGAGTAATCATTTAGTCATTTAATTTAACAAGCTGTTAACCAGTTTAAGTGACTTATCAGAGTCTGACAATCTGTTTTTCTGTACCTCATGTTATTGTGTTTACAGTACAGAAAGATTACTGGCTCTATCTTTATGAAACTTGGGGGAAAAGTGCAGAAGAATCCACTGAGCGGATGTGAATCACAGCGAGGATTCAATAATAATATTTCACTTTTGTTAACGTTGTTGAATACAGAATCACTTTCGGGAGTTTAAACCATGCAGACAAAAAATATATATAATTAAAGAGGACGTCATCAGGATTTTTGAATTCTGAAAGTCATTTTAAACACTCAAAAGTTACTTAATCGGTGCATTGTATTTTATTACCTGATTCGTGTAAAAACTGGGTATCATAAACTGCTTATAACTATAATTAAAACATAATTATTAACACATTATGAAGCATTTTATTATTACTTATAAGCTCATATATCATAATACTATCATAATATAATTGCTGTTTCTGCAAAAATCTTGCATTATAACCACTGTTATAATGCATTTTAACATGATTTTAGGGTTAGTGTTAATCCTAACTATAGTATGTTTATATTATAGATGTAGGCTTGCAGCAATTATAAAGTATTACATCATATGTAAGTCACTGTAAAATGCTTTTTAAAGTTATGTTATAAAGCATTACAGATACTGAGAGCTTGTAACTATAATTGTACAGTTCTTTAAGCAGATTATAATGCATTATAAGAGCGTTTATAATGCATTCAAATAGGATTATATGTTATATTATAGACACAAGCTTGCAAAACTAGTTAGTATGTGACCAGTTAATATAAAATACTGTGATATTTGACCGTATAAGTCATTATAAAATGCTTTATAAAGTGATATTCTTATTATTATAGCGTATAACTATAATTGTACCACACTCGAAGCAGATTAAAACACATTATAAGTGTTTATAATGCATTAAAGACAGTGGTTTTATTGAAAGTGTGACCAAAAATGGAATCTGTGTAGTAGCAGCTACAGCTGTCAACAAGTCCAATAATTCTTACTTTAATGTGCAAATGTTGCCTGAAATGGAAAACACTGAACCAAAGTGCAAATATATCAAATTTGCACTTAAAGTGTATTCTGGTCCTGCGGAGAGGAGCCGAGCAGCTCGTTTTACAGCATTGTTATTGTTCCGCCGAAGAGACTAAATGAACAAGAAAGTCTGCAGCACCTTTCAACACGCAGACACCCCTCTCCCTCCCTCCCCACCCCTGTATTTACACACTCTTAAAAACACTGTCACACAGCCTGACTAACTGACAGAAGTTATCATTACACAAAGCGCTCGATTCCATAATTTATAGAGATCCCCGTCCCAGTCATGTGGAATTCTCCCAAAATAAATTCAAGTAAACACTTATGCGACAAAGAGGCACTCACAGTGGCCTGGTATGCATAAACAGTATGAACAGTGTGACAGTGTAATCCCACCCACCCCCCCAGCCCAACACACACATATTCCCAACAACCCAGCCCAGGCTGACTTCAGGCTGGGGTTGGAAATGAGCCGAAACCCCCAGCGCCGATGCACCAACCCCGACCCCCCCGCCCCCCCACCCCCACACCTGACTCCTGGCAAAATAAGCCAGACTCCAATCCATCTTCCATCGCAATAACACACACCCCAAACCATGTTGTTTTGAAGAGCATTCAGCAAGTTCATCTCCGGGGATGCTTTTGTTTTTTTCCCCAGGACGTCTTATTGTTTTAGCAACACAAGATGCCGTAAATCAATCAGCTCTTTGCTTAACTCCGGCCTTTGTTTGAAAGCCAGAAATAAGCTTTTTCCATGATGCATTGTTGAAAGTAAGCAAATGATGCAAAGAATGCAGCCAAAGGGATGATTAGGGGCGCATGGGAGCTCATTTCACCCACCTTTTCATTTGCAGGGAAGATTCTGCAGACACACAATATAGAAAATACTGAAATAAAAAGATCTTTTAAATGATTTCGTGTTGCTTTGTGAAGCTCCACACCAGGAAAACACTTACTGGCCCCACTCCAGGCTGGATAATATGAGTATTTAAAGGCCAATACTGCTATTGATATTTAATTTTCTCTGTTTGTGTTTGTGTTTGGACTCCTCTCCACCTCGAGGATTGTAACCAAACGGGGCTGGTTGAGTTTAAAACGCCTGGGACGCTTGCTATTCGATTTCAAAGGGAATGTTTAGAAACCTGATCCGACCCTCCAGCGAGCATACCTTCTCCACCCACGTCTCCCTCGCCCCTCATTCTAAATCACTCCACTGGAGCAGTGTAAACAAACTTCAGTTTGCTCTCTGATATTGAGAGGTTAAGACAAGCGGCAATCCTCCACTATGACAACACGGCCTCAGACAGACGATGTCATCTGTCTTACCTCACTCTCCATCCATCACTGCGCCGGAGTCGACATGTCTGACAGTCCCACTCTCGCTTTTCTCGCTGGCACAGGCCTCCAACATCTGTCACATTTTCCTCCGAGCTTTACTTTTATTACACCAGATGAACTCCGCCTCCTGCTCCCCGAGTCCACGGACACCTGAAGGGCAAGCAGGCAGAGAGAAAACCTATTGATTAGTCATGGTATCTGATGTCATCCCGGCTCCATAAACACTTTTTCAATTGCCACTCAGCTACCTGTAAGAACCTGAGAGAGCAATTTCAGAGCCGAAGAATTCATTTCAAGCTCCGACTTCGACACACAAGAGTAAAAGTAGGAACAGAAAATATGGAGTAAATAAATAACGAGTGAAATTAGAAGGAAATTTTGTTTGTAAGTTGAAATGTCATGAAATAAAAATACAGTTTATCAAGTCATTTGAATGTTTGACCTGGAAAAATCAGAAAAGACTGAAATAACTTTAATTACTTTGATGAACTGGACTGAAAAGGTGTGAGTTTGGGTACTTTTCTATCTCTATGATGAGGCTATAAAAATAAAAGGGGTGAGATAATCACAAGTTAATAAAAGAAAATTAGCACCTTATGTCTATCTAACATACAGTTAAAAAAGCAGCAGCCAGGCGCAGGGTTGTGTAAACAGATGTGTCCCCAGATGACATCACAGTGTATAAAGCTGGAAAATTATAGGACCCTAAACGGAGCCTTGAGGCACACCAAATGATGTTTCATAGCTCAGACAGGTGAAACTCCAAACCACAAAAACTCTGCAAGCCAGTCAGTTATTTTTTCTAAATCTACGTACTAGATTTGTGTTTTCTTCCTTGGTTCATGCTTTATCTTTCCACCAACTTTCATGAAAATCCAGCCTTGTTCTTTTTCAGTATCCTGCTCACAAACAGACAAAGGAACCAAAACAAAAACCTTGTTGACAGAGGTAATTGTCAAACAGAACCACTTTTTTGGCACCTGAACTCATTTCATTTTCTGTAGGGACAACCACACAGAAACGTGATCTCAGCTTCTCCTCTTGAGTGAAAAACACAATCCAAAATATCCACCAAGAAAGATTTAACCAGATTCTAACACCATGAATGGAATTTTCTCAAAAATATTGATTAATGATGATAATTCAGACACAAACGATGTCCTTTGTGGGTAGGGTTTAGTACCAAAACGCGGTGCCAATTGGGTTCCAGTTCCAACGTAACCGGTAGTAACCAGACCGAATAAAAACGAACATTTCGGTGCCCAACCGATACCCAACCCTATTTGTGAGCCATTTATTTTTACCAACAAGATCGGGCTGCCACGATAATTTACGACTGAAAATTGCTTAGATTTATACTCTTGTTCACTCACAAATTTACAGATATTATGCTGTCAATCATGACAAGTTGAGACATCCAACATGTTTGCTGCCTGACAACACTAACGATTAACACACAACAGCAGCGAGAACAGGAGAAAGTCAAATGAAAAGTGAGTCAGAAGGGAGTACGACAAAGAGTCAGAGGAGTTCTTCCACAAAAGCAGCATCTGACATGAAAACCAGTTTCTGTTCCAGCGAGCAGTTTCTTTCAACGCCCACAGGGCAGGAATAAGGAGGAATCTCCCTCCGCTGTGAAACTGAGGTAACAAAGTCAAACTGTATCTAGCAGACAGAAGGTGCCAGCGGGAAGTTTGCCCCTCTGATCTTTGCATAATCTGCTCAGGGGAAGACACAGCTCCTCTCCTTACCACCTTCAAAGGCTCCTCTCCTTAACTTCCAGCCTCACATCCTAATCTGATTGAGGAGGAGAGAAAATATTGACTATTTCACAGGACAAAGCAGTGTAAATATTTGAAGCCATTGCTATGAAACACCAGTGGGACTGCAGCTCAAATATTGACAATTTAGCCAAACAATTTAGCCAGTGTAATAATAATGTAGCTCTTGTTAAAATTACTTTAATTAAATGTCAAATTGTTCTGCTACAAAACAAGTTAGGGAACCATATTCCCACAGATCTTTCCAAGCTTTGACGTCTCCAAATACTTCATTAATTATCCCCAAAACTGGGGTCAACCCACATAAAACTCCAGAGAGCCAGTGGCACCAGGAGAGGGGCGCTGATAAATCAGCGGCAGGCCGCGAACAAGGCCCGGTGCCGGCGGACCTGTGTGCAACAGGACAACTCTATCGGTGAATTTCACAGGTCATTACTCTGGCTCCAGCCATCGCAGCCTCCAGTGGCTCTGGAGACGGCCAGCTTTTTCTCAGAGACAACAGCTTACTGGGCTTTGTGCTAGCTAAACAAGCGTGTCTGTCTCACAGCAGTAGATTAATGTCTAGATAGAGGGTTCGCTCCTCAGGGAGACCTGCAGAGGAGCCATCCTTCAACCTTCGGAGGCCATTACACAATAACAAAATAACAAAATCGGAGAGAGGGGCTCATTGACTGAACCCTGTCCTGTGGGGCTGCAGAGCGAGATCTCTGAATTCAGCCTCAGCAAAGAGAGCAGGGATGCATTTCATGAGCACATAAATACAGTTTTTTCTGCTCTGCAAAGATCAAACAGAGCTGATGGATGTAAATAATAAGAAACAGCAAAAGGAAAAGAGAGCTGCCATGCAGGGCTGCAGCTAAGGATTGATGAATCCATCCAATATTTTCTCAATAAATCACTTAACAGTCTATAAAATGCTCCGTATATTCACCAAGCTGACGACATGCAAATTCTGTTTTTTTATTCAACAAGCAAAGAGGAAACAAGCGATTTTTGTGGCTTTTTTGGTATAAAAATGACCATCATTTTCAAACTAGCTGCCATTTGTTTAAGTCCGGTGGACTAATGAATCAGTGCAGCTGTGGTCTGACTGCTGCTGCGCCACAATGCAGCCTCAGAGCGCTTTCATTGAGTGTCATCTGTGAGAAGAGCTGTGTGGTAAACACACAAACCCTCGGCCCTCCACATGAATGACAGTAAACAACACAGGATCTCTGGCTGCGCCCCTCACCCCTGAGTGGAAAGGGGTCACACAAACACAGCATCAGACTGGCTCTTAATTTGTTTAAAGCAGCCCATTCAAACAGGATCATCAACAGAGAGAAAATCTCGTTTCCAAGGCTGTCGCCATGGCGCGGCCCGTGTTGTTTGGGAGGGAGATCAGGACGCCGCTGACGACTCAGCTGACTTCCAGCACACACAGCTTCACAGAGGCGCCAGGTTGTAATTAACACTTTGCAGATTACGTTTACAGGACCAACATGGTCTGCCTGAGTTTTATTACCGCCTGGGTTGTACTTCTGCCCTCCGGGGATACAAAACACCCTCTGTTTGACGCTGGCCTGTCCTGTGTGTGAGCGTCTGACAGGTTTGATGGTAGTGAGAGTCTTCTGGCTGCTCGCTGTTCTTCACAGATAATGAGAATCTCCGCTCGCTTCTGCCAGTTTTCCAGCTCCGGCTGGATGAAGACACACGCCGCTGTCTGACAATATTAATCTATTTCTGTCCCCCTATCTGCAGCTTTCATTTATTTATTTGAGCTCACGCTGTTGGTCTAACAGTCTTATTAGAGGAGCAGTGAAACTAATCCATTTCTTGGCAGCGGGCGGCAGACAGCTGGGCAGCGAGGAGTCGCGACAAAGTGGCTGATATAATTGCGGTGTAATCATTTTCATGCAGCTCCTCGGCTTCTTCTGAGACTGCAAGCAGTGCTTCAGGTTAACATGCTATGGTAATAAAGCAGCCATTAATGTGCCAATGACCTCGCAATATGAGAGCCGAGTCATCAAACATGCCAGTCACTGCAGACGTCTCACACAAAGGCAGTGTTGCAGAGATGCACAGTTCACAAAAACAGATATTTTCGCTTTTATGTGCAGAAAATAAATCAAACGTCTGATTGTTTTATGTTGCTAAATCATGTATTTTTAATGTGCAATCAAACCGGTGTTGATTTATTCACTTTAAAAGCGTCTTTTATCTGCTTTTGCAAATGAACTCTTTGTATTTTAAAAATGGAAATGCGACGTCTGACGTCCCGAAAGCTTTTTTAGATCAAATCTTTTGAGAGCTGTTCAAAGAGATTCCTCAGTGTCGGTCTTATGATCTAAATATATCAGATACAAGCTGAGCTAATGTCCTGAGCTAATATTAGCTCTCGTTAACATGCTGAACACTTGTGCTTTTTAATCATGCACCACAGCGCTGTGGCAGTGTGCGAGCTGTGTCCATCATCAGGCAGACAGGAAGCTGAAGGAGCTCCATTTTTCAGTGCAGCTGTGGAAAACATCTGCACACATCTGCACCACTAGATGGCACATATCCCCTGAAATACTTCAGTGCAGCTGTCATTAATATTCCCTCAATGAAAACTCCAAACTGATGGCTTCCAGTTGTGTCAGAAAGGGGGAGAAAAAAAAGGAATTCTCTCCGGCTAAAAATAAATCATTTACCTGAAGTTCAAACCCAAAACAAGACATGCTTCAAATACTGAATCAACACGCAGCAAATTACCACTGAAGCCTGTCAACAACTAACTGGCAAATCCTGCAGAGAGAGTTCATTATAGATGGGAATACAGAGGTGTCAGTCTCGTCGGAAAAAGCCTGGGTTTCCCATTTATCTCCCCAAACCACACTCGTGTCTTAAACACTTCACACTGAATTAAACTGAAGTGGAAACCCACTCTCCAGACTCGCAGCACTTCTTTCCACTCCATGGCTGGGTGATAAATCTGCTCTCGTCCAAACTGTGCCGCCTGCTTCCCCTTGTTCCTCTCTTTTATAAGCTTTCTCCTTCTGCTGGGAGTTTGGTTGTGCAGAACAATTGAGGAAACCTGCACAAAATAATGTCCTTGAGCACAGTGAAGATGCTCCAAAGAAACATCTGTAAAGGTGTCTGAATGCAAAACAAATTTCTATATTTCTATGACATGATTGCATGCTTTGTTTCCAGAGAATAAACAGATAACATTTCTTTAAATGCACTGGTACCACATTCAAATCAGTGGAAACTAACTAGCCTGGCGCTCTCCACAGTAAAAATAAAAAAGCTTACCAACACCTAAAGCGGACTAATTAACATGTTGCATCTTGTTTGTTTAACTCCTACACAAACAGAAATTTAAAAATGGCAATTTGTGGTTTTAGGAGGAGTTGAGTGCTGGAACTATTTCGTGACAAGCAATAACTGCCTGTAAAACCAAATCTGTTGGCATTAGACCCTGCAGGTCAAAAGTGAGATACTTGTGCTTCAATCTCGCTGCTGAAATCTGGGATTACGCCTGAAACGAGGCGCCGGCGAAACATACAGTATTTACGCGGCGTGTTTGTGCAGCACCTTGACAGAATGCAATTATATCAGCAACCCACAGGCGTGTTAATGAGGGTGCTCTGTCATCAGGATGGAGACGTGAGGTTGGTTTAGTCTCAGTTTCTGGTGCTCCGGGGCTTTTGCTCCTGATAACCTTTATGTTTAAGAACTTTTGGTAACCCTGCTGCAGAGCGAGGCCGCCAAAACTGTCAGATAATCTCAGGTTGTCGCATGCATCCACATTCTCCTTCTCCCACAGTGTTTCTGGTCAACTTAACCTTCCCCTCTTCACGCCCTGCTGCAACATTACCTCCGGCCCCTGCAGCCAAACAGCGCCGATCAGGCCTGTTGTCCTTCATTGGCCGACAGTATCACGACGAGCATCAGCGTCATGAGGTATGCCAGCAAGCTGAGACAAACCTGAGCAACTGTGGAAATGTTTATTTAAAGTTCCACGGGTCGAGATCACAGATCTTAGCAGGAAAACATGAACTTAGCTGTTAAGAGGAAGCCACATGGGTGATCAATCAGGCCCAAAGGGAGATGTGCAAGCTAGCAAAAGGCATGAAGTCTTAAAGTTTACGAAGGGACACAATTTACAAAATGTTTGAGTCCTTGGTCTCCTCAAAAAACGACAATATAAGGTGTTTGTACAGGCAGTAAAACACGATCCATCTTGTTGACGTATTACTAATGACTGACAGTGATGCAGAGTTTAAATAGTGGTGCTTGTTTCTATTGTTATTTAATTCATGTTTCTTTCCATTTTTGATGCTGGAAATGTCCCTGTTGTGGGACTAATATAGGACTATCCAGACTAAAAGGCATAAAGCACCTTATAAGGTCATAATTTCCTGATAATGTAATGAAATTTGCACTTGACTTGGTCAAAAATTTAATAAAACCCAATAATGTAATAACTTCACCGATAATGTAAAAAGAAAATATTGTAATAGAATTTTTTAACAACAATGTAAGACCGTATTACATTATTGGGAATTTATAACATTTTCAGGAATTTTTTTCTTTTTTCAAAACTGATTATGGACTGAAAATAAACATCAGTTTTGAAAAAGAAATTCCTGAAAATTTAATAAATTCTCAATAATGTAATAAGATATTGCATTGTGGGTAAAAAAAAGAAAGTATTACAATATCAGTCAGGATATTTTATTACATTATCAGGAAATTATTACATTATAGGCCCTGAAGCTTTATTTTGAAAAGCTACAATTTCTTTTTGCATCCATGTCTGAAGGCGCGGGGCACAAGCGTGGTTGGTATCACGTGAACACTGGATGGTTTTTCAGGATTCTCGTTCTCTTTTTCCTGAAGTGACTTTAGGTGAGAGGCTAAATAAAAAACGGGCTGAATCTGGAAACAATTTGCAGGGATCCTGAAGCCCATCAGAGAATCTCTCCGACCTCCAGAAATGATACTTGAAATCAGATCAAACCACAGCCAAGTGTGATGAGAGTGAATTCATAAACATCCTCAGGCGGCTTGTGTAGTTGTGCAAGATAACACGATGATAGCGAACAGGTAGAGCTGAATGCGCCCCGGGCTCGAGAGGTGCCAGTGGAGCGGGTGCTTGGGAGAAACAGGGAGACACGGGAGAGGAATGATGGACGGCTCACACGCCAGCCATTGTGAGAAAATTATAGCTAGGTGCCGCCAACTGAGGCAGAGTGGCGGCCAGCCAAAGCCCAGAGAGAACAAAGGGCCAGGATCCCCTGTGTGAGAGTGAGAGCCCCAAACCTTCATATTTACATGTGACGCTCAAGAGTTAATTGCAGTGAATTCCTGCGCTGGGTGCAAAGTGGGGGCCGTTGTTGCTTTATTTTACATAACAAACACACTGTTTCGACTCATTCCTCTCTGTTTCCAAGGACTTGAACCAAAGATGCAAAAAGGTTTTTTTGCAAATCCACTTATGAGACAAAACTCTTCCCCCAGAATGAATAAACGACTGATTTATTTGAGTTGGTACGAGGTTCAGGAGGAGGAATACAAGTTGTTTTAGTCTGCAGTGAGAACAAATGGAAGCAGTAGGTTAACACCCGCTAATATCCCGGTTATTTATTCTGGAGATTTTGTCTTATTAACTTGCATTGGTGGCTCCCTGAGGAAAACACGAAGGTTTCACACATTCCTCCGATTACTGTGTGTGTTTGGGGAAAGATTTGTATTTGATTCTCAGCAAAACGTTCATGTGTGCAGGAGAGCTAAGAGGCCCCTTTAACAAACCAGACCTCATCCTCACAGTAGTTGGTGGACAAAAGCCAAAATGTGTCAGGGTTGCTACAGTTCCTGATCTTTGGTAAACGAACAGTGCCCTCTCGACTCTGTAGACTTGGCAGAGCCGGCCCGTGCACATCAAAGTAGGGTCTGACCTTGCATACCAGATGAGGTTTGGATTAACGAGCTCTGGACATCAAACAGCAGGATCACTCCCCACAAGTCATCAAACCCAGCTCGGTGAAATTTACAGCGGACAAAAATGCTGGAAAAATCAACATCAACCTTGCCACGCATCTCAGTTTGAACATCGTGACCAGGACGGGGAGCAGCGGCAGCAGAGAGGATATTTCAAAAGCCTCCAATTATCTGATGTGTGGGAGAGCACAATGAACTGGGCCGCGTGCCAAACAGCATCCTTTACCAAACAAATAAAACTTTTGAGAGGACGTGTCTGCCTTTCAGAGGACTGCACACCAACAAACTGCTCACACGGGGCGCTGATGGACGCTCACTGATTCCTCTAACTTCATTTAACAATTTACATTCATACTTTTGAGTAAAAATACAACCTGTAAGAGTTAGTACGTTTTCTTCTTTATAAAGCGCTTAGTTAGCAGTTTGTCCCATAAATGTTTTACTGGGTATCAGTGGGATTTGGTACCAAGTCTGGCCATGAAACAAGGAACAAGTCATTCATTTTTGGTGGCAGATCGTGAAATTAAAAGGATTTAAAGTTTGTATGATGTGTAAGTTTTTACAGCCACAAAATCATGAAAAGGAGTCAGACTTGATCATCTTTTAAATCTTTTAAACTTTAAGAAAGTTTCTCCTTTATGGCATTTCGAAGGTGCATTCGTTTGTTTACTTGAAAAGTGACAAAAATACTGACTTGAATGACAAGAATTAGGTGCCGTTTCGTGAATGGGACGGATAAAAGAAGTGCAGACTCAGCACAAGCATAAAGTACACTCTAATAATTGAGCTGCAATTAACAAGTATTCCCATTATCTATTAATCTACTGATTATGTTTTTTGAGTAATTGTTTGATTCAGGAAACATGAAATAGTCGTCAAACTGTGGTTTTGTTTGTCCAACAGTCCAAAACCAAAAGATATTCAGTTCACAATGATATTAAACAGAGAAAAGAAGAAGATCCTGACAGTCAAGAAGCAGAAAACTGAGAATTTTATGCATTTTTCCACAATTTCTGCTTGAAAAAAGTAAAATTTATAAAGCTAAAATGAAGAAACGATTATCCAAATAGCTGCTGAATTTCAGCTCTAAAACAGAGTCCAATGACCAACTGTGCACTTATTGTGCAATGAACTAAACACACTTCCAACTACAGGGTGCAGCCCGCCGCCAAGGCCACGTCCTATCTCACAACGCTAATGATCATGAAAATAATTCATACATCCAACCTTTGATTCAGGTCCACTCCAAACTTTTAATGGGTTCTTTCATGCACCCTTCAAACAAGTTTCATAAAAAGTCAGACAGTAGATTCAGACCAACTGAAGCAAACACAGAACCGATCAATGGAGGTCATAAAAGTGGAAAGCATAAACTAATTAACTCAATTAAAAAACACCAATCACAAAACAACCAGAAAAAAAATCTATGCATATCGCCATCTTTAACATGCGCTCTTATTTTGACAGTCTCCCTGTTTTGAGAAGTAAACTGAATAGTTTATCTTGGGAAAAGTATGTGTTCATAATTCAAAAGATCATCACAGACTTTTTAAGTTAACCCATAAAAAACATTTGCATTTAAATGCAATGTGGCACTTTAGTTTATTTATAGAGCACATTTAAAAACAACCTCAGTTGACCAAAGTGCTGTACAGTTATTAACAAACATATTTGTTTTTCATTTACATATCTGGAAGAGCTCAGAAATAAAATGGTAAAATCCTATTTTAGTTGTTTCTTGTGCGTTTATATAAATGTAGCAGATATACAAATCGATCTTACATCCTATCGTGATGAAACCTGTGATTTACAACAACAACCAACAGGAGTTTGAAGAGTCAATTAAAAGTACTTGTCAGTGTTTATCTTAGACACAAATCTGACAACACGGTAGCAAAACAACAGCCAGTTGTGGCCTCTGCTAGCAACCAAACATCCTACTGAAACCAACCGGCGCCGGCAGAACACCTGAAGGTCAAACTCAACACGAGCACAAGCATAAAAACTCTCTATCTGAGGATAAAGTGAAAGAAAGGAGGCGACAGGTCCATGTGTGAGCTGTGTGAAGTGCAGAAACAGCTGTTCTCTGGACACCTGCTTCATATTTGGTCATAATGACAGATGAACGGGCACAAATCAGTCAGGGAGTAAAGCAGGGTTTGTCTCCACTAATGAAATGTTTCAATAGGTCAGAAAGCTTTAAGACAGATCTCAGTTCAGGAGTCTGTTTATGCATTTATTCAGCAAAGTGTTTCCAGAGTATTTTAGAAATGTTTGAAGAAGAATAACCACCTCGTCCACTTTAAAGAAATCATTACATGAATCATTAAAAACTGTCAGACAGAACATTTATAATATTCTACTGAGTTATTAAATAAATGACGGCTCTTTGTTGGGAGGTTAATGATATGAAATCAACAGAAATAAAAGTGTTTCCATCAGCAGATGTTGTTCTGTAACTGAGAACTGAAACAATACATAAATCAATATAATCTAGATCATTATTTGGGGTTTAATATTGTTTATTTCCTTCATTTTCGGTCTGAAAAAAGCTAACATTTATCATTTATAAAAACCAAAAGTATTTATTTTGTATGTCAGGGAAACATATTTTCTACAAATTAATCTTGAAATCTTTTTTAAAATTTCAGAGTCTTAATGAAAATGGAAACACATCAGGTCCAAAAGTCATTTTTCTTAGAAATAATACATCAACAAAAAGACTCTTTTTAAAGAATTGAAACAAAGGACAAATAGAAAATAAAAGACATTATTTTACAGCGTCAATGCATTGTTCCTACACCTCAATTACAGGTGGATGAAAAACACCTGCAGTTGAATTTAGTTTTTGAAAATAACAATTAGAGCCGACCAATATGGGATTTTTGAGACCATTACAGACACAGATTTAAGAAGAATAAAATTACCAATTTGTTGGCAGATATCGTACATTTTTGTGCTAGAATACAAAAAGATCTTTTCTATGATGACTGTGAGACAATTTTGCACCAATTTTACTATGCAGCGGTGCTTAGAAGGCTGCTTTCTTAAACAAATAACTATTTATCAGTATTATGCAGACAGTGCATCACAATGTCAACCAATTTTAGGAAAGAAATTTAAACAAAAAATGTAAATATAGAATTAATAAAAATAAATGGGAAGGGTCAAACAAACGCCAGACTTAACCGTTGTGTGTGAACATAAAAGTAAACGATTTTTACGATTTTTACGATGTTCACGTGAGTTACGTTAATCGCGTTTTTTACGTAACTTCCGGTAATCACGTCACCCTCGTAACTACTATTTACGGTTTAATCTTTCTTTTATAACAAGTAACCAGGACGTTTTCTTTCATCAATGGTTTTGCAGCATAAATAAACAGAAACTGCAGCTTTTAATTACAACCGCGAGCCATACGTGTTTGTATGATGGCGTGTGTGCTATTTTTAGAGCGCGCCGCTGTACCCCAAAACACGAGCTGCGATACGTACACGTGTGCCGTAACGGGCGGTACTGACACACGACCTGCTTTGTCGTTTAGGTTGGAGATTTTGCCTCTTTTTCTGCCTTTTTTTTGGTCCAAATGATGAATCTCATTTGAAATGTGTCTCTCCACAGTCAGAGCTCCCTGTGGACTCTCCGCGTTACAAAGATCAAAAGGTGCTTTTCAGCTTTCATCACTTTGTGTATCATTTTATTATAGAGCTGTGGTCCAAGTATAGTGGTTAACATGCACTCAGAGCTCCAAACCCGATCATTACAGCTCAACTGTTTAACGGCATTATTCGAAATTTGTCATTTTCATTGAATAAACATTGACACAAACTGGGCTTGTTCTTGTGCCACTGAGGCCGTACCTTTGGCCTATTAATGAGCCAGCCGACGTTATTAAAACTAATTTCATCATCTGCAAAGAAAAATGAACGACTTATGTTTGATATTTTTGGCAAAACCAACAAGGAGAAGTTTGCTTTGATCAGGGAAATATCTGAACCCTGTAGGAGAATTTAATCAGCAGCAAGGTTTTGGCTTCAGAACATCTCTGCAGAAAAAAGTTGATTAGGCTGAAGGGGGGTGAGGGAGTAGAGGAGCAATAAAACGAGCCCGTGCCCAAAGAGATCATTACGTTAATGGATTACTGGAGGCTAAAAGCATTACTTTGTTGGGCATCTCAGACTGCAGAGATGTGCGGACAGCCGAGGCCGCCGAGCGCCGACGCTGAGAGCTCAGAAGTGACGAAGGGCATTAGCAGCCCCGCATCCTCCAGTCTGCAGCTGGTATTAGCAGGCACCGAGCGCTCTGTCAACACGTATTACTGCACACACAAATCATCCCACCGGCGTCAGCACTTTGCCTGCGCTTACAGCAGGAACAGTGAGGCAGGAAGAACTGCTGCTTCTTACATGAGATAGGAAGCAGAATCTTCACTTTGTGCTTGTAAAAGTAATCACAGAAGAGAAATATGAAGGCTGGCACTGACTGGGAGGTAGAAAACACTGAGCAGGACACTTAAAAATTAAAAATAATGGACAAAATCATGTTAAAATACAGCGGAAAAGTTGCAAAAAGTATGTGTTTTTCCAAGGCAGCTGTTAAATGACTACTTAAATTGTTTTTATGACACACAAAACCTAATATAAGTGGTGGATACAGTAAATTTCTGTGCTAGAATAAAAATAGGCCATTTCTATGATGACTGTGCACCAATTTTATGATGCAATTGTGTTCAAATAACTTAAATAAAAAAAGGGAGATAAAAAAAACTGAGCAGGACACTTAAAAATAAAAAATTTATGGACAAAATCGTGTTAAAATCCAGCAGAAAGTTGTGTGTTTTTGCAGGGCAGCGACTCCTTTAAGCCCGAATATGACACAAAACCTGAAATAAGTAACTGATACAGTAACTTTTTGTGCTAGAGTAAAAATAGGCCATTTCTATGATGACTGTGCACCAATTTTACGATGCAGCGGTGTTCAAATAACTTAAATAACACGAAGGGAAGTAAAAATAATGGACAAAATCGTGTTAAAATCCAGCAGAAAGTTGCAAAAAGCACATGTGTTTTCCAGGACAGTTGCTAACCGACTCTGCTTTAATCCTTTAACGCCCGACTCTGACACACAAAACCTGAAATAGGTGGATATCCACAGCAGCTTGTGGAGCGTGAAGCCTGACCATCATGAGCTTTGTGCAGCAGCACCAACAGTATGATTGAAAAGACAAGAGGATCACTGCCCCACACACACACATACATCAAAGGCTATTTATTGTGTTTGTTTAAGCTGTATGCTGGAGATCTTCGCCCTTACGCTGCTATCCGGTGACAAGCGCAGGGATTTGTCTGCAGCGTGTGTACGTGCAGAGCCGGCTCTGAGGCTAAGGAGCATCATTACGGACTAAACACAAGTGAAACAAAACACAGGCTTTCTGGTGCCCCACAGTCTGCCCCACTGAGGCCTGGAAGAACAGAGGGAGGGGGAGAGGGGCAGCGAAACACACTTATTCAAACTATTATTTTTACTTCTTTAGAAACCCTGTTCAAACCCACAGGACGTACGTTTCTGGGGAAGATCCCAAAGTTTCCAATAAATACAAAAATGTCAGTTTGTGGAAATGCTAATAAAATAACACACAAGACATGTGCAGCGTTTCCTTTATAAATCCGTTAAAATACAGCATCATTAATGACGTTTTTTTCCTCTAAATTTTCTCCTCGAAAGAGTTCAAGAGTTGAGGAGATTAACTGGCATCGTCAGATTCAGGAGAAGTCAGTAGAAATGGCTATTATGTGGTGGTAGTAAAATGAGAGGAAGGTACCCGCCTGCCAAATGTGAAGCAATCACTGATTACACAGCGCTTCAGATCCCTGACT
Organism: Serranus cabrilla; assembly: GCA_903364295.1. Classification (NCBI taxonomy): domain Eukaryota; kingdom Metazoa; phylum Chordata; class Actinopteri; order Perciformes; family Serranidae; genus Serranus; species Serranus cabrilla. The sequence goes on from CAFUXE010000411.1 coordinate 473,486, forward strand.
TCAGCTAAAGCACAAAACTCCTCCTAAAACTCCTCTAAAGTACAAGTACAGAGGTTTAAACAGCCAAATGTTCCTATATATCAACATTATTATGTAAAACAGGCTGCATGTATGTTAATCCTGCAGCTGGAGCTGATTTATACACTGTTTGGTAGTTAAATCAGCAGTAAAAAAGTGCTGAATATTCAGAGTAAAATCAGCTTAAATCTTGTACTTTACTACTTTACTCTTCTACTCCACTACATTTCAAAGAAATAAAACACTTTTTACTCCATTATACTTCAAAAGTTCCTTTGCAAAAGATGTTTTTTTGTCCAAAATCATGTTTTTTCTCAGTGCAGTTCATGGATTATAAATCACACTTCTGTTAGTTGTTGTTTCTATAAGATATCTGAAGTATTTTTATCGTGCAATCATGTTTTTTTTGCAATAGAAATGTTTATTCTTTTATCTGTTTTGCATATTAACTCTTCATTTCTTGACAGCTGCAGCTACCAGATATGTTGCAGATTAAGATTTTACATAAAAGTTTAAAAAATATGATGCACCGCTACAGATTCAACCACAAATATTATATAAAGTTGTTGCAATCAGCTCTACCTCCTCACATTAAAATTCTGCATATGCAACATTATAATAATGCATTAATTAAATCAAAATCACTTACAGGAGACTTTTAGAAAATGTTGCCAATAAAACTTTAATGCTCATTTAACTAATATTTTCACTTTAAAACATGTTTTATATCCAAAATATCATAACTAGTAACTATAACTGTAATAGAAAAAAATGTCTGTTATCTTTATTTATTTTCCACCTTTGCAGCGATTCTCCAGGTGTAACTCCTTTTATCCACCATTTCCACACAGGACAGAGCCACCAGAGTTAATATAAAGATAACAGGCCGCCTATAGATAGCACTGATTTAAATATGACACCAGTAAAAGCTCAGGAGAGCTGAAGTGTGGAGCATCAGCCTGCAGCCTGAGCTCAGCTCCTGCTGGGCTGCAAATGGGGAGGAGGGGCTGTGCAGATGAAAGAATGAGAGCTGTTAGCAGCTGCTGATTCCCTCAATCACTGAATCTCTGCTGCTTCCTTTATCAGCATGTAACGGCCCTGATGCATGACTGACACTGATAAGATAGAGTCAGAGACACAGAGAGTGGATTATTGTGCAAAATGCATCACATATTTCTACTTCCAAACACTTCTACTTCACCCCCAAATCCTGTTTTGTTCCTTTAATTATAGTTTTACCATATATACTGTAATACAGGGTCACCTAGAAACCTTAGTGCGTGATTGTAAAAAGTTTCTGGTGCGTAAAATGCTGCTAGCGTGACGCATTGTGCGCGCTGTGGCAGGTGACTTTAAGGTGTCAGATCAGAGGAAGGAAGAGAAAAGCATTTCAAGTCATTTCAGTGTCGTTTTATTGTACGAATATAAAGAATAAATAGCACATTTCCTTAATTTACAGGATAAAACAAGTCACGGCTGTATCAATAATCCACGTTGAACTCTGAGGTCGATCTGCTTCATCCAAATATGGAAAACAGCGAGTCCTGACGTGGCTCTATGCGCCATATCTCCATAAATACAAAATATATAACCAATATTCTCCACAAATAAAGTAGGCTCTGGTTACAAATAATACTGACTTTGTACAGGGAGCTATATATAACTGCATGGCACCGCATATACAGAAAATACATTCCTACACTCGGTAGTGCACGTGAAAAAAGAATCACAAAAATAATGAGCTTATAATTTATTATTCAGAGTCTGTTTGTTTGTTTTTTTTTAACTTGAACAGGAGCATTTGCAGTCTGTGATGATCGGGTACTGCACCGGTATCCAGGCGCATTTCAGCCCCGCTTTCCTCTGCACGCACCTCCATCTCAGTATCGTCAGGTGGGTCGAGTTCGCGGGTTTACACACCATCCCCTCCGGGACCGAGCACGACCTCTTGCTGAGGCAGCTGCCCACCCGCACGAACCGCGGCCAGAACCGGTTCCCCAGGTCGGTCCACGTGTACACGACCGGGCAGAACGAGTACGCCCACAGCCACTGCTGCAGCCGCCGCTTCAGTTTCTTACTGGGCTTGTGCTTCTTGCCGAACTGGACGTCGAAATCCACCGCGCGGATCTCTTTCGGCAGTACTCCACCCGGCTTCTGCACCTCAAAGTCATCGAGCTCATCGTTCCCGGGGTATCTGTCCTCCACGGGGGGCAAAACCGACAAATAGCGGCTGTCAAAGTCTCCCAGGACGCTCTTCAGCTCGGTCTCGTTAAGGTCCCGCTCCTTGGGGTCGAAGACGGGGTCCGGGTCCTCTTTTAATTCCACAAGCGGCAGACTGTCACTCGGGATGGGGCGCAGAAGGTAGTAGTGCTGACAGATCCCCCTGTCCATCAGGAGTCCGAGGGAGAGCAGCAGCAGATACATGGCCACACACTGCTGAGACTGATCCATGTCGGTGGGATCGGAGCGCACGGGGAGCTGCTAAACGGCCGCTTTCTGGTGCGCAATTACGCGCGTGTGCCGTATCCAAACCTGCGTCTTCGGAGTGCCTTACAACTCACAGTTTCCCATGATGAAAATCCGCGAGAGAAGCTGAGAAAAAGTTCACCCGGAGCAGCATCAGTGGAGAGTGTGGAGGACAAACTGCGTGACAAAGCTCAGATGTGTCCTCGGGCTCCGTGCGCGCGGGCTCGGCATGATGCTCCCCTTGTCTCCTGTGCAGAAAAGCGCTGAGTCCGACCCGCGACCTCCGTTATATTCTCCACACGGAGCGTGACGTGATTCGTGTGCCCCTCTTTGAATGTGGGTTTGTTGTCTAGGAGGAGATCCCCAATACCTCCTTCTTCCACCGCGCCGAGGGGGAGGAGGGGGAGGAGGAGGGGGAGGCGGGGGTATGCGGGCGGAGGAGACGCCCCCTGTCGGTCCTGCAGACATCCTTAAATCAGCCTCACAGTGGGAATGACTGCTGAAGTCTTTCATCTGGAGGATCCTTCTGCACAAAGCACCCAAAGGTACCGCAGCCTCCCAGAAACTACAGACTCACTGTCATTAAACCTGAAACTACAGTTTACAGGAGCCACCATTTGATGATATTTAATACTAAAGTATCTACTAATTATCCTTTTAAAATAAAGTAAATATATCCTCAAAGTCCAAGAAGTCTTTAAATGTTTTATTTTAATAGTAAAAATCTTAGTTTTATTTGATATAAAGCAGAAAATCTCTACATTTGGACGCTGAAAACAGCATTTTCTGTCATTTTTGCATTAAAAAGTACAAACAACTTGGCTATTATTTCTCTATTTCTGCTCTAATTCCCCCAGTATTTATTTTCCTTACCAGTTAACTACTTCTACTTAAGTAAAAGAACAGAATATTTCTTTAAAAGCATCAGCAGCTTTTACAACACAGACCAACTTCCAGGCTTTCAGTGGTTCTGCTTCAGCACAGAATCAATGACATGAAGATTTAAAGTCATTTTTGTGCATCTGGGAACATTTGTGGTCATTTATAGTGAATTTTATCTTCTGATACAGCTTGCAAATAAAGCACAAAACTAAAATTTTAATGCATAAGATGCATAAAGATCAACAGATGATGGTTTTATAACTTATAACTTGTCGTTTAAAGTTTAAAATTCTTCTTTAAAGAGGACAGACAGCATCAAGTGTGCTCTTTTATTGTTAAATACCACAATAAAGCTATAAAGTCAAACTTGAATAATTATTAAAACTGTTGATCCTGAACTGATTTTCAGTTTTGATCATTGAAATTTAAACCTCTTTTGAACTGATTTTCCATTTACAAATTGAAACCGTGACACTGCTTGTAAGAGCCACGTGTATTTAACTGAAGGAGAGTTTAAATATTCATTCATTTTTCAAATAAAGCAGGATTATCTTTCCTCAATAACTTAACTGACTCTCAGATCTTAATTTTCTTTGAGTCTGTCTGTGGGTTAGTTATTATAAAAGCATGCTGTGCAGCCAAATACGGTTCAAACCCACTGAAGTTTATCTGTAGTGGAGATCCAAACGTGTGCAAAGATCCCAAATATGTCAGGCTGAATTTGGTGGAAATGTGCATTGCAAGACGTGCAGAGAAACTGTGCTATTATTGTAATAAAGTCGCAAATATATCTGCAATAAAAAGCTGATTCAAATGCATCTTATTATGTCAGACAGGGTGTAATAATACCAGTTTGACCCAGTGAAAGCTGCAGAGCCAGTGGGAAATCACAAAGACAAAGCTGCATGTTAATTAAGTTCCAATTTCTTCACAAATTTCCTGATTTCTGTGTATTTTCACACCAGCTGAGTTTCTTTCCTTGTTGCTTTTATTAAACCAAATGTCACCACGATCACCCATTAACAGAACCGTTCCCGTATTTGAAGAAAGGCCCAATTTACAGCCTGAATATGAGACCGAATGGGCTGTTAAGTAGACTTTTTGCAGTGTATTTACTGCTTGTGTCCAGCTCATGTGGGACAATATTTCTGCCTGTAACGGAGCCACAGCGAGCCTCTCAATAAAGCCGGCCAAATTAGCTCCCAAATAAACAACGCTCGCTAAGCGGCGTCCATGGAAAGTATCACAATTTGCGAACCTGTCTAAGCTCATGCTCAGAGAATCATTCTTTGAAAAATAATTTAATGGAAGAACTTAGCCAGCTGCTACATCAGCCATAAACCATCCGCTGGAGATAAATGCATCTCTGTTTCATTTTGAATGAGCTAATTCACACAGGCACTTGAGCAGCTCATTTAGTTTACGGTAAATGATGGTGAAAAGTCTGGAAAATGTCACCCTTATATTTTTCATCTGACCAGCACGTATCATAAACTATCGGCTGACAGATTAGGCTCAATCCTGTGCATTCACACATACGGATCACATACAAACCTCATGTCAGCCTCTTAACAAGCATGCAATACACCAGAAATCTGCACCTTCTTAAAGCTAAATCGCTTATTTTCCTTTGGTACAGCTACTTGAACTCACTTGCAGGGATTTTCAAAATAAAACCGGCATGTTAAATAATATTTCCCCCCGCTGGAATATTTCATTTCTAATGCGGCTGCGAATCCAAATATGGTTCTCATTAGGTGTCATCGGGATTGCCAGGCTCATTTAACGCTGAGTTGTTTTTGTTTCTTCTAATCCCTTCCTACTGTTTTACCACAGGAACATTTTGATAGTGAAATATTCCTCCTTAAAAAGACAGGCTACACTTGAGACAGACGCCTGCTTAATTGAGGCGTTTTTAGTTAACCAAACACAGTTCCCTTTGGCTAATAAACCGGCAGATGTAATGACCATTTTTTCAGCAGAGGTCTGGTTCTTGGGAAGACTTTTAAACCTGCGCTTAAGGATATGCGTTCAAAATGAATCTCCTTGTTTGAGCCATGCACAGGTCATTGTAGCGTTCCCTGCTGATTTCTCATTTAGTGAGGAAAAGCAGACTTCTCTCTTGGCAGGAACCTTCAGCGCCGGTACCAAGAAAAGGCACGCTCAGGTAGAAACACACACACACACACACACACACACAACAGAGAGTCTCGAGGATCCTGATAGCTTTTATCCATGCAGGAGCAAAGCACAAACACCTGAGATATGTAGTCTTTTAGAGAAAACCATCCACTTTGGGGGCTTGTTTTCCCTGCGCAGGAGGTTATCAATGACAGAAAGCAGTTACAGTGTCATTCAGAAAACAAAGCACCTCTCACATGCTTTATCTCCCTCCGTGCGCTGCTTCACACCTCGTGCTAATTGAGGCCACATTGCCAAGCTGAATACACACAGACATGATGTGGGTGCTATTCTGTTGACTCTGGCACTTGGGAGGTGTGCAATTTGCTAGTTTGTTTAGCACTATTTTCCATTCCTCTGCAATCCAAGAGCACACAATCACAATAATCACTCCTGCTGGGAGACTAATTAAAATTAATTGCCGCCTCTGACCACTGACCATGAGTCAGATGGCACATTTGCATTCCTGCAATTCACAATATTCTCATCCTGTTTGAGGGTTTAAGGACCGTCTGACCCGCACCGCTGAGAAAAAGGTATTTTCTTGTTTTTTTTCTATGCAATAAAAAATGTAAAATATTTTTATTACAAATATTAACCATAAATTGTAAGTTGGAGCTGTAAATTAATGTAATGGGACATTATAGATTTTTTTACAGTATTATCCAATTGCTTAATGGTCTTGAATATTAAATCACAGTGAATTCTATGTAAAAAATAAAAATAAATAATAGGAAAAAAATAATTATAAAAAAAAAACCTAAAAAGTAAAAATGTTAGTTATTCTATAGATATATACATTTTAAAAATACAGATATTTACTGTATATTATAAGTATTTTTGAAGACATAAAATCAAGCCAATTCACTGATTGATTACAGAAAGAAAAAGAAAAATGTAAAAAAAAAAAAAGTCTGACAATGAAAGTTGTCAGACTTTTACCATCATATTAAAGTAATAAATAAATAAAAACAGAAGTTATTCTACAAGTTTATTTATATATATTAATCATAGATATTTACTATATATTACCAGTATTTTTTAAAGAAATAAAAAGTTAAGGCAACTTTCTGTTTTATTAGAGTAATACTTTAAATGTATTTTTATTATTTAAAAAGACATTGTAAAAACCCCATACAAAAAAGTCTTATCAGTATTTTATAGAAATAAAATTAAGGTAAATTTCTGTTTTATTACAGAAAGAAAAAGAAAACATAAGAAAGTCTGACAGCTTTAAACTTTAAACTTAATCAAAATAATTTAAAAAAACGGTAAAACACAAAAAAAACATGAATTATTCTACTAATATATATTTTTTAAAATACAGATGTTTACTGTATATTATCTGTAGTTTTAAAGAAATGTTTACTGCTATTTTACTCTTTTTTAAACATTTATTTACCATTTTTTAACTCTATTCTTAATACTGTTTGAATAAAAAGTCCAAAAGTCATTTTAAGTCATTCTTTGTCAGTTAATTAACGGTTTTTGTTAAGATTTTTATGTCTCACAAGAACTCAGTCCACATAAACCTAATAAAAGGATTTAATTTATGCACATTTCCAAGGCGAGGCAGTAACAGAAAGGTCCTGAACTTTGACCCCGCTGCATTATAATAAAGTCAGACAGTTATTCCTCTAATGGAGCCCTTCATGTCAAATCTCTATCAGGTTGCAGAGAACGCTCATAAATATCTGTGGCTTTTAACGAGCTCTATAATTAGCACATTTAGCTTTTTTTCCCACAGGTTGCAGAGCTGATGCTCGGAGCACCCAGAGCCTGGAGAGAGTGTGTGTTCCTTCCACTCCTCCATAAAAACCTTCACAGACAGACATCCAAACAAAGTCATTAAAGCAAAACAAAGTGCTCAGTGATCACTCAGAGGACTGGCTTTGTGTGCAGTTATGCAGGTGACAGACGGACAATATGCATGAAAAAGAAACAAGAAATCTGACTTCTTCTTCTTTGATATTTTGGGATTCTTCAGAAGAAATAATCAAACAAACTAGTCCACAAATGGGTCAAATGGGGGTAATGTAACAAGCCTTTTTATGTTTTGGCACGTAACTCCTGAACTATGACGTCTTTAAAAGTTTTCTTTTGGCTCACGGTGCTTAATCGTTATTCTGGTATTCTGAATTTTGTTAGAAAATATTCTCAAGGCTGACAGAAACCTGCAGATTACAACGGATACCAAGAATTTGGACAACAGGGAAGAATAGCTGATACTGAGGTAATACTAATAAGGATACTAAATAAATAAAAGTAGTTTTTTAATGCAGTGACATTCAGTAAGCCTGTTTGTTCTCGAATGCACCATAATTCCTTTATAATCCTTGTAATTGTGCGCCCTGAGTCTGGACTTGCAGGGCTAGCAGACTCAGTATAAAGAGCGATAAAGTCCACGTGGGAAGGAGTTCAGTGGACGCTTGTGTCCTTTGTTTTGCTTTTTGTGTCCTACAAAGTCACCATCATGTTTGCCAAATGTTCTACATGCCATATCAACTCTATTTAGAGACAAGAATCTTAAAAATCAGAGGTTAGCTTACTAATTCAGAGCTTTTAACCCCAGTTATAAGTAAATGTATCTGTGCATTTTGAAGATTTGCATGAGAAAATCTTGATGCAAACACCAAAACTCAATAAAACTTGATTGAAAAAAGTGCATTAAAGTTTTAACGCTGGCTTGAAGTGGTTTTTGTCTTTGTCTAAAAATGGTTAA
>CAFUXE010000411.1:483282-497928 GCA_903364295.1 Serranus cabrilla
CCAAATGTTCTACATGCCATATCAACTCTATTTAGAGACAAGAATCTTAAAAATCAGAGGTTAGCTTACTAATTCAGAGCTTTCAACCCCAGTTATAAGTAAATGTGTCTGTGCATTTTGAAGATTTGCATGAGAAAATCTTGATGCAAACACCAAACCTCAATAAAACTTGCGGGAAAAAAGTGCATTAAAGTTTTAACGCTGGCTTGAGGTGTTTTTTGTCTTTGTCTAAAAATGGTTAATGCACCAAACGGGAGATAAACTCTGACGTAGCAGATTCTCAGTTGAAACTTATTCCCGAAGTTCCTTCCTGAAATTCCTGACTTGTCTTTACTTTCTCTCCTGGGTAAACAAAATTGTTCGATCAGCGACCTCTATTTGTTTTTGTTTTCTCTTCTTCTTCTCCTGCACTTTGGTCAGCTGTAAAGTTTTTAAGGTGCTTTATAAATAAAGTTGGTATGGTATGGTATGGTATGGTATGTTTATTGACAGATTAGCCTACAGCAACACATCACACTGCCACCTGCTGGCCAAAGGACGTTACTGCAGCTTTGTTTATTGATGGAAACTCACTAATTCGCATTTTCTTTCATGCAAAATTCAGAAATTCGGCTTCAAAATTCGATTCGACTTTAATGGAAGCAGTCGTTCACAACAAACAGAGTTTATCAAATGGTTAAACTACATTTTCAGTCATCTGTGTCCACAATTATAATAATATAATATGACGAGTCAATGACCAAGCTGAGCAGAAAATCTTTGTTTGTATGACAGTAAAACTTTCCTTATCACAGAGCGCCATAATTCTCACTTTCATTGCAACTGCCAGATTGTTTTTTCCAAAATAATTAAAGTTTATTCTCACTGTCAAATGATTTCCCCATTAATGGCGACTTGCAGGTACAAACAGTATCGTCTACAGCCAGCATGCACTCTGTCTTGTTGGCTTCAGAGTCGGTCCATGTCAGCAGTTTCAGATCAGCCTTTATTTTACTGGAATCAGAGTAAACACTTGAGCTCTTGATGGATGATTCAGCACTCCATCAACCTGCCGTGTGACTTAAATGAAGCCTGACGAGCAGCACAGACACACAGCAGGCGTCTGCTGCTGCTGCTAGCGGCTAACGGGGCGTTTAGCGCATTTCAGCGCCCTGCCGAAGCCGAGGCGTTGATCCCCACATGGCGATCTGGCTGGATTTCCACAGATCATCAGAAGCCCGAGCTGCAGCCGTGCCAGAGGCTCCTGTGAATGAGCGAACAGGCCAGGAGTCTGAGCGTAGTGGTGGCGGCGGCGGCGGCGGTGGTGGAGAGGGGGGGGTGACGGGAGGTCGCGGTGTCTCCAGCCCCTACAACACAGACGGCTGTTTGTGCCACGCAACCCCCACCGACCCCACCTTGGTCTCAAACCCTCAGCTCCTAATTCACACTTCATAAATCAAGATGACCTGTCCTCATGTGAATTCATCTCTCTCTGCGCCGGATAATAGTGGCGCTATTGTTCCACGGCGAGGATTCATTTCAGAGACATAAACTATCCCCGGGGCCTTGATAGCTCTAGCAGCTCCTGGACGTCCACACGGAGACGTCCTGGACTGGCAGTCCTCCGTGTCAGGCCACGTCTGGTTGGTTATATTTTCAACTTCTCTGGCAGCTAAAATAGTTCCAAAAATAAGAACACTAATTGGCCAGTGTTTATTTCTGTATGGGAGAAATACTCTAAGTGTTTTTAGCAGGTTGTTTGTGGCACGATGGTTTAACAGTCAGGGCTCTCTGGGAGGTACGGCGCATGGAAAAAGAGCCGACTCTCCCCTTTTTTTAATAAATAAGGTCTTTTATACCACGATTGGTAATACAGTATAGTTGTGTGTGAGGCTGGCAGGGCAGCGTGTGACATCATGAGTGTTGACTCATGAGCAGATGAGTGATGCACACTGAGCTTTTTGCCTCTCAAACTCATGTTTAGTGGCACAGAAACAGCAGTAAAGCCTCTCTCTGCTCCTGTCTGTCTGCCTGTCTCTCTCCGCAGCTCGGGGTGGGTGGGGGTGGGGTGGGGGGGCTGGTAATGAAGCAAGTGTTCCTATGCAAGGGGGCTGTCAGCTCCACACACAGCAGACCTCTGTCACCTGTTGCCACCAGCGGGAGGCTCGGGCGACGGGCGCGGGGCCAAGGCTGCGTGGCGGCCAGTAGCAGGGCCCTGGCTCCACCTATAGACAGCTCAGCGGGGTGATTTACTCTGCCTCCACGCCGAGGTGTCTACGGACACTCATGTATACAGCGTTACAGCCGCAGCGGCACACAGCCAGGCCCATGTCTGAGTTTCTACACCCCATCATCTTGTAAAACATGACAAAATTCTGCAAAAACGACAGTTTGTTTTCAGTGTATTTGAAAGAAAATGTTCGTATCTATATCTAAAAACAAAAGAGTTTGTGGCCGTCATAACCGCGTCCCTGCTGCCCCCCTGATCCCTCACAATAACTCCGTCTTTTATGCATCTTTGCAGACACATTACAGCACTTTTGTTCAGCCTCTCCTCAAAGACAAACATGATGTTGCACTCACTTGCACGCAGAGAAAGTGAAGAATAAATGGAATAAAAGCATAAAAAGCAGAACAAACTGACTGAAAAAGACTGAAAATGTGCAATAACAAAACTCTAATGTGCTGCCTTATCCTTCATTTTATTTATTTCTATTACAACATCAGCTCTACTTGCTCTGTTCCCAAGTGTTTTATATGTTTACTCTCACTCTTAACTGTTTTATTGTATCCTTAATGCATCTTTAGTTGATGCACTCACACTTTATTGACAATAAAGACTATCTTATCGCTTATCTTATCTTCTTCACCTCTGGTGAAGTGGCCATGCATGCTGAGACACTTTCACACTCGCGATGCAACCCTGAACTTATCCAGACTTTCCCCAGAGGATCTGCATTTAAGAACAGAAGTATCTGAAACAGTTGGACCAGAAATTAAAAGGACTTTAGTCTGACAGCTTCCAGCTAAAGGACGTCAGAGGATGAAGAGGAAGAACGAAACCAACGCACACTGACACCGAAATCGTCAGACAAATTCAAGGAACGGCAAGAGACTCTGTTTGGTTTAAGCAGGGCCGTGTTTTGTTTACATAACCGAGTGTTTCCAGTAGGCGAGAACGCGTCTGACACGGACAATCTCCTGTTGTGAGCTACATGTGTGAACGGGCAGCTGCAGACAATGGGCCTCATGCACCAACAGATTCAGGTGAGCTTGTTACACATTTGGATTTTCTCCTGTGAAAGTTTTCCACTAACGGATTGTTTCATTTCATTACAGGGACAAAATAAAAGGACAAAAAAAGCTTTTCAGAGATTATAAACAGCTATGATCTAAACTTATGTGTGAGACAGCGACTCTAACTTGCAGAAACACACAAAATGAATCTGTGTGAGCACACACTGAGTGTTTCAGGTGAGCTGGCAGAGAAAGGAAAGCAGTAGATGAGACGGAGAAATGAAGACTGACAGCGAGAGGAATGGGAGTTGAGTGAGGGAGGGAGGGAGGGAGGGAGGGAGGGAGGGAGGGGGGTGTCTGGGTCTGCAGCAGCAGTCAGCGCTGCAGAGGAAAGGGTTAACACGAGACAGTAAAGTGAATCCAGATGTGCTGTTATTATTAATATCTCTGGCTGATGAATGGGAAGGTAAAATTACAGGCGCCAGCCAGGGAGGCCCCGCGTGCTGCCCTGCCACCCAGGCGCTTCACTCACCTCAGCAGCCCATCGGGGTGAGGCCGTCAGCGGGTGAGGCAGGCCGTCGGCGGGGTGAGGCCGTCGGCGTGGTGACCAGCAGGTAGACAGGCAGCCACTTTCACCAGCCGGCGATGGGCGTGACTTCACTCTGCACGACACAAAATAAAGCGACGATTTCAAACAAACATGGAGCTAAAAATGAGGAGGCTCAATTATTTTTTATCTTTAAATCTGATCACTTTCATGCCACATTAATATTCTGTTTCCACCAGAAACAAGATGAAAACGATGAAGCCAGCACTTGATTCATCTAGAGACAATGTGCAAAAAATAATTGCCAATTATTTTGATAAGATTGCATTTTTTTTAGCAAAAACATTTAAACATTTCATCTTCTCAAAAGTGGTTTTTCTCTCCCCTATATGATAATAAAATCCCTTTTGATCTGTTAATCGGACAAAACGAGCAACTTCAAAACAAATTATTAATCAATTTATTTTTAAAAATGAACAGAATCAACAAGTGCAGAAAAGATTAATTAGCTGCACTCCTACATGAAATAAAAAATCTTTAAACTCAGTGACTGTGTTAATGAATTACAATATTTGAAGACGTCATATACACTTTTTTCCAATATAAGGATAAAGATATTGATCAATTTATTTTTAAAAATTAACAGAATCAACAAGTGCAGAAAATATTAATTAGTTTCACTGCTATATGGAAGAAATAACCTTTAAAAAACCAATGACTATATTACATTTGAAATAGAATATGATTCGGTCGTATTAAATAAATAAAGAGAAATTAACAGACGACATACAGACAAACTAATTAATCAATTTATTTAAAAAAAAATGAACAGAATCAAAAAGTCCAGAAAAGACTAATTAGTTTCACTGCTACATGGAATAAAAAACATTTAAACTCAGTGACTGTGTAAATAAATAAATTAGTATATGAGGTAATTAAATCGATAAATGAGAAAGTAAGGTCTCACAGATCTGTGTTTGAGCTTCTCTAAAGGTAGAATTAACAAGCTATTTGAAGAACTCAGCTTCAATATTTTCTGACATACAGTCAAAATTATTAATTTATTTATTTCTAAAAATGAACAGAATCACTCAGTCCAGAAAATATTCATGAGTTGAACTCCTACATGGAACAAATAATCTTTGAAAGTCAGAGACTTGAATCAATAAATGATGAATTAAACTGAGGTGTGTTTGTTTAACTATCAGTCCTGCAGCTCTGTGGGCTCGATAGGAAGGAACCTATAATCACTTTATTGGCTCTATAAGCTGCTCACACCTCCTCCGGTTCACACCTCAGCCAGTGTTACTTCAACATGTGACAGTGTTGCTGCTGCGAATTCAAACAGACGTGGAGACAGACGGGATTTCATACCATTTCTGGCAGACGGAGTCGTTTTTTCTCTCCTTTTTTTCCGCTTTCATCATAAAACGTGACACTCAGGCGGTGAAGTTGTTCTGTTATTCAACAGGTTTCAGCTGGTTTACGTCAGGAGTTTCTCAGACATTGTCACAAACAGACACATCAGACCCCTGCTTCGTAGGAATGTGTTACACGCTCTGAAACAGTCAGGATTTAGGGCAGCCTTTTCACTTTCTATTTCTGGAATACGTAACAAGTCCACTGAGCCAAACTGCATGTTGAAAAAAGGTGATAAAGGGGAATTAAGTGCATAAAAAGTGTCCCCACGGCACGTAATGACTTGGGGGTGAGAACATCTTGCTCATGATGGCTACAGGATCTGGTCTTTGCATCAATATATGCTGATGCAAGTGAATCTAAACAGGCTGGAAAAAATGCTGCTTGTTTATTGGCGGCATATCATGCTGCGAATGTCCAAGATGTGGACTTTTTAGCTCTTTATACTACTTTACGGCAGCCCAACACAACTTACATCAAAAATGAAATACATGTAAACAAATGTACTTATTTTAGCAGAACCAACATTTGGCTACAGTCTCATTTTTCTTTTGCATATCTCAGATGTCATAGGAGTCTGATAGAAGTCTACGGAGCCGACCTGTACGAAAAATGACACTTGCTGCTTGTTTACTGGCGGCATATCATGCAGCGAATGTCCAACATTTCAGAAGCTGTTTGCTGGAGCAGAAGAGACCAGAAGAAGAAAGTCAGGCAGCGGAGAAGCTTTCTGGCCGATGGAGGATGGAGCAGAAGCAGGAGACAGAGGGGAGGGTGCAGAGGAGGGCGGTGGGAACTGAGAAAGAAGCGTAAATCCAGTAGGGGAGATGGAGCCTGGCTGGCAGCAGGGGCTGTTGTTTTAACCGTCAGACGCGGGGAGGGGGTGGTGCAGAGGTTGTAGGTGGGATTGGGAGGGGAAGAGGGGGGTGCGTCCCTCTCGGGTTGCTGCTGTCCCCAAACAGTCCTGTGGGAGCTCCCCCAGCCAGCCTCTCTGTCGCTGTCTGCCCCCCACCACCAGCACCAGCGCCCAGCATGGGGCCCCCACCATCCCTCCACATGACAGCCCAGAAGACAACCTCACGCTGGCTTTACTCACCCTCCTTTGTGCATTTTCAACACAGGGATACCAGACAAATTATGCTTAATGACCGGCGGTGGTTGCCAGAGGAATGGCTGCTTTGTTGCCAGTGCCAAGTGTGTAAATGTTAGAGTGCAACCTTATACAGTCGCCCTCCGTCCTACTGAGCAGATGCCCTTTCTGTTTGCCGGGTCTGGGTCTTTAAGCTGCATCCTGAAGCCCCTGAGAGCATTTAAAATTACTGTCTCTCAGGTCAGCTAACCAGAGTCTGCTGGGTGTTCAGAGTCTGAGACTGAGGAGAGATGGTGCGTTTACTGTCTCATCTCCTCACTCATCTTAACTGATGATTTTGCCCTTTTGTTTTAGGACTTTTTCTGTTTCAATCCAGTGTAGTCGCCCTATGGCTCGTTTGATGTTTTGGGCTTAATTGGTTTAATTGTGGAGAACTTTTGTTTTGAAAAGCACGACACTTAAAGAGAGAAAAAACAGGGTTTTTTCCAGCCAGGATGGTGGTTGATAGCGTATAAGAAGCTGTTTGCCAAACAGAAACTGAAATGAAATCTATTATCTGCAATCACACAGAGCGGGCAAATAAAGTTTATTTTTCTTCCATGTACCTTAATAAAAACATGATCAAATGAATGATGACGATGTTTGGAGTCTTTTTTGAGAAAATTTGGTTTGCTTGTGTTGTAGAAATGTTTCTGACCTACTATATCTATATGATTTATTTGTTGATATGGTTTTTCTGGCATTCATTTTCATGTCCAGCAGGGGGCGACTCCACCGGCTGCAGAAAGAAGTCCAATTGCATGTAAGTGAACAGGAAAACGAGCCTACTTCTCACTTGATTTATTACCTCAGTAAACATTCTCAGAACTGGTTTGTGGGCTTCATTTTTACTGTCAAGTCTTCTTTAATACAGCATGTTGTTCATTCAGTAAATTATGGTCTCATTTAGAGTAAAATAAACATTAAAATGGGATGATTTAGGGTAGGTTTTCATTCTGGATCTTTACGCTTTCACAGTGTGAATTCAGCTATTTGGAACATTTTGGTGGCTTAAAAATGTGGCTGTTCATTAAGAATAACGATTTCTTCCTTGTGATTGAAATGGTTTCAAAAACACAATTGGTAACAGACATAAACTAAGATGGGAACGCCCAAAATGGCAAATTCAAGGCAGTGTCAAGTTAAAAATCACTGGTGAGCAGCAGCTTTCCATGTCAACAAATCATATGTAAAGCAAAACAAAAATCAAAGATTTACAAATCCCACGAAAAGCCCAAAACCAACAATTAATGTATTAACTTGCAATTATTGTATTAAAGCCTGAAATATCTTGCCATAGAGCTACATTGTAGTTTATTTTATAGCAATAAATGCATTTAATCGGCTTAATTCAATAGACTCTATATCCTGTGTTGTATTATTGGTAAAGTATTTGCACTTCTTGCACTATTCTTTGTGTTTTTACTCATTTTATACAAAGATAATTTCCCCTTTCAGACAATAAAGATATGTACTTTGGTGATTAATATCATTTTTGCATTAGTTTTATTTCTACTTATTTCTTGTTCTTCAGAGCAAAACAGGAAAAAATGTTTCTGCTGTGGAAAAAAATGTTCCAAGCACTGATTTATCTCCAGTGGAGTAGGATTACAAAGAGACTTTAAGAACAGGAAAATGTTAATTGATTTCTAATCAATGTAACCGAGCTGTGTGGGTAAAAGGCAAATACTGCGAGCTTGGATTTCCACTAATTCCAGGAGTCTGAAAAATGAGGAGTGGCAGAGAGAGGAGACTTTTTAAAAAGCTGGAGTCAGTCTGATTGCTCCCCAGGGAGACATTTCCACCCCAGTGTCCCACAAATGACATGTTTGTATGTAACGTAATATGCTTTCTTTAAGAGGTGACGCTTTAGTGGGAGACACATTCTTCCCAAGGGCCCTGCAGTCAAACACTAAAAATGTGTTGGTTTTTCTACTTCGTCTTTCTTTTGTCAAACAGAAAAACACTAGTGAGAGATCATACCTGCTCAGGTGGCTGATTAACTTTGATTTATATTGGCTGCGGATTCCCAGAATTCCTGAACAGTCTGCAATAAAGTCGGCATAAAGAAGTCACTTCACTTTAAACTCACGCTGCATGAAGAATGTAGAGAAACTAATGAATTTTAATCAGATTTTGGGAACATTTCACCTCAAGTCTTCCTATTTATTACTTAGAATAAGTGTATAACTATTAAATAAATGGTTAACAACCCATTATAATGTTGATATAAGCAGATAAAATCAACTTTCCTTTGGGCACTTTGTATAAACAGATAATTAATGAAAAACCGCTGTAATAACATTAAATATATCTTCATAGCAGGAGTTCTAACTGATAATAATATGCATTTAAAATGTCCTTGTAGCTACATTTCAGTGTGCTATTAACTTCAAATCAAATGTTTATATTCTGCTTTAAAAAAAGCTAAAAAAAGCAGGAGTTAAAGTAAAGTGTTACCATGATTTTTTAAGGGATTCTTGTGGGCAAATTTATTGGACTATGAAATCGAACATCTGTGTTGCACACAAGCAAATTAACAGGCAATTTGTACCAATGAGATCTGTTTTAGTTTAAATTAGACCATCACATAAACACAGAAAGAAAAGACATTTTCCACTGCTGCGGGCTGTGTGCTGTTTGTTTTCTGAAGCATTTTTCTCACGCAGAATGAAATATAAAGACTTTCACAGGCACACAATGTGGCACCTATATGGAGCTCCACTGCAGACACCAGAATGTCACGTTTTCAGTGAAAGACACAGAGTTTAGTATCTTAACCCGGGTTATTTTTTGGGCCCTGGAGTTGCTGCAAACATGCACAGATGCAAACAGAAAAGAACATCTCACATTGTTATTTAATGTTTCCCAAAGCTTTAAAAATCGTTTAAAGACAAAATGCAAAGAAGGTAGTTTGACTTTGCAGTTTTCTTGGGATTCACAAATATTTAAACTTCATGAACCTCCAACGAAACATTTAACCATAAATTAAGATCTTGTTTTTTCTCTGTTGTTGCTTATTTATTGTTAAACTTTAACCAGGTCAAGAACCCCCAAATAAACTCACTGCACTGCTCACTTTAGTGCATTATTTAATTTTACTCTGGTATCAGCTTTCAGGAGTTCATGTTAAACTTTTTAAACCAATTTGAAAACAAAATTTCAACTATTTTGCAAATGCGGATGTAAGATCAGGAACCAAAAACCACCAGGACTTTGCAAAAAATGTTAATATGAATCACAAAAAATGCACCAAAAGTGTTTAGCATTGCACCATTTTAAATATGGGGTTCATAATCACTACAAAAACAATTAGATATGACATTAATCTTACTTCAAATGGCATATAATTTATTGCACATGCAGGAGAAGAAAGATAATAATCCATGCAGCGAGCACGTTGAACCCATTATTACCCACTATAATAAGCGACATGATTATCCTAAATGAGGTTAAATGTGAAACTTCACCCGTACTTGTAATTAGAGATGTGTGAAGTTATTTCTCATTAATCCAAAATGTAATATTAAAATCTTCTCCCGGGCCATGTTTAAGAATTAATTACACATTGGTCTCTCAGGTGACCAAGGTGAAGTTGCTTCTGTATTATTATAGATTTAATATAAAACAGAGAGAAGCAGCATGAAAATGCATTGTATGTGCATTTTTCAGCTTAATAAAGCAGCCAAATAATTAATTAATCAATGCATTAATTGGCGATATGCATATATATTCCTAAACGCTGCTGCAGAAGTGTTCCCTGCACCCTGCAGCATTTCTAATGTTGTTTCTTCGGGGGGAAATCTAGATTGATAGATGGTCTGCCATGTTGTGGCGTGGCAATTTGGCATGGAATGGTGCACTGTCACCAAGGTCCAGTGATCAAAGGAGTCACCGGGGGTCAGCAGGACAGTTCACAGTCTTCACACCCACACCAGCCCTCCGTCAGCATCACTGCAGAGTTTCCATCTCATCCCCTGCCGTGTGAACTCTGGAGGTCTGACTGTCGGCTGCAGACACACCAGCTCTGGAAGCACTTTAAGTCTTCCCTTTAAGCATCCATTAGGAGAGTATAAACGTTTAATAAATGGCTCTTTATAATGCAGATTTAAGTGTTAATTCGTGGTTTGTTAAGAGCCATAAGAAGAGGCTGCTGCATAAACAGATAATGAGCAATTATATTATATAACATTGGAGTAATTCTAAATATCGAAAGGTTCTGGGGACTTCCTGACAGGAATTAGTTACTGGAACTTCTGTTTGGATTTGCATCTCCAACACGCTAAAAAAAGTTATTTTATTTATTTTTAAAGTGATTTTTTTACTGTCCATTTATCTGTGTTTTCTTCCATTTTTCCTGATATGCTCTGGTTTGTTTATTGTGTCTGAAAGGTGGTTTTCGGTGCTGCATTGGCTGTTTGACCATTCACTGTAGCATCTTCTGTTCGGAGAATCAAGAGCTAAAAAGTCTGTAAAAAAAGGACTACAATTGTTACTAATTCTTGTGGTGTGGACAGAATAAAAAGTTGGGTTATTAGAACTATGAAAAAGTTCCTCTGGTCCAAAAACGCCTTTATTTTTGGGGGGGAAGTTATCTTTTTTGGACTTAAAAACTGCATTATAGAGCGGTATAGTCCTACACCGTGTGTTTAAAGCATGTATACTGTTTATAAATGATTAATAGGACTTAAAGTGAATTATTGACCAATTTATTGTTGAGAAGATTGTTGTTCAATTCTATTTCCATTTGGTGCTATATTATAGTTACCTTCTCCAAGGATGCTGTGTTTTTAGCTCAATTTGTTGGTTGATTGTCTGCAGGATTACGGGAAAATTACTGGGCTGATTTTCGTGAAACTTCTTGAAAAGGTGAAGCATGAATCAAAGATAACCTGTTACATTTTGGAGCAGATTTGAATCACAAGGCGCCTACACAAACTATTTCTAACTAACTCTGAGATCGAGCTTTGGTGGATGTTTGTGCTCTCTGACTGACCTTCTAGTTTCGGATGTTTTTATACTTTTTTCTTGAAATTAATCTAACAGTGGGGTCCCAAAATGTCGCCTTATTTGGGTTTTTCTTTCTTTTATTTTGCTGAATATCACTGCTCAGTTCAGACTGTTATTCCTAAAGGAAGTCGTACATGACAGCTGGTATTTACAACGACCATAAAAACAATAATAAAGAGGAAACTGGATGAAATCCCTGCTGTGAGCTATTGTGCTTTAGCAAAACAGATATTTACCTATTTAAAACTATTGCTTATTCCTTTCATTTTGTTGGTTTTAAGTTAAGTACGCGTCATTAACCGGGCAGAGGGCGGCTGTTCAGTAGCTCCGTCAGATACGAGCTCCTCGGGGATCAAAGAAATTCTCGGCCAGCATGGGTGCTGTTTGACTGTGAAAACTCAACGCTGTGCCCCTGACTAGAAGGGATTCACTGTGAGATAGAGACAAAGAGGGGATCAGTGGCCTGCCCGGCGGAGGGCAGGGAGGGAGGGGGTTGAAAGCAAACAGCCTACTGCCAG
The DNA here is from genome assembly GCA_903364295.1 of Serranus cabrilla. NCBI lineage: Eukaryota > Metazoa > Chordata > Actinopteri > Perciformes > Serranidae > Serranus > Serranus cabrilla. The sequence goes on from CAFUXE010000411.1 coordinate 495,122, forward strand.
TGTGATATATGTTTAAGCCCACTGGGTGCAGAGCAGAGACACCCAGCTTAAGATCTTTAACTCGTCTCAGCAACCGGGATGGTCGATCCCTGCCGACTCTGCGACTCGAGCTGGTGCTTTATTAAAGAAAAACACAAGCTGTGCTTAAATGCCCATATGAAGGCAAAGACCAGAGCATCGTCTTCGCTTAAAAACGCTTTTTGATTTTAGGAAATAAAACTTTCACTCTTGAATATAATCTGGACTGTACCCTTAAAAAGAAGTTCTACCCGGCAACATTCCTCCCTGTCTTTCGAAGGGTTAAATTATGTAACTGAGGGCTTTTATTGCTAAAAATGTACTAAAAAAAAGGCAGGAAAAGAATGTGCTTAGCAAGTTAAAGGGACATATTATACAAATGCATGAGGAAGTTTCAGTGAATGTATAAATTGTGGGCTGCAGGATGGAAGTGGGCAATGAAATCCTTCATCTTAGTAAATGTTATTTTATGCCGTAAAATCCCTAACATGTCCTCAACTAAAGAAATGTTGTCTTCATATGATTTTAATCAACAGATACGAGTTTTGCCAGAAATAATCATGCAAAATATCCCTTTAAATCTTGTGTTTACCAAACGTGTGCACACAAGTTTCTTGGAAATAAGTCATTCAGCATTTAAAAAGCATAAAAAATAACTAAACATCTTCGTCAACTAATCGAAGCACTGAATATCTTACTACAGGATTTTTTGTTGAAAATCTGATAAAATATGTATTTTCTCTGTGAATTTGGTCATATATTTTAATTTGTAGTGCTAAACTGATAATTTGAGACATCATAACTGAGAAATCACTATGATGAAAGACTGAAAGTAAATGCATTTAGCTGTCAAACCAGACTTAAATTCAGAAATGTGCTTCACAGTAAGCTGCTTCATGTTCAAGGCTCTTTATTCAACCCGTGCAAACTGCTGCATGTTCATCTAATACTAAGAAAATGATGTTTAAGACATGGAAAGTTTCGAGGGTAAACTATTGAAATGCTTGTGGTAAAGTTCTGCTACTTTGTGGGTTTGCATGATATAGTGGCATAAACTGTTTTTATGGCACCATAACTAAGAAATTGCAATAAAATACTTTTCCAAGACAAAATACAGATTCAGTAAATGTATAATTTATGGGCTATATATTTATAATTATTGGATTAAATCAGTTTTTTTGGTGTCACAGGAGAAATGATGACCAAACAATAAAGGCTAATTTAGCTGTCAAGCAGGAATAATAACTGCTGGACTGAATTCCTGCAGAAATTCACCTCACAAAAGGTTGATGCAGTTTTAATGTTCCCGAGTCGTTCAGTGCAGACTGATGATGAACTGGGGAGTTTAAATTGACTGGAACGATGCTGCATCTTTATGATAAATACGACATGAATCCACCATCATGCGCTCCATCTGTTTTTACATTCATCCCGACATCACTCTGCTCCGTCCAGCTGCTCGGACCCGTTCTTCACCATGAAAATCCATCATGCCGTCCATGAACATTTATTGCTCCAATTCAGCGTCCCAGACACTCAAGTATGAAAATAGCCGCTCGGAGACAGAGGCCCGGTACCCGACTCTGACTCACAGTTACAATTTTCTACTTTTTTCCCTCTTCTGCGAGTAAAGACGAGGGGGACGGCTATTTGCCATGCTGTAACAATTAATTAGGAGTCGCTCAAATTACTTGAGGAGTCCAGAGACAGTCAACCGAGAAGCTCCCACAAAGAAAGAACAGCAACTCAGACCACCCAGATCCCTCAGAGAGCTCTGCTGCTGTTTATGTCAATCATTTTTTAACATAATAGCACAAAAAGATACGTTGATGAAGGCAAAACATGCAGCTGAAAACCCCCTGAACTAGCACCAGCTAATCAGGCATGAAATCTAAATAAAAGAAGCTTATCGGGAATAATTTGAGCCGTTTCTAGAGCGCTGATGTTGCTAAAATGTTCTGAAAAAAGTCTGAGGCATTGTGCAAACTTCCATTCTTTTCCCGGAGGGGTTTTTAAAAACAACAATGGCACTGGATCTTTGCAGAGTTTGCAGAGGAGTTATGACAGTCACAGACACAGCTTGACAGACATCCTGTTCTTCCGCTTTACAGCTGATTTATTTAATATTGTAACCCATTTCACAGAAGTCTCTGCAGCAACAAACAGCCTGATCCGGCGAGGACGGACGCTGAGGAGGCCGAGGTCGGCTTGTTTTTGGTGTCTCTCTGATTCGGCTTCTGTACAGGAAGATACGGATTCTACGGTGGACGGAGGGGTGAAGTCTGCACCTACTGCTGCACCAATCTGGGAGTTTAATGGTTGAGGTCCAGCTCCAAGTTATGGAGGTTAGATATCAAACTATTATATTTTTCTACTTTAACCAAATATAACCAGATATCTGCATTTGAATGGAGGAGACTGGTGCCCCCTTAAAACGTCAATAAAGGGTTTTTGTACAGGCAGCAAAATGACTCATATTTACGTTTTAGACTGTCCTCCGCCGCCATCTTGCTGACGTAGTAGTAATGATTGATGGTGACGAGTTTAAATGGTGGAAGGGTCGAACAAACAGCGTATTTTCACCAGGAGAACGAGGTTTATGTCCCATAGCCAAAGCCATTCAGAAACAAATTTAAGACCAATTCTACAAAATTAAAGAATGAAAAACATGAACCAGTACCAGTTACTTTGGGTTAGAGATACTTTTGCCCAACTGTTTATAGGAAAACATAACTTTTTGTCTTGTTGTTGGGGGGGTTTTGCAAAACCTTTTGCACAAAAAAACATCA
>CAFUXE010000411.1:503292-516081 GCA_903364295.1 Serranus cabrilla
CTTTGTTAGGGTTAGAAAAAGATCACTTCTTCTGACTACTGGGTGTTTGAACCAATGGGACATCAGAACTGCTTGTTAAAAGTCCACTTTCATGCAACAACTCTTCAATCAAACACAACATGTTAAGCTAACTGCTCCCAGCATCAGCTACCCGTATACCAGTTTCTGCTAATATACTCACTATGTCTGCAGTGAAAACAAAATGACAGTCTAAGCAACAAGCTGCTTTTTGGGTAGAATTGGAAAATGTTCACCTCTGGCTTCCCCAGTGATTGTATTAAAAAAAGACTCAGTGGCAGACAGCCAGGCAGATTAAAGAGCTGATTGCAGGAGTTGCCGGTCTCATTTGTCCACAAATAAAAAGGTGCATTCATCAGCATGATTTGAAAGACGCTATAATCACTAAAAATTTTGTAAATCAGGCATTTAATATACAACTCTACGCAAAGGGCTTTGACAGTTTCAGTGCAGGAATTAAACCTGCCTACTAAACCTCTCAGAATTTTTCAAAAGCTGCTCAAAGACGACTCAATAATACGACACCAGTCACAGGTCAAAAGCTTGTTTCATTTTTCAAAGAGAAAAACTTGACATTGTTTTACTGCAGGTCTAGTATTTCTCTGCTGGTTCTTGAGGGGTATTAGTGTGATTTAGTCTAATCCAAATAATCACTGAAGGTGAAGCCGTGCTCCAAGAAAAGCACTCGGATGGTGCCAGCGCAAATCATGCTATTTATCATTCCTCCGCAAACATGTCTCTGCATTACATGCATTTTTTTAACCAACACCCTTATTTTCTGGATGCTTTACACCTTCTGCTATTTAAATAAGACATTTAGCATATCAGCACGTACTTTGGTTTTATGTGCATTGTTTTATGTGCAAGAAAAATCATCTGCCATAATGACATAATTTGAGGTGTGGGATCCTGGAAGTTTCCTTTAGTCAGAGTGATGAATCAGCTCAGGAGCCAATAATCACACGCAAACAGATCATGGAAAAACTTAACTGGCATTTTTATGATAGCGTAGGTGTTAGAACGCATTGTAGGAGAAGTGATGCTGCTCCATGTGCACGCCGCACTTATTTATCATGAGGAAGAACTGTCCTCTGACGACAACGAGCGGAAAAACCTGACAAAGCTGAGAGAGAAAGCACAGATCCTTCCTCTCGGTATCCTAAAAGAAACGCTTCACCTACTTTATGCACAGCCATTCGTGCTGCTTTGTTTCAAGCTGCTTGGCTGACTGCAGGTCTGGCCTGCTGATTGCAGTGATAGACATGGAGGAATCTGGCGCTGGCTGCCAGAAACCACAGAAGAAAAAGGAGAGGACCCTCAGTCTGCCGTCGGTCTGTGCCGGTAGGGAGAGGTAAACACAACGAGTCCCTCCTTGGTATGCAGGGCTTATGTTGGCCCGCAGAGGAGCTGCGACTCACAGGAGGTGCCAGTCTGTGGTATGCTCGGTAGAAAACACAATTATTTTTAATGAACGCGAGAAAAAAAAAGCAGAAAACACCCAGGAAAACAAATAGCTGGCTTTAACTGTGCAGTCTTAGCAACGCAGCCCTGTTATGCAATCAAATCCATACCAGCACAGACAGGCAGCAGAGTTCAGCCCTTTAAATTTGGAAATGCATTCACTGTAAGCGTACTGTAAAGAGGTGGTCGGCTTAATGACAGCGTATCAACCGCTCACGATTATTTAAAAAAACACTGACAGAAATGGTTGCTTTCTTATGATAATATAGAGCCTCTGACAAAGAAATACAGACTGTACAGGAGAGTCAAGGAGGTGGATGATACGGTTTTATAAAAGTACGTTTTATGCACGACTAAAATAGCTAAAACAGCCTTTAACAAAGTTGTTTCAGTATATTTTCTTAGTCTGTAAAAGTACTGAATATCCACACTAAGCCGGCTAAATCAGAAAGCCGTCTTTTCTCTTCATTCACATTAAGCTGCCGTCTTTTCACAGAGTTTTATAAAAGTTATCACAATTTTCTGCTCATTTTTCTTTGTATTTTACTCATGTTTTCTAATTTTCTTTCATGCAAGTACAACAAAGCATAACACCGAACACATAGCTTGGTGTCAGCAAACAATAATGCAGTTATTTTTGCTTTTCTGCTCGTTTTTTTAGTGTAGATGATACTACAGGGATGTAACTTGGTCAGTCAGCTATCTACCGAAATTTAAATCATGCTGAGTGGAATACTGTTCAAGCTGTAATTTATCAAAAAATGTTTAAATTATTGGTGTCGAGGACTTTCACCACCCTTCCCGTATTCACTTTTGACTTCCATCTCCTGTTTAGCACATTAACTATTTTTAGAAAAAGACGAAAACTTAAAAAACTTTTATGTGCATTTTCAAAAGTTTCTTTGAATTTCTGTGAACCTTTTTTCAAGCAAATCTCCAAAATGTGCAGAGAAATTTGTCGACGGAAACACGGCCATTATATGAGCTGATAACAGCCTACTAGCAGGCAGAGTAGGCCTACAATTATGGGATGATAAGTGCTAATAATTGGCCAATTACTAGTGTGATAACATCCTGATCAAATCATCTGTGATCTGATCAGTTGTTTCCAGTCCTGGAGAGCATTAAAAAGAAGAGATTTAACCCTTTTCCTGGCTTTTACAGGTGTTTTTTTGGAAAGATCTCCAGCTGTCATTTACACTTCTGTGATGCTCTCAGATCTCAATAAAGATTTTAGTCAACTGAAAAACAAACAAACCTCAAACCACTAATATGTGATACTTTATATCTTTGGAAAACAGTTTTTCCTTCCTCATTCTTGGCAGAGAAACTTTGTACAGTGCCAGTATTTAGTACCTGGTTAACAAAAGGTTTCTTTACTGGAACACACAATATTTACTGTACATTGTCCACTTTGGCCGTTTGTTTAAAAAACCCAGCCTGACATTGTTGTAGTTTCCTAAATGATCACATAGATCATATCTAAATTACACCGCCTGAAGACAACTACCTCTTTTATAGAAACCACTCATCTGAATAACCACTTAAGCTCAGTACAGTTTGATGAATTATCTTTCACTGAGGTTGAATTACCTTAAAAAATGTCCAGTTTTTTGATTTACTGGAGAGAAATACAGCCGTGCTACAGTTAGCTGACATGGAGCCGAAGCTGGTCGACTGCAGTCAAAACTGCATTGTGACATTAATGTTTGCAGATTAATGTTATCAGCTGGTAAGAATCTAAGTTTTTCTCCCTGTTAGAATAACTTTTATTCCATTAAATGCATCTATAGATTAGTTGAATGTATGAAATGACTTTTCTTCGTATGTTTGAAACACACAAAATGTATGTTTGAATATTGTAAGTGCATTGCAAAATTTACATTCTGCTAATAAAAAATAAAAAATAAATAAGATATTTTTTGACCCCTGCCTATTTCACAGCTTTAAATTCATTTAACATGATTTTCCTGTCAAAGAACTTCTGTTTAACCTGTTTTTCACTCATTAAAAGTGAAAAAGGTTTATAAAAATGGATCACCTGAATGTTCTTGAGCTCTCACTTTCCTCTCAGAGCTTCCATAGCTAATGTACAATGAGTTTATCCTTAATGGTAGGGTTCAAATAAAAGAAATAAAACTAAATTTTCACTAAGACATTTCTGTAAAACGTATCCTGTGATTTGATGTACTTACATGATGACACTTGAGGTTTCAGTGGTCCTGACATCACAGGAATCACCAGATTTTCTTTCATTCTGTGATGGAGAAAGAAAAGAAAAGAAATTTAAGCACTGACTGAAATTGGTACCTCCAGTTCCCCCTCGCTCTAAAATGAGCTCAAGCTGAGCTTTCATGCGAATCTGCATGCATAATGGAGCAGAAGGCCTTGCACCAGAATGAAGCTGATTTGCAGAGTGAAAGTGCAGAAGAAGAAGAAGAAGAAAACACATAAAAGCCTATTCAGGGTCAAGGATTCCCCTGAGTACACCAATATCTCTAATAGTAATCTATTAAAAATCACTTTAAGAAAACACATTGAAAAAGCGGCTTCCAAGCGGAGCCATTACTTTGTTACCTCTGGCAGACAGCGAGGCACCTGGGAAATCTGAGCTGACGTTAAGGGCGAGCAGCAGTCCAGCAGAAAAACTATATCACTTTCTTAAGCTAATTAGCCCTGTATATTACCAATCAAAAGAACCTCACTCTGAAACACAACGGCCGGCCAAGAAATATATTTGTCTTCCATTTGTGAGAGACTGGCAGTGGAAAGTCTCCAGGACTGAATATTATTCACCCAAGACATTCCAGGGGATAAAATGTTGCATTAAAGTGGGATTTAAGCGTCTGATTTTTGTCACTGCTGCCACTGTTATTCCCAAACAAACGGATGAGAACGCTGTTGTAATTAGATCTCGCCATTTCAGATCCAATCAGTCGGTTCACATCAAAAACTGTAAGCAAGTTAAAACAAGGTCACTGGGGTGAAACTTTACGACATTAATAACAAACCCCAAAAATGTCTCTTAAAGTGCTGTTACTAGGACACTTTAAATGTCAAATTACATTTCTTTACAAAAAAAACATAGATCGCCCCTTTGAGGGTTAATTACTTTCTTAATATTATGGTCTATAAAATGTCAGAAAATAGTGAAAATGAATGAAAACTGGCAAACCAACTCACTGTTTGCCTTGCACAACAATACAATTTTCTGTTTTCTTCTTATCTGTCATCAGTTTATAAGCAGATTATCTACTGTATTCATCATTTTGTCTATAAAATGTCAGAAAATCCCAGTTTCTCAAACTCTTGATGTCTTTAAATGTCTGGTTTTCTCACTCCAAAAACCCAAAGATATTCAGTTTAATATGATATAAAAGCAGATGACAGCATATCTGAGTGTATACAGTATACAGTATCATTAAAATGTGTTATAAAAAACTAAAGTAAATAAAAAATACAAAATTAAATTAAATTAAAAGACAACTACGTTTCAGTTTAATGTGTCACATGTTGGTATGTAAACATGGCATCCTAAAATCCTAATTTCAAGCCTTTTCAAGCACTTAATTCAACATCCTGGACTATATAAATGTAGAAAAATAAGATATATTAATGTATTTTTGGGGCCATATATGAGGGGGTTCCTGGCTGAAAAAGATTGATAAACTCTGCTTTACTTATATGATTTTCATGTTCAAACTTCATGTTATTCATAATGTTCATGGCAGAAAATAAATGTGGAAGCTGTTGTTAATAGTTAACAGTGTCTTCAGTAAATCAGAGTCAAGACTCTAAACAGACCAACTTCCACCAGCAGAGGGCGTAAAAACATTAAAAATCAGTCTGAGCTGTCAGCTGGTTAACTTTGGAGCAAACACATCATTCATCAGCTTTAACTGTGTTACTTTCTATATGTAAAACAGAAAAATATTACATGCAGAAACTTTAATTTAGTGCTGCTTGAAAGCCTTACTGAAACTATTTCCTTCTGTGAGATGTGTAATTGTAAATGCATAATATATCTTACCTTTTCTTTAACAAGCTGTTTTGTAAAATGTGACACACCTGATTTGCTTTTGTAGCTGCCCTGTCCTGTAAACACCTACGGTTTTATGCTAAATGTTTTATTATGTTTGCTGTGTTTTATTGTTGTATTTTAGTTATTTTTATTTGTATTTTATTTTTATTATTCTATTTATTCTTATTTTATTTTATTTTTTTGCAATGTAAAACACTTTAGAACTGTGTTTTAAAATGTGTTATATAAATAAATGTATTATTATTATTATTATTATTATTATAAATATTAGGTCATTAAGTAAACCGTTAATAAAAACATGCACAATACAGCATATTACATCATAAAATGTAAATTACCAGACTTCCCCTTACAAAAACAGCATGCATCCTCAGATTGTTTTCCTGATGTGATTGTTTAATTTGCATATGAATTTCATATCTAGTCTAACTAGTCTTCATCTCTAACCAGCTATTAAAAATCCATCTTGAAGTTTTTCTCATCTGTTTACTGAAAAAGATAAGGATATTACGGTAAATAAAGCTAAATATGTTTCTTCATCTGCCAATAATGACACTTGCTTTCAATTTTCTTGATTTCTTTGACATCAAACCCTAAAAAACAGCAAAAGTCCAGTCCACACTTTGTTTCTTTGGTCTTGAAATTACCCCAAAATTATTTAAATCTGGAAACAACGTCCCCTGCTTTGTTTTCATTCAACTTTGTGCGTTCCACTTCAACTTTAAGTTTGCTTTAAATCACAATATTTTGATCTAAAAAGAACCACCAGAAGGAGAGTCAATGTAAATATCCACTTCACTTCACTCCATCGTGATAGACAGACAGTAAAGACTTCACTAAAACACGACAGCCCACCAAACTCGTCACTACACCAGCAGCAAAGTGACCTCATAGGAAACAACAACCATCTTCTTCCCTCAGGAAACATCTGGGCCAACACTTGAGTGTCACGACTGATCAGCAGAAAAAACACGGGGCAGGGGTGGAGGGCGTTTCACAGCCTGGTTTCACTTTTAACTCCGTGGTGGAGGAGTAATCAGGAAATGACCCTGTAATTCATTGTTTCCACTGAGAACTCCTCAGAGGCAGCAAGAAGTGGGCTTACACTATATATCACACTTTTTTATTAATTAAAAATCACATCTGATAATGATGAAGCAATTATAGGTTTACATTCTCATCCAATTTCAAGCAAATTATCAACAACATAAAAACTATCTGCTCAAATGTCATAATTTCCTGATTTTCTCTATTTTAATCTATTTATTTATTGAATGATGTTGACTTATTTATGTATTTAACTTTATTATAATTATGTATATATTTTATAAATTATAATAAATGAATAATGAATTGCATTATTTATTATGTATATATTCTTTTTTGTCATTTATTTATTTCATAGCCTTATATATTTATTACAAAAACATATTTATTTAATGTTTTATCTATTAAATAATTACTTAAATGGCAGACCAAAGGTTCATTCTAATAACAGATTAAGTTATAAGCTTTGCAAAAATCCAAATGTTTGTGAAAAATTCAGAAGCTAACTCAAGCTAACTGCTTACATATTTCAGGCTCAATTTGTATTGGTAAGCTAGCCTGGCGAACATTAGCATTCTGCAGCTTTTGAGCCAGAAAGTTAGCCTGTCCCATTAGCCTGGACCAGGGAGGTTTATTTTCTTTCTAGAGGATTTATTTTGGTGACTATTTTTGCCTCAAACGGCCACAAACACAGCCAGCTGGCTAGCATCCCACTAATTAACTATAGGAACTAGCTAAGTTAGCTAGCATGCTAAAGTTTCGTTTTTTTAACAGAAAACCCCCTAAAAATGACTCTCTACTCCCACAAAAACAAATACAACATCTCACAACCACTTATAAAGCTTATCTAAGTCTCTATTATTATACATTAGTCCATGAAAATACCGTAACTACATATATTTAAGTAGAGTTGGTAGTTACCTGCAGCAGCACCTCCACCTGGTCAGCGAATGCGTGCCGTAAGAAGGGCTCGCGCACGCAAAGGGGCTGTAATTACGTGCGCGCGAACAGCGTTGTAAATAACCGGCTTGATAAAGAGTTTTATAGTTTAATATCTCAGTATATTGAAATATAATAGTAATAATAACAGTGTAGGTTTAAGTCAAATATGTTGTATTTTTATGAGATTTGGTTTAAACTGCAGCAGGTGTATCAACATGTGATTTAAATTTGAAATAAGAATGAAAAATGTGTTATTTTTGGTCATGAGGAAGTGGCCAGTTATTCTAGTATGTTTTCTCCGTCTGTTTTTTTTTTTGTCTGTATATTTTGCTATTTTTGCTATTCTTTTTTTTCCCTTTTGTTTTTACTATTTTTTCTATTATTATGCATAAATCAAATCACAGCAACAGCCACAATTAAAATATGGCTACCAGCATAAATAGACGTTTATGATAGTAATAATAATAATTAGATAAGATTCCAACACAGACCCCTCAACATTGTTTTATTTAATCCTGTTGAGCATATTTCAAATGTTGTTGTTGCTGTGATTTCCTTTATGCAGCTGATTTGAAATATGATTCAAATAATATTTTACTATATTATTCAACATTTTATATTATTTTGTTTACCCCATTTACCTTAATAAGGCTAGACACTCTAGTATTATTATAGTATAGCATTAAAGTATAATAGAACCACAACTAAACCCTCCAAAATAAAGTCACAGTTTAATAAATACATCTCTAAAATAGACTAGTTTTAACTAGTTGTACCTAATAAACTGGCAGCTGAGTGTATCAACTTTATTCACCATGTTAGTATCAAACAATGGCATTCTGGAGAAAATGCAATAAACATTTTAATGCTTCATTTGCCAAATTTAAAATGAAAGTTTATTCATTTCAGTCACACAGCAATATTACACAGTAATACCAGATTATTCCATATTCACCTGTATGCACAGGAGCACCACAGCCTTTACCCACACAGTATTATCTCAGATACTGTATCTTTGATGCACCCATAATAAATCAGCACAGATTATCATAACGTGATCTTTGCATAAGTAATGAATCACAAAAAGCCCATCAGGCAGCATTCCTGCAGGAGCACAGATTTGTCATTTTCACATTATAATAACTAATGAGTGAGTTCTAGTGAGACTGAACATACAGTACAATAAATCAAAAATATTGCATCCATTACATTTAACAGTAAACAATCTAATACACAGTAAAGGAGTGAAATCCTATGAAAAAAGCTGCATTTTGAACTAATTAATGGGCCTCATGCAGCAAGTTTCTCTCCGAAATCTCCTAATTTTCTAAGAGAAAAATGAAGAAGCCTCAAGCAAACATTCTTAACCAAACAAGGAGTGTTGAATGATTAATCCCACTTGATGATAATTGTCAATTATTATAGGTTATGCCTATAAATACTATGTCAGTGCAGTGTTTTTTAAACACTCAGGAATTGGAGAGATGGTACAAAAAAAAGATGAAATTCAGCAGGAGTGAAATCAACTTTCTCTTGACGTATGCATGAGAAAGTGCAGAAAAAACAGGCTAAAACATGCAATAATCTCATACATAACTATAATCATCTAAATGTAATTATATGATATTCATGCACACAGTTTGTGGACTTTAAAAACAAGAAGTTTTTTCTTATTCTGGTACATTTTAAAAGCAGTCAAGAGTGCAAATATAAGACGACATTGGAGAATGCGAGAAGTTAGCGGGCACGAACAAATTGTGGATATCGCTTCCTGCATGAGGCCCATTGTTTCACAGCATAAGCCCTCAAACAATCATACATTTGAGTCTTATTATATAAACATATTTTTTTGAGTATCCTAAGGAAGCTCCCGCCTCCTGGAGAGACTGACAGTGATTGCACAGAAAAGACGATTAGAGTATTGATAAATACAGTTCAATAAAACAGAATTGATTGAACACCAGCTGAGTAATGAGGGCAGCCGGTCATGCACATCATGCCCGAGTCAAACAGCGTGCTGCAACGACAGGTAGCAGCCCACACCATGCCACATTCACAGAGAACCTCCCAGAGCTCGAACAACTAAACATCAAGTCAAGCCCTTGTGCACGAGCCAGCAGTGTTCCTGCATTCACTTCTTCTGGCAGTAGCTGCTGTAGTTGCTGCAGGCTTTCTGCATGTCTGTGAGGAAACCTGGAACGCCGGTCTGTTCAGGACAAACACACAGAGAGCATCCATCAGTGAGCATGTGTGTGAGGAGGAGCCACCCAGGTGGGGCAACAAAGAGAGCAGCTTGTTGACTTCACCCTGCAGCACATCTGCTCCCAATAATGCTGGAAACCCATAAAGCCGGCAGAGGGACGGCGCTCAGCGAGGCCCGGGAGTGAACCCTCGTAACGCCGCCGTTAGAGCCGCCATCAAAGATCTGTGAGAGCAGGTCAACAACCAACATGTGCACGATCTGGAGGCTGTCGTGCTGCAGGGAAATGGCTCCTTCATGACTTCCACATGTCAGGGAAAGTTTTCTTTGAAATAAATTTAAGTCTAAACACGTTATATCGTCAAGCGATTCAAACCAAATGTTGCACTGTCACTTTGTTTGAGGGTGCAATTCGCATTTTAAAGCTTTTTCTTTGTAATAGTCCAGACAGCTCCACTTAAATTCACATCTCTCAAGAATGGATACAGACAAAAATGCTTGTCTGAGAACAATAAAGCGATAAAACTTACAGTAAAAAAATCTAAAACACAGTAAAGTGTTTAAAGTCCTTTAAATAATCTAAAATCACTTGTCTGATCTAATGTTAATGGAAAAACTAACATTTTAAGTTGCAAGTTCTGCAAGAGAGAAAAAAAAAGCAAATGTGAATTACTAAATTGTGAGTTTGGCTGTTTTAAAAGGTGCAATTTCTCATTTCTGGCTACACGCTTCAAAACAAATCAGTATAAAACCACCTCCTCAATGTTTTTTCTTTTCTTTGTGCAGCTAAGGCAGAATAATCCCTACAGGCAGCCATTCAAATCATACAAATCCCTGTATTTGTTGTGAAATATTCTCAAACAAAGCTGGTTTACACAAACTAAATCCTTTTTCTTTCTACTGTGAATCGTGCAAACATTACATGGGGGATTTGTTGGTCACTGTATCCTTAATTCAATATGAAAACATGAGGAATAAACACCTTACTGATACAGATCATGTATCTGTAACTGGGTCACTCAGGTTGGAAGCTGTAAAGGTTTAATGCTTGCATAGTTTTTTATATATATTTCACAGTAAAATGACTCTAAAAGTAAAAACAAACGCTCACCTTCGCTGCCCAGTTCACCACCCAGGTTGGAATATTGCCTCCAGGGTTGTCAAAGTAATTCATGAAGACTGAAACAGAAAAGCATGATTATTTTATTATATTATGGCTGCAGGCAATACTTTCTTTAATGCATTAATAGTCAATCTTTGTTAAAATCAATCTTCAAGTGATAGAGTGATCTCTGTATCAAGACAATATGATAATGTGTTATTTTTATAAAAATTATGTTGTTTAAAATACTGATTTCAAGCTAGTTTTAATGGAAATCAAACAAAATTTAAGAGGTTTTTTTTTCAGGAGTACAAATTCATGAAATCAAATTATTATATTATGTTTTCTCTTTATATATATTTTTTTATATTTATATATTTGCCTTCTTATCATGTTTATTTATATTGGAAAAATATACATAAATATTTAAATTAATTTCATAATATTTGAGCCCTATCCAAGCATATTAAATATATATAAAACCTAAAATAAATATAATCAAATATATGTAAAATATACATAATTTGTGTAAAATGAAACTGACATACAGTAACATCTTTTTCTAATTAATTCAAGTTTTAACTTTATTTATAATTTGGATATGTTTTCCTGTCAGATCTCTATGTTTGCTGGCTGCAGTATCACTGTTTTTACGTTTAGTGCCACAGCCTCCGTCGCTCTCCATGGCGACGCTCTGCTTGTAGTCTTTGACCCGCAGCACGCCGCTCCTCTCTGCACACGGCGTCTGCGGGGCGCTCCTGGCCAGGATCACCCAGATCTTCCTGCCGTCCAGGTCCAGATCTCTGCGCTCCCTCATGTACACGTACTGAGGTTCAGGCTGTCAGGGAAGACACTGTCTCTCCTCATTAAAGCATGATGTCATGTTTGTTTTCTGAAGGATACGTCTCTGTTCATCAGAGGAAACGGGTATTTCACTTCCCAGTAGATCGCCGACTCTCCACTGAAGTCCTTCTCATACAGCTCTGCAGAAAAACAAACAACAGTGACGTTAAATTAAAAAAGAGAGATTTAAAAAAAATAGATTTGAAAAGTGTTTAATGCTCTAATGTTGGAGGATCGTCTGATATATGTTGTTTTATGGTAAAGGAAGGAAATGAGAGCCCAAACCAGCCAATCAAAGACAAATCACGAGCAAATATGTTGCCTAATGTGTGAAACATGAAAATGTTCAGTAAATATGGAAGTCCATTTCCATCAGTGATAAAAATCAAAGTCAAAATTATGAGATAAAAAGTCAAAATTATGAGATAAAAAAGTCAAAATTACGAGATAATATATATATACTTGATATGGGCAAAAAGAAAAGAAGAAAAAGCTGAATTTTTATTTTAATTTCTATAACTGGCAGAAATGGGCTTCCATAAGTAAATAATATATAAAGTAATAAATAATGTTGGGCTGGGATTGGAAATGAAGCTTCTTATTTTTCTGTGAGTTTTTCCACTTTAAATCTTTATCAGACTCTGCTAGCACACAACACTATCCCAAAAAACAAAGCTACTTCAACTACCATCAACATCAAGTTATGTCTAATATGTCGACTAGGATCTAATTGCTACAATACAGACATCATGTTACCTGCAGGTTACTGTGAGGAGGCGTGAAAACAGGAATAAAAACGTGCTGTTTTCAGTGTTTTAACCCATGCTGTCATACAGAACATTATATCTAGACAAGACCTAAGAAACAACAATGAAATGTGCAACAGGCAACTAATAAGTAAAATGAAGAGTGATTCATAAACACGCTGTAATAAAAATTTAATAAATAAAATAACGGTAAAAAGTTGGAAATTAAAAGATGCCAAACACTGTCAAATAATGTATCAAATAACAAGTTATTTTACAAATAATTTCTTTAGAAATACAGATATTATGCAGAAAATATCTGGATTAAAAATATATATATCTATAGAATGACAGATAACATTAGTAACAGTAATGATAGTTTTTTTTT
>CAFUXE010000411.1:528745-539010 GCA_903364295.1 Serranus cabrilla
TCCCAAGAAGGCAGTTTAGGCACATTTTATCTCCCAAGAAGGCAGTTTAGGCACATTTTATCTCCCAAGAGGACACTTTAGACACATTTTGCCTCCCAAGAGGACACTTTAGGCCCCCCCGTGCACACCACTGCATTTGACCCATTTCAGCTTGACAGTTTTGACCATCTGGATTTCCTAAAAACATCACATTAAGCATCTGTAAGTATAAAAGTAATAGCATTTGTTGTAGAAGAAACACACAAAAAAGATAGATGTTTGCACACAACAGCTGCTGGAAGTCTCCCTTTAATCTGACCCTTTTGTTCCGCGCTGCTCCACGTTCTTACAGTTGAAACCTTCTGGAGGAAGAAGAGCTCAGCAGAACAAAAGGAAAGTTAACACCCTGTTGTCAGTCCCATCATGCATCAACAATGATTACGTCCATATGTGTGAGGAAAGAAAAACAGTTGTTTGACTTTTTTTTCTCTTCTTTACAGGCTTTTCCCCGGGCTGGGACTGGTATCACCTCCTCTGACGCACATGTGTTGCAAAAGATGGGAAAACTGTATACATGACTAACTGTACGAGCCTATGAGACACTGAAAAGGCTTTTTTACAGAGAATATAAAACTCTGCATGGATTTCCGGCTCCTAATCTGAGTTTCTTAATCAAAGATTTGCTGACGTATCTCTTACATAAATGTATGACGAAGACACGATAAGCAGCTGGAAACTGTGTCAGTGGTCACATATGATGTCAGAACAGGTCGTTTTAAGCCGCCATCTGTGCCACGAACTTTAATGGAACAACTGGAGTTTTAATGTGATCTAAAAACCCTGATATTAACAGAGTGGGGAGAATATAAAGCAGAAACCAGGACAGTTTTGTTTTTAAACTTTCTTTCAGTAACAGTAAGCAGAGGGGCTTAAATTCGGACACTTTTCCTATCATTCGACCCTTAGAAAGCATAAAAAGTTAAATATTTTCCAGAAATCCAGATCTAATCCTTTGTCTTTCTCTCAGTAAGCTCACCCTTTATTTCTGTCCTCGATAATTCTTGTTGTCAAACAGGAACATCCAGTTCTAACTGTCCATAATATATATTTCACTTAATCCTCATTTCATCCAAGAGGCTTAAACTAATGCACTTTATCATAAAATGAACTGAAGCTGTAAAACAGGAATAAATAGTCTGAATGTCCAGAGCAGGATTTAAAGTTATCATAATATCACATTTTCTTCATTTCCTTTCTGCTTTTCTTTCTTCTTTCACAAAACTAAGTGTAAAAAATAGGCTGTAAAAATGATTCTAAATGATGATACTTATTAAAATCTTACTGTGAAGCTTATTTAAGCATTTTTCTTACAGATTTCAAGACTTTTCTTTGTAGAAACATGTTTTTGTAAATGGTGGATGTCATGTTAAGGTGTTGTCTCGTGTAAATCTGAAACAATGAGTCCATTAATTGATTAATTGAGCAGCTAATCAACAGAGACTTAACTATTATGAGACCTAATTAATCATTTAAGTCTTTAAGTCAAGTCTTAATTATGATGAATCTGACTTTTTTGTCTGTTATAAGAGTAAGAAAGTCATTTTTTATATCTATTTTATGCCCAAAATATTACAATTTGTTATTTTTTTGAACAAAACAAGCTGTCTATTAATTGAGAAAACTCTTTTGCGCCTTTTGCTTCTTTGATTTTCCTTCTTTTTCGTATCTGTAAATATTTAACAGTCGATCAGTGAGTTTATCAAAGTCTTGAAGGACTCAGAGGATCTGTTCAAATATTCACTGCAGCCTGTAAGAAACGAGTCCTGCAGCCTTGTTTCAAGGACGCTCTTGGAAAATAGAAACCGTTCCCCCTGCGTCAGTAAATAAAGTAAATAATTAGAAAGGCGCAGGGAGGAAATGAGAAGGTGTGTCGGACTTGCCCGCGGAGGTCGTTTAACAAACACGGTGATGTCATGGGAAGTAGCTTCTTCACAGCTCTGGTTTTCCTTTTCATGTGAACAGCTGAGCTGAAACTTTCCTGCCTCATAAACCTCCAACTCAGAGCTTTCTTTCCTCCTGGAAACTGCAGCTTGAGCCGAACTTCTGCTGGTTCAAACGCCCAAATATCTGATAAAGAACGATACATTCCCACATCTGTTTCCAAGCAGCTTCACTTACAGCATGAAGCTACGCTGCTAATTGAAATGAGGCCTCTCCCTGCACACAAAACCAAGTCAGCTGTGGGTTTTTTTTCTCATGTTCAACTGTTTTCTGCAGACAGAATTCTGCGTTTTCATGAGAAAAGATCGACTGAGTAAATGCAATCAGTCGACCTTTAAGTAACTCGACCCACAGCCAAATATGGAGAAGATGCATTTGTTCTGGAAACAATTATCAGCAACATATTCTTTGTTTGCACGATATCTTGTGAAAATAAATGCACGTATCATATCTCATGAAATAGGAACTCTTTTAATTAATATTATGAAATGGTTGCTTGCATGGTTGCTGTTTTAAACACACGGTGCATCCTGGGAGCTCACCAGGTAAAGTGCATGCTGGGATATTGGGATATAAAGAAGAAATGCCCCAAAAATAATAATAATAAAACAAATAAATACAACCCCCAGCTCAGATGCTGCATGAAACGTGAATAAATGGGGGCTGTATTTATTTTTGTTTAATGATTTTTGGGGCTTTTCTTCTTTATTTCATGCGTCAAATTCAGAATCCGTAGAGTTTATATTATATAAACAAACATTTACCTGTTATAACAATGATGAGTTTTTTGTTGTTTTTCTACATGCATCATACTGTGGTCTCCTCCTTTTGCAGACTTTGAGTTGTGAGTTGTTATGTAAGAATAATATTGCATTACTTTTTGCATAACTATAGAGCGTAAATTTGAACATCCTGTGTTTTTGACTTTTCTTTCCTGCACTTTTATAAACAGAATTAAACTCTTTAATGACTTATTACTTCACTTTAACAGCACTTAAAGTATATTTTCGTTGCAGAGAAATTTCGAAATTTGGAACTTTGCAAAAATACAAGTTTTTCTTGCTAAAATGGCATTTTGTTTGTTAAAAAGTGCATTATGACCCAGGCCTCTATTATTATGCATGCCTTGTTTACATGCTAACATTTACAACAAATATGCTAAACCAGAGTTAGCATGTTAGCATGCTAAATCCCGGCTGTTTTCATAAGAAACTCTGTGACAGTGTGAACAAACTGTAGCTCGTGTTCTTCCTCAGGTCGTCTCTAAATGTTGTGGGCCCCATAAAGCAGCAGGAGACCCTGCCCCGGCCCCGCCCCCCTGCTTTCTCCTCCTGAGACAGTGCCCCGCGTCACTGCGCCCGGTGGGGGAGGTGTGCTGTGGGAGACCTCGGGGTGCTGGGGGACATTCCTCTGAGCGTACAAGCTGCTGTGATGACGTCCACGGGACAATGGCGAGGAGCGGGTTTCACAGCTCCCTGCTGGGTCACACTGGGTGTGAATGTGGACTGCACACACTGAAACTGAGGGAAGAAAACACACAACTCATGTCATCAGTCAGGGAAATATATTCCTCCAGAGTTTACTGGAGGAGAGAGAGTCATCTGCACTGAGAAATAATAAAAAACGGATTAAAATGTGAATGTTTTTGTGTCTTTTGTCATGATTTCTGAGCTGATGTGGCTCAGAAACAGCTGTTTACGTCTGTAAAAAGTGTCAAATTACATCTCATGTAGACTAATTATTAACATCATCCATCCAGTTTCTCTTTATGCACAAACTGACTTGTTTTTCTCATAGTTCCTTTGTGAAAAATGAGCTATGATGAGGTTTTTGTATCCTGCACATTAAAAATATTACAAAATTAGCCCTCAAATGTTGTCTTGGGCACCAAAAGAACTCGTCTCACATTTCATATTTCATTGAACTTGTCAGTGATGTTTTCACAAAACCTAATCTAATGAGAAGTAGGGTCATTTTTCTCATAGACCTCTATGCAACTGGACGGAGGAGTCGCCACATTAGAAAGAATGCAAACATGCATCAAACAACACAGCAGCAGCTAAAAAAACAACAGAAAGTTTGTTTTATATTCCACTTTTTTCCAAACAAATGACAATTTTTAAGCAGATTTATAGATATAGATATATCTATTAATATTTGATTGAATCACTGACAGGAGCAAACATTGTGCTGATCCGTTATATAAGAAGCGGGACACTGATGCAGTGTTTTACAGGCCTGGAGAGTCTCTCAGTCCTTGATGAGAGGAAGCCATGAGCTCTGGGAGGAGCCGGTTCCCACACCCAGAAGAAGAGCCGCCGAGCGCTCTAACACAAACAGTCGCCGCTCAGGAAGGAAAGGGCGCTCTTTGGGCCTTTATCAGATCTGCAGGATCCTCGGCCCGTCCGTCACACGGCGAGGCCCCGCCCTCCTCCAGGCTGGAGGTGAGGTCACTCGGTGCTTGTCGCGGTCGGACTCTGAGGAGGATTTGGCACATTTTTTTTATTTTTGAGGGGTCAGGGGGAGATAAAAGTGGTGTGCATCATGTGAAAGCTGGGAATGTGAGGATTAAAGTGAGATGCAGCTCATCTGGTCATAAATCGGGGAAAAAGTCTGTTTGAGGAAGAGTTTAAGAAGATTTTGATGGGAGTAAATGATGAGTTGCAGCATTATTTGTGTTGGTACCATTTGTTACAGAGATTTGGTGATAAATTTGACCTTTTTTGACCATTGTAAAATGAAATAAATCCACCTTAGGACACCAAGATTTTAAGGTATACAGTAGAAAAATCCATCTGTGATTTGGTTTCAAAATCTTTACTTTTTGGAGATTTTCTTTGTTGCAAGAATTGCATTTTTAAACGATTGTATGTCAGCTCTTGTGTTATGTTTCCTTCTTATTGTCTCTACAGTGTTAAAGCTCCGTCCCCTGAACGCTCTCGGTCTGTAGTTTGTGTTTGTAAAGTTTCATGAGGCTGATTATCCTCGAGGTCACAGCAGCTCATTTTATACACTGAATAACAACATCACACATGAAGAAAATTGAAGATAGATAGACTTTATTGATCCCAAATTACTGTTTTACAGCCGCAGCAAATATTAAAACACCAAGCAGGGACCCAGGACGCGCAAATATGCACATAAAACAGGTCAGAATAACACGTTTTATGCCCCAAACTGCATAAATCGAGTGTGTCTGTAAAAAAGAAGACTTGTGGGTTCACATGAGATTCATTTTTATTCAGATATTTTGAGGTCAGAGGCAGCGGCGTTCACAGACTTTTTGAAGGGCAGGGGCGAAAAGAAAAAAAAGGGCACATACAGCGAGTTTTCGTGACTGAAGAGGGTAGTTTAGAGCACGTTTTTGACACAAGAGGGCAGTTTAGAGAGCAATTTTCAACAATTGAGGCACGACCGACTGCCCCCACAGTGCACACAGTGGTAAGAGATCAGGGGATGTCTTTAAAAATGTATGTGGAGCATTATTTAGCCTCTTTCCAGACAGGCTAGCATGGATTATATATCGTTAAATCTTCAAAAATAAAAAGTCCAAAGACCCCTTTGAGCTCTGGCCAAGTCATTTTGCTGAATATTAAAAAAGAAGAGTTCTGGATGTATCTTCACACTCTTGGTTTTACAGATGATGAGGGAATAAGTCATCGTCCTGCAGCTCAGCGGCGGTGGCGGCGTGGCGGGAGCGTCCCTCAGCTGTCTGCTGGTCGTGTAACTGCAGCTCCTCGCTGACCTCATGGAGCGTCTCGGCAGTAACTCAAACAGCCGAAGACACAGAGGAGACGGAGGATCACGTTCACAGCATCAGCCCTCTGAACCAAACGCTCCCCTTTGGCCCAGTAAGGACGCTGGGTCACTCCCAGTTAAAACACATGAATGGTGGATGTAACCAGAACTGTTTTGTTGTGTAACTGGGACTTTTCTCTTCCATTCATGACATAAGAAACCTACAAATGTTGCCTTTAACTGAAGACAAAGTTGCTGTAACTGGATCTGCAGTTTCAGCTTCACAGACTCAGTTTTAAAGCCTTGAAGAGGTTTTTTTTCTGAGGATTTTATACATGAATCTGGTGCAAAATGATCATTTGGTTTGGAAACAAACAGCAAAGCTCTTGGATTGTAAAGACACTTTTACCCTCAGGGGGGCGCTGCAGAGAAGTGACCAGAACAATCAAACAAAGGATCAAATGCTTTAAGAATACTGAACAATTTGCCTGTTTTTTAGATGATTTTAAATGCTTCTTTAGATGGAAACATCCTTTGTTCAGAGAATTAATCCAAATCATCTCCTGATTCTTCCTGTAACGCCACCATGAGGAACACTATATTTTTTTTACTGAAAAGTTGCATCAGCTCTCGGATTGATTGTAATCAAATTTAATGCAAACATTAATTTGCAACAGACATTTTTGGCTTTTTATCTTAACATTTTTCTACCATTTTGGCTGTTAAGGCATAGGCGAGGATGTAAGGTATATTATTTTGTTATTAGCTTGGAATTTTCACCTTTATTAAATATCTAATAAACTGTGTTTTAAATATACAGACACTCAGACACTTAAGGACAAAAATGTCCCATTAAAACTCCATAAAAACACAGTTTTAGATCTCACTGACATTACAATATAAGGCTTTTAATCTAGAAAACTTTCTTAAAAATTTTAGATAATCATATACATATATTCACATACATATCTTTTTATTTCTACAATTGCACTACCTGCACATATTTGTTTTTTTTACCAACCTGACCTTGTACAGATTTTCTTTATTATTATTATTATTATTATTATTATTATTATTAATTTAATTTTTTTATTTTTTTTATTTTTTATTTTACAAATTTTTACTATTTAATATTTGTATCTTTGTAATTTTTTCTAAGCAAAATTATACAGTAAAATTACACATACCTGGCCAATAAATCGGATTCTGATTCTGATATATTTTTCTATTTTCTTTTCTTTTAAGAAGGGGAAATGTGTGTCCTCTAAGTAAAAAAAAAAGGCCTTTTTTTGTATGTGCCACTGCAAAAAAAAAAAATGGACATGTTACCATTAAATATATTTCCTTAATTTGAGTTATTACTCAGACTTTTTATTCCACAGTGAGAGTCGCAGATGTTCTGCTGTGAAAGTTCACATTAATGTTCACAGTGGGAGGAACACGACTTGTTTCTGCTCCTCGTCTGTGTGCTGCTGTGAGGTCAGAGGTGAGGTCACGCCGTCTGATGGAGGGTCGATCTCTGCAGGGACGCTCGGCTGCACGCTGGGAAAACCAACAAACAACCTGTTGGTGCAGAATAAGAAGCAGGACGGACTGTCAACACATCCTCTCCCATCTCTGTCTGCGGGTCCCAGCGCGGCCGCCGGACTCGCTGGCACCAGCGTCTGACGCTGAGGAAGATCTATCTGTGAGATATGAGCAGGAGAAACTCCACCCAACACACAGACAAACCTGTTACATCCTCTGAGCTAATCGCTCCCCAACACCACAACAACACAAACATCCCCAGGACAGAAACACCGCTCTTCCTCTGACGCGCCGCTGTTTTTAGACCTCTAAATCTTTGCTCAAACTGACAAACTGGAGCTTTTCTAACCTCTCTTGGAAGTAAACATCATCCTTAAACAACAAGGTATATAACAAGACCAGCATCAGTTTTTATTTCAATGTTAGGATGGTGAAAAACTGGAAAAGTTGCCAAATTATTTAAACTTTTCACCTTTGTTGAAGCAGTTTATGTTTCCCTTATTCCCTCTACCATTCTCTTATCATTACTGTATTAAATAAGTTGCTTTTACTTTTAATCTTACTCTAGAAATGTCATGTTTCTTCCCTGTAAAGAGGCAAATAGTTTAAAAAGGTGATGCCCATTTTAAAGGTACTATATGCAACTTTTCTGCATGCAAAGGTTGAAAAATTACTCGATTTTATGGATCAATTTTTGCTAAATGTGTTCTCATATTATACAAAATGTTTTTTTAAATCTTGTGTCATGAGTTAACACGTTTTTTTCTTGATTTTGGTGTTTTTTTTAACTCTATATTCTAACTAGGTGAAGGATTTTAGTCTTCAGACATTTGGGTCTTAAATGTTCAGAGAAACAAGCTGAGAAGATGTGAGGCTTGCAGCCCTTCTGAGACATCCGATGTCCACCAAACTGCATTGGAAAATCCCTGATTTTTAACTAAATCTGTTTTTTTCTGTGTTTTTACTGGTTTGATTGTTTTGGAGAGGAGGAGACTTCTGCAGATAATTCTGCTGCTAATAAAAACCTCCTGAACGATGCACACTGAAGGAATCCTGAAGACAACAACTCCCATGATGCAACGTTTCTAACCAACTCTCACCCAACTCTTCATATTCTGCATAAAGTTGTTAAAAACAGGTTTAAAGCGCATGGTAATATAAAAATAATGATGCATGCACAAGGATCAAATATAATAAATATATAAATAAATTAAAAGGTCAAAAGATGTACAGAAACAGATAGTTCTGATAAACATTTATGAGCTGGACACAAAAATCTGCCTTTTTAAATCAAAATAAAAAGTTCAAACGATGCCGTGCTGGCTGACTCCAGATGTCGACCTCTGCAGTGGCTCATCATTTCTCCCTGACAGATGATTCATCAGCGAGGTCAAAGGTCGCTGTGTGTGATCATCCTGAGGCCTGAGCAGCGGCGGAGCTGCGTGGGGGTCAGGCAGCATCAGGGTCAAACCTTTTGCGTCCAACATCAGTTTCCTGAACATGCAGCGGGATTACAGAAGCAGAGAGGAGCCGTACATCTGCTGCCCACCCTCTCCGAGGCAGCAAACATCCTGACTGACAGTTTGTTCTGCTGCAGATTAGTGTTTGATTTCATGCTCTCTCTGTTTATGTTAGGAATACTTTTGTGTTGGGGAAAACCCCCAGTGGGCTCCACTCTTCTTCTCTTCTCTTCTACACTGTTTTATGAGTAAAGATGCTGCAGATTAAAACCCCTAAAAGAAGTTTGCATGTTTTTTTTAAACCTGCAGTTTTGTTTGACAAACTTTGTTCAAGCTGACTCTTAAATTGTGCTCAAAAGTTTTCAAAAATACTAAATAAATCAGGCTAATTTTGGGGGGAAATGTGTTGAAAAAGATGCACACAACAGTCTGATCTGATGGCTTCGTGCATCTAGTTTTCTAAGGTTTAAACATTTTACTTATCGTTTGCATCTTCAAAATAGTTTAGAAAGACACAACATTGATTCAAAAATACGTTGGGACGCTGTAAAATGTAAATAAAAACAGAATATAATGATTTGCAAATAATTTTTTGACCTATAGAAAATATATTTAATAGTCCAGCTGATAAAATGTTGTTTTTTATGCAAATATACACTCTGAATTTGATGCATTCTGTTTTTATTTGTGTCCAAACTTTAGCAAAGTTTCATGTATAAAAAAAGATGCAAAAGAGCATTAAAACATTAAAAATTGAGTATATTTCACATCATATTTAAGGTGGAAATCAGGGGCTGAAACTGGATATGACAAAATACTTAAATGTTGTGAAATTATATCTTAAAAAAACAGAAAAAAAACTTATGATTTGATCATTTTTAAAGTTAGTTAACCATCGATTATTGTACTTAACTGGGACATGATGCAAGACTTGGGAGGATTTATTTGCATCTAATTATTCTTTGTGCATTTTCCTTTTGAATTATACAAAAATGTCTCCCAAAAGCTGCACAGAATCAACCTTCATTTTGCATTTTGCAACAGCTGCCTAATATGTAAAAAGTTGTTTTTAAAAAAGGGAGGACATGCACATAAAACATTGTGTTCCTAATTAGGGTTCTCTGAGCGTCAGCATGAGTTATTGCTTTATTTGCGTGTCCCTCCCTCTCCGTCTCCTGCAGTTTTTGTCTGGGTCAAAGTTCAACCTGCTGCAGAGCTCCGGCTGCTACTTGCTGCCCTCTGCTGCCCGTCAGCCTCACAGTCACCTCAAGTAACTGCAGCACCCGGAGAAAGTCCAGATAACCTGTTGAGGCACACACACTTTTTACGAGCCTGCATGGCGTGCTCCGTCATGCATCGCAGAGATTATGAACCTGAGTTTGTGCACCATGATAATCCCTACGACAAGGAGTCAGACACACAGAAACAAGGCTGCTGTAATCTGCCCAGATTGCATGTTCAACAAAATGACGTGACGTCACAGATTACAGGAGGAATTGTTGTTTTTTTTTGTACTTTTTCTCTGCACTTGTGTTAGCATGTTAGCATGTTAGCATGATC
>CAFUXE010000411.1:543042-558783 GCA_903364295.1 Serranus cabrilla
TAAAAAAAAAAAAAAAAATTAAAAATAAATACATAAATAAACCTTTTTTTAACCAGGTAAGTACAACGAGAAAACAAAATCACACACAGCACCATCTCACAGAATCACACAGACAGGAAGACGTAGCTTTCGTCGCGCTACAATCTCAGTGTTTGAGACTCTGAGGTGTAACATGACGGGCAGCCGCGCCTCAGCGCGCTCTGTAATCCTCCACCAGCACAGAGCACGCTACGCTCTGCTGTTAGCTGCAACATTAATTCACTCTGTGCTGCAAAAAACTGCAGCCGAAACCCTCCTGACCCTCAACACACCGTGCATGTTATGTTTAAGGTGGTCATTAATAAAACTAATCACTCATTTAGGGAGCACAGGTATGTTTGTGGAAATAATCTAGTTTACTTTGCTGTTCGTTCTTAATTATTTTTAAATAATCTTTGTTATTAAAATTGTCTGATTTTCTGCAGCCCCTTCTGTTGAAGCTGTTATTAAATGTTTTAAAGTGTCAGTTTCCTGCAGCGTTTATTCACTCAGGTGGTTTTTCCTGATGTTTTTAGCCCCTCACTGTCTGCAGGTGGGTGAACTATGCATTCTAGCATGAAACAGTAAACCAATTATAAAGCTGTTTAACCCCGTGTCACGCGTGTACATAAAGCCTGTTCTGAGGTCACTCCCACCTGCAGTATGTCTAACCTGCAGAACCAGTGCAAGATAATACACTCACAGCCCCTGAGACTCCATATAGTACGAAGGTCTGCGTTCTTAGGATGAGTTTAAAAGTTCAGGGTGCTGGAAGCAGGTCAGGAGGGGGCCAAACAATAATAATGCAGAAAGGGTTGTTGTGCAGTTGCTAAAAGCTGATAGCACACAAACACATAAAACAAATGCAGAAAAAAAAACAGGTATTTGCAGCATTTTTCTTTGGCTTTTGCAAGTTTTTGCTTCTGCCTCATTTCTTTGATTGCAGCATTTTTCTGTTGCATTTGTTTGATCTGTTTGTGTGTTTTTTGGGGGTTTTGTATAATTCCTGTTTGCCCTTGTCAGCCACCATTTCCCAACATTTATGGAAAACTCTGCTTATACTTGTGTGCATTTTTTTTTTCCTCAAATGAAGAAAGCTAAACACAAACTAATTCTTTTTCCAACTGTGATGCTTTAAATTTGCACCATTTGTCCTTTCAAAACAGGACATTTTGGTGATATGAGGCACATTTTTTGTTGTTTTTTTTGTTAGTTTTTTTTTACATGCAGAGGATATAAACAGTATAGTATGAGGGGTAATAAACAGATATATAATATAGGGAAATATAAAGAGTATATTTATAGACATAAATGGTAGAAATCACAGACTCATCTGGGGTTGTTTTGTGTTCTGAATCTTCCCTTTCTTCATGGCATTATCAGGGTTTTTCTTTGTACTAGATATAATCAGTAACAGTTGAGGATCTCAGTAACCCAACAGAATAAAAGTCACTTTCCATGAAACAATGAATCAGCCCAAACAGTCAGAGAGCAGAGAGCATGCAGCATGCCATCTGTGAGCAGGCAGGTGACTGGTGTTTATGTGGTTTGTCCTGATGAGGGAACGAGGGACATGTGTGCACAGAAACATCCATGATTACAACCTGCAGCTTGTTGAGTTGATTTGTAAGAGTTAAAAATACTTAACATGGTTAATATATGAATTAGATTAGTGTTTGATGGTACACAGACAGCAAATTCCACTTATTTTGCTTCTGAGGACTTTGTGCATGTGCTAAAAACTCAGTTTGACAGCTCCTCTGTTTAGCTTTGATGCACCTGTGAGGGATGTTCCTGATTAGTCTTGATTGTGGGAAGATGATGCACACAAAGAAATGTCTTTTTCTGGTTTGTTGTCCATTTGACAGCCAAGTTTTTGCTGTTGGTTGAGGCTGCAACATCTCCAGTCAAAGTTCGCCAAAGTTTAACTCCTCATGAGGCAAAAATGCAGCAGCGAAAGTTTAATTTGTACCTTCAGTTTTCAATTTGGACCTCGTGCTTGTGATTGTGCCCTCATTTTTTTTCTGGTGACTCCGTAGATTTCCCTTAACATTTATGGGTCATTTCTTGCTTTTTCATTTCTAAATAAAGTATGGTTGACCTTAACATGTCCATCCATCAATCATAGTTCTTGTTTTCCTCAAAAAGATCTGATAAATGAGGAGAAATTAAGACAAAAGTGACCTTGTGTTATGCACAGAAAACAGTGGATTGTAGCAATGTCCAAAACTTCAGGGGGGTCAAACTGATTCAGTGACCTGGTTTGTTGTCTCAGGTGAGCTGCTGCTCGGTTGGAACAAAAACCTGCAGCCACCCAAACCTTCCCAGGGATCACTCTGACATCCTGCCTTACATTAAAGGCTGCTCAGACCCAGTTACTCCGGTGCTCAGGTGGAGGCGGAGCCAGGCAGGAATTATGTGATGTCATGGAAGCTCATGCACGAATAAAGCTGCAGGTCTGTGAGAGCGGCGCTGCAGGTTCGAGTCTGCTAGTGTCATCTTGGCGCACTGCAAGAGTTATGATGTCATTTCCAAACACAGTGCATCAGTGTTTAATTGGGTAATGTGGATTTTGCAGGTTATATTTGAACAAAGTTGGATTTCGTGGATGTGAAAACCGTAAACTGAGACTGCACTGAAACAGGAAGTGCATGCTTGAACTGGCAGGAATTGTTTATTGGGAGTATTACTGCACATGTGAAAACAACTACATAAAGCTTTTAGTGACTCCAGAGGAAACTGTCACCTGAGTTAATCTGAGTTTGTCAATGAAAAATCAGGAGGAGTGGAGATGAAAGAAGTTATTCACAGACCTCTCGGGCTTGCTGCTCATTTCTGCTTCAGGTTAGGTATAAAAAAGATGACATCTCTGCTGATTTTGATAGTTTTTACCTCTGACAAGGAGGTCATATTTTCAGCTCAGCAGTTTGTCTGTTTGTCAGCAGGATTGTGGAAAAACTCCCAGGCTGATTTTCATGAACCTTGGTGGAAAAATAGTTAAATTCAAGGGGCAGATACACCAATCATTTTTCACTTTCTTAACATGGCAATAAAGGCGATTTATACTGCATCACTGTCAATCATTACTACTACGTAATTCCCAGCTGGGGAAATGGGAAAATCCCAGGTCTCTGACTGCCATCCTTCTGTCTTTAATCATCATGCAGACGATGTTTTAGATGAGAAAGAAGTGAAAACACCTGTGTTGGTGGGCCGTGGATGTGTAAGGGCTTTAGTGTAATCCACTCTCACTGTGACCCAAATAATGAACCCTGACCTCAATCAGTAAACTGACCCAACATGGGAGCATTAAAAACATTTCTTGATGCTACTTGGAGTCTTAACTTGCAGCTTGGAGTCTAATCTCTGACAGAGGAGTGAGCGTAAAGCGACCCGGCTGCTGTGTGATGTGATCGTGCAGGTTAAACGCCACAGAAACTCCATCCGCCTACAAACAGGCTCGGTGACGAGCGCGTCAGACGCCGGCGGGGGTTGTTTTTACGGCCAGGACAGGAAGATATCCTGAGCCGCTGTGACATGCTGCCAAACCTGCAGCTCTCAGGTCTGCATCACATTAGAGGTGTTAGCGTAGCAGCGTGGGGGAAAAGCACACGGAGGCCAGAAACAAGGAGGCTCTGTCCCCTGACATATGGCCTCTGGCGTTGCCCCACTGTTGGTGCTAATGTCCTTTTTAAAAAGTAGACAAAGCGCTCTCTTTGTCTGGATCAATCCCATTCTCTGCTCTCACTGGTACAGATACCACAAAGGCTCAGATACCTTTATTTAACAGCCCATTCTTCTATGAATATATGACTCTTTATGTCTGTTTATCTGCTGAATAAAGATACAGAAGACAACACGCTCACTCGTTTGTTTCTCTGCTGTGTGCAGCAATAACAGAGTGTACTGCATGAACTTCATTAAGCCCCAGGATTGCACTTTGCTCTTACATAAAGCCTCTGTTATATCTGAGAGTCACTGATCAAGTTACAGTGCTGTTATGTAACTGAGCTGTGGCAGCGTGACACTGTCTGACTGTGTCACTTTGTCTGCTGCAACATCAGACGTACAATAACTCCTGCTGTACCAGCAGATTTACGCATGTCCTGACAGCAGGAAGCAGCCTGTGGGGTTTTTCTGTAAAAACAATCTGTGAAATGGTTAAGCTTCAACTGCATTAAAAGATAAATTAGAGTTAAAGCTGTTGACACAATCAGTGCGGTCTGTGTTGCATCCATCCTCCATCAGAGAGGAACTTCTTACATAACGGGTGTGCTTAACAAGAACATTTGTTTCACAGAACACGCTGTATGAAACTGTAAGCAAGCGTAGAAATGTCCAGCAGCTACTGAAGTGTCCCTGCCAATAATTTTGATTTAAAACATAACATGTTTTAAACAAAATCTGACAAAAAGTGGCAGAAATAGGAGATAAAACATTCTTTGAGGCACCTAGTTTACATGTAACTTCAGTAGATTCATTATAAAAACAAAATCAACTACAATATTCAGCAGTTTATTTAATATTTTGGCAAATATTTCCATTTTTCAGTATTGTATTTCATCTATTTTACATTCAAACAAAATGTGACACCAGTGCCCTTTATGTTAATATTTATATCTTTTTGTGACGGATATTTTCATTCCAATTTGTTTACATTCAACAAAAAGTTTGCTATCAGGCATGCATTGGAGCCATAACTATGTATTGCAATACATACCAGTGTTTGTTGTTGTTGTTTATGATTGGAAAAGACACATAAACTAATAAGTCAGCCTTTATATTAAGGAGTTTATGTTTAAATTAGTGGCTTTATTAAAGGATAAAAGATTCACCATTCACCCTGCTTTGGAGATTAGTTGCTAGTCTTTAATGTGAGCAACTTTAGGGTCAGCAGGTAGTAAGAAATCACCTTTTCTCACATTTTTCATTAATATTAAGCACTAAATTCTGCAGTTATATGTTAAATAATTCATTAATTAAGTGTTTACAACAATCCTACAACTCTTCAGCTGTTAAAAGAGTGTGTGAGAAAATATTATAAAAAATAAACATGTTTATTTGTTTTTGTTTTCCGGTAAAAAGATAAGAAGAACAAATGATAACACTAATGATAAAAATAACTCCATCTTTAATATTTACATATCCAGAACGCTCCTGAGGAGAACCCGCCTACATCACACCTGATTGGCCAGTTTGCCGGTGTTCTCACTCCTCATTGGCTGACACCGCTGTCGCTCAACATCTCACCACCGGTTGGGCGGCGGGGCACAGACAGAAAAATCATATTTTCAGTTGAGCGGCTCAGCGGGGAGCAGCCTGTCACTGACCGGCGGAGCTGCGCGCTTAGCGGGGGTCTTTTTTCGGTTTGTCCTGGCTGCCGCTGGTGCTTATGGATATCTCTAGCTTGAAGACGAGGCAGTGAGCCAGCATTTGTGACAGGATGGTATTAAGAAAAAGACTAAAATGGTGCCTTTGTAGCGGGAGTGATGCTGCCGGTGCCTTGTAGCTGTAGTGAAAGTTAGCTAATGAGTAGCTAGCTTACTGGCTAATGCTAGGCCTTCCGTTTTTTGCTTTGGTTTGTCAGGACACTTTATTGTTTTATTCTTCCTTTTGTAAAGCTTTGGGGGCTTTGTAGCTCTTTTGTTTGCTGGCGTTTGCTGATTTCTTTCTTCCCTTTGCTCCCTGTGGTGAACAAGGCACTGAAATGAAGCGAGTGAACAGCTTTCAGAGGTTTGTGAATCTAAAAATCTCACTAAAAATAATGTTTTGGCACAGATTGATCATATCAGCGTCACGTTGATTAACGTTTCCGCGTGAGTCATGAACCTTATAACAAACCGGTTTCCTTTCAACTGGAGTAACATGATAATTAAAGTTGTTATTGAGCTGTTATAAGAACAAAGGGATTTCAAATTATTCTGAATTAATTATGATCATCTTTGACATAGAAAAATGATCAACTTGGCAATAATTAAAGGTCATTTATCTGCTCATTCTCCGGTTCCAGCTCATCAGTTATTAAAGGATTTATGCCTTTTGTACAGTCATTTTAGACAGTGATTCATCTGTCCAATACTTATTAACACAGCATTATACTGTACATTAATCTATTATTCTTTATAACTACTTCATTACACGTTTCTTATTTATATTTTTCCACATGTGTTGCTATATATTGTAGCATAATGCACATATTTACTATGTTTTTGCCTGTATTTTTCTATTCTAGTACCCCAATTTCCCCCTGCGAATAAGTACATTTTCTCATCCTGATATGTTTGTTAATTGAGTAAAGTTTTGGGTTTATATTAGCTGAATCACATGATAACAGCAGTTGTTATCTTTAGCTCTAAGTTTAATGTTAACCAGTATAAGGAGTACAAGAACATGTACTTTTTGTGTTTATTACAACCTAAGCTTTTTAATATACAAACTTTCATGCTTCGACTGTTAAATGTACATGTTTATGGTATATAGTTAGTTTAGGTAAAGATTGCAGTCTGTTGTTTATTTTACTTATCTACCTTCCTGTTATCTTTGTTTTGTGATTAATGTAACTTGACTGCTCTATCTGTCCAACTCACACGTTATATACAGTATATAATAACATGATAGTTTATTTAGTTTATGGAATTGAGTAAGACTGAAGCTACCAGTTATTTTCATGATTGATTAATCTGTGCAGCCATCGTAACTTAGTAAACAGTAATACATGACAGGGAAAAGCAGGAAATCTTCTCATTTGAGATGCTGGAATCCGATCGAATTGTTTCACTGTTTCTGCTTTAAAAACGAGTGAATCAATGAGACGATTAACTGAACAGTTGGCAGTTATTTTTCTGTCCATCTACTAATAATATAGTTAACATCTTTAGGGTGTGTCCATGTGGTGTTTTCCTCTGGCAGAAAAGTAGGAAAAGTACTGACAAGCGCTTCTTCCCAGAGCTGCTGTGCATGGTTTCTGTCTTTACGACACTGTTGTCTTGACAACACATCAACAAAACTGCTTTTTTTCATCAATTTGGCCAATTATGTGTTTTGTATGAGCATCAATCAGAGGACTGACACACGCTGTCTCCTCAGTGGGAACAATTGAAAAACAACACTAGACACGTCAACATTTCTGCAGAATTAGTTTTCTTTTGATTTGGGCAGATTCAGACTACAAAGTTACACGCTTCAGTGTTGTTCATGTGTTTCTCTGTGTGCTTCAGGTTCATGAACAGACGGGCCTCTGCTAACTGCCGCTACCAGCCCACCTGCTACGAGCATGCTGCAAACTGCTACACCCATGCAGTGAGTGGCTCATCATGTTAATCTCAAATTAAGCCTCATGACTGCTCTGAAAACATTTCAGCGGCGTAGAATATGTGCGTGTTGTTTTAACGGTTTGGCTCCGTGTCTGCAGCTCCTCATCGTGCCGGCCTTCGTGGGCATGGCGCTGCTGCATCGTCTGTCAGACGACGGCTGGGAGAGGATCACCGCCTGGGTGTACGGCATGGGCCTGTGTGCCCTCTTCCTGGTCTCCACTGTGTTTCACATCATCACCTGGAAGAAGAGCCACATGAGGTGAGGAGACAAACCGTCATGCTGGCAGAGAACCGAGCCTGACATGTCGCTGAACAAGCTGTTGGAAAAAAAACATGTAGTGTTTGAAAACAGACAAAAGAGCGAGGGACAAAAGCAGTAATTTTGAGTTTTAGAAGTTGGTTTTTAAAGGTATTTTCATGTCTTATCTTCCGTCTTTGTTGCCATATTTGCGCAGCAGAAATCTTGCAAGTTATCCAAGAGAAACATGAAACTAAGTGATGATTATTTTGCTTATTTCTACAGTTTCCTGCAGCCTTAGCCTTATGTTTCTTGCGGTGATAAATGCTGATTTTGCAACTTCTTGTGTGTGTTTGTTTGAAGAAAACATGCTTTTAAAACCTGATGTCGGATTTTTGGGCTTCAGAAGTTTAATTTACAAAAGCAAAGAAAGTTCCCAAATATTAAATGTTGTCGCAAATAAATTCATGCTTTGTGCCCCTGTGTGTGTTTGTTTGTTTCAGATCCATGGAGCAGTGTTTCCACATGTGTGACAGAGTGGTCATCTATTTCTTCATCGCTGCCTCCTACACACCTTGGTGAGTGACACACAGGACAGAAACACTCAGAGTGTGTGTGGAGCTGTGAATGAAGGACGAATCCAGAGATGAATCTGTTTCTGTCCTCAGGTTGAACCTGCGGGAGTTGGGCCCTCTGGCAGCACACATGCGCTGGTTTGTGTGGTTCATGGCTGCTGCTGGGACCATTTACGTCTTCAACTATCATGAAAAGTGAGTTCGTTCAACAGATAATGATAAAGTATGAAGTTAAACATAATGTCTGTTGGGATAAGTCAACACCCATAACCCATAAAATACAAAAAAAGTTTATTTTAGCATATTTTATACATCATTGTTGTTAATGTTTACAATATATCAACAAAAATGAGAATTAAAGCAGATGCAAACTAATTTTTCAGCCATTCTTTCCATGCATATTAATGTATAATCCATATTAATTAGCATAACTTTAGATCTAATTAGATGGGATTCAGTATCAGTACTAAGAGAATAAAATGCAGCATCTAACCAGACGTGCAAAAGAAGCAGTAAAGTGCAGAATTTGTAGAATAAAATATATATTTTCTATGATGTGGAATAAGTAAATGGTCTTTAAAAGGGTTTTATGAAGAAGACCTGCAGGAGGTTTTGATTTGTTTGTGGAGGTTTTAAAACCGGTTTGGCAGCTTTAATCAGCGCTTTGTTTCACTGTTGGTGTTCAGTCAGAGTAATAAGTTGTTACTGAGCGTCGTCACAACACTGTGACTCTTCCTCAGCCAGGAAAACGTGAAACCCAGAATCTATTTCTCTTCTATTCAGGTATTTGTGCCTGATATATGCAGGTTGTTGAACCTTTTGTGTTTGTCTCTGCAGGTATAAACTTGTCGAGCTGGCCTTCTACTTGACGATGGGTTTTTTCCCTGCATCAGTCGTGACATCAATGGTAATGTGAATATTTATTTATATAATTACAGTCACGCGGTTTATTTGCGTGTCCTGAATCATTCACATGTTCCACCCAGCAGGGCGGAGGACTTTAGATGTGTTACTTCCTCTTCTGGTTGAAGCGGCTTAGACAGTTTTTTAAATGTGTTGTTAGTCATGTTAGAAAGGGATCGAAGCATGCAACTGTCTGAGTTTTTGCAGCACGTTGTGGCACTAAAATAGTCAAGGAATGTTTAGTTTTGCTGCCCTCTTGTGGTTTCAGAGTGTAAAGCACCTTGAAATATTAAGTTTAAATCCCACCAAAATGTTCTTATGTTAACACTTCACTTGTTTGGCAACACAAATTCATTTAACATCATGTTTTTTGTTGTGCATGTGATGAAAAAAGCTGCCAATTTAAATGTTAAAATATTGAAAACGATTAGATTTGCTCTAGTTTTTACGTTTTGTTCTGCTTCAGGTCTCAGTTTCTGTTGGGGAAAGCTTTGCAGGAAAGTATTTTTATACCGAGCGCACACTTAAAACAGCTGGAGAGTTGTTTTTGTTGCATAACAAACTGTATTTTCTCTCCTGCAGAGCAACACAGAGGGCCTTCAGGAGCTGGCCTGCGGCGGACTCATCTACTGCCTCGGTGTGTTCTTCTTCAAGAGCGACGGCGTCATCCCCTTCGCCCACGCCATCTGGCACGTGTTCGTGGCGCTGGCTGCAGCCGTGCACTACTACGCCATTTGGAAATACCTCTACAAGGCCCCCAGCGCGGACGCCCTCCTCCAGTCGTGACGACGGTTCACGGCGGCGCACCGACTCCCTGAAACTGCCCACTGAAGCTGCAGCGACAGCCGCGAAAAGTTTACGAAAACACTGACCGTGAATTGTTTACTGTTTTCTAACGTGGAGAGCAGATTTTTCAGCGTCTCCCTGATGAACAAAAGCTTCTTTCACAGCAGTTTTCTACAACTTAAGAGTCCAAAAACCTTGACAGCAAGGGGAGTTTTGACTTTTTACAGTGGCACATTCATGAGAAATTTGATAGTTTTGTATCGCTTGAAGTGAGTCACATTCCACGTCGGGGTCATTCGAGTTAAAACCTGCAGGTTTGTTTATGTCGGCTGGTGATTCGAGCACTGGGGAAATGGAGAGAGGTGCTAAAAATCAGCTGCAGGGATCATTTTGTGTTTGCTTCTGATCTCTAAAAACTATTTTTTTTTTCCCAAATCAAAAAAGAAACCAAAGATTTAAAATCAAGAACTGCAACAGCAAATCAATTTCTGGATAAAATTTGATTTAAATTAGAAAATTAGAATCTGACCTTAAAAAAAGCTCATTTTTTTCCATTTTCTTCATCATTATGATTTTTTTTACAGTGATTCCATCGTCAACCTGTCTGATCTCTTCTGCATTTTGTTATTTTTATTTTGTTTATTTTTTTGTTATTTTTCTGACCAGTATCCGAACACAGTCCTCAGTTTTTCAGGGATCCACAGTTTGTCCTGTAACTATCTGGCGCCCCCTGCTGGCGGGCTGCTGCAACAAGGGGATGAACAGCATTTCAGGGTGTGTTTAGGCCACACACACACACACACAGACAGGTGAGGCGGGATTTAGTGATTAATGAGCCAAATGAGGGAAAATCAGTTCAGGTAACATGATGAGAGATTTTTTTCCACTTTCTTATTAATGTGAAGTGTGTGCAGTAGTGTGTGTGTGTATGCACGACCTCCGTACTGTAGTGCAGTATTACATTTCCACTGATTCTCTCTGTGTTTCCTGTCTGAAGCGGGTTCCATCGGTGGAGAAACCTCACGTTCATGTTTTGTAAATTTGCTTAATGGCTCCGGATTCCTAACACGACCTCTGTGTTGCTTTTCCTCTTCGTGACGTGTGGAGCTGAATGATTGCATATTTCTTAACTGTGGCTCTTGTTGAAAAAGAAACTAATTTTCCTGAACCACTGTGTTTTGTAATGTTTGTATATTCTGCTGTGTGATCCTGGCCTTTGCAGGGGAAAAAAACTGCTTCTTGTCCGTTCTGTTGGCTGTTAATGGTGCTGCATATACATGAATGCTCCTCCACTATACTGAATATCACCTTTCTAATGTGACAATAAAACATGAGAAAAGCTCCTCGTCTCAGGATTCTTCTTAAAGTCAGTTTGCAAACACTGTTGCAGGTGTCAGTCGCGAAAAAAACAGCAAAAAACAAAAAATCCCATTGAAATGAATGGGAGAGCGACTTGAAAAACACCTCTCTTTGAGGCTGTGCCCATTCACAATACTTTAACATAGAGACATGATTTAAAGTCTAATTGACTCGCAGGACTTTTGTCTATATTGGGCCAAATAGGCATTTTGATATCTTGCACGGTTTTCATGAAATCCCAGTTTAAGTTTTGTGATTTTTCAGAGTTTATATTGCTCAGAATGTTCAGAGTCAGACTGCATGACATCACACTCAGAGTGGAGAGAAATTATCAGGATTTTTTTCAAACAATCTGCTTTCCTTCCCACAACTTTCACTCTTTCTAAATAATTTCTTGGCCAGTTTGTAGAGAAATCCGTGCTGGTCGCAGACGTCCCAGTCTGGGATCAGTCGGACGTACAGATTTGTCTCTATGAGCCTGAACGTGACAGTAACTCCAACCAGCTGTCCCATAGACTCTAATGTAAACTGGGACCAGAAATTCCTGTTCTTTCAAAGTTTGGATGTTCAAACTTTGACTCGTACTGAACTTATTTAATCCTAGGAATAGGTGGGAATAAATAAGGGTTTCCTTCTCCTTTTCAAACATGAACTATTTAGATTTAAGTGCCCACATTTGTTTGTTGCATACAGCAGTTAGTCGTAAAACCCGTTTGCTTTTATGATTTGATTTTAAACATGTTTGAAAAAGGAACCAAATCACATCCCAACCAAACACACTCCAACCAAACACACCCCAACCAAACAAAACCAAAGCTGGACGCCTAAAAGACATCAGCAGCAGGTGATGACAATCACCACTAAGTGGTGGGAGGAGCCAACAGGTATCATGTGACCCGGGGTCAGAGTGCATCACACTGAGGCTGTATTTCTTTATCTTTTACACTCATATTTTTATCTAAAGAAACCTAATCAAATGCACAAAGAAGTCGTACAAGAATTCTGCAAAATATCCCAATTTCTATGAGGAAAGAACTTTGAATTTGAATACTTTTTAATACAAGTTTCAATAGTTGCAGCTGCAGCATTTCATGTTTAATCTAGAATGTTTCTGCAGCGATAATTTGGCTTTTTAAAAAGTGCATGGAGGACAAAAATTCTGCAAAATATTCCAATTTCTTTGAGGAAATAACTTTAAAATAAATTTGTATACTTTTTAACACAAGTTTCAATAGTTGCTGCTGCAGAAACATTAAATGCTGCAGTGATAATTAGACTTTTTCATCCTTTTTAAAAAAGTGCATGGATGAGCAGAGAAACGAGACACGGCGGAAAAGAACTGGGATTTTAGTTTTCAATACTGCAGCTAAATTATTTAAAGAAACTTAATGAAATGCACAAAGAAGTTGTATAAAGATTCTGCAAAATATCCTGATTTCCATGAGGAAATAACCTTGAATTTGAATACTTTTTAACACAAGATTCAGTAGTTGCAGCTGCAGCATTTCATGTCTAATCTAGTATGTTTCTGCAGTGATAATTTGGCTTTTTCATCCTTTTTAAAAAGTGCATGGAGGAAAAAATTCTGCAAAATATCCCAATTTCTTTGAGGAAAGAACTTTGAATTTAAATACTTTTAAACACAAGTTTCAATAGTTGCAGCTGCAGCATTTCATGTTTAATCTAGTATGTTTCTGCAGCGATAATTTGGCTTTTTCATCCTTTTTAAAAAGTGCATGGACGAGCAGAGAAACGAGACACGGCGGAAAAGAACTGGGATTTTATTAGACACTACAAATTACAGAGAGACGGAGAGGCTGAGGGCTGAACAGCACAAATAAATGTTATGCATCCACTCCATGACAATCAAGACCGCGTACACTTTAAGTTGTGTTTACACACTCTGAAACAGTCCGTTGGTGTTGCCATGAATACAATGGTTACAAGTCTGTTGCAATGTCCAAAATAAGAAAAGAACAGAGTTGTCAGTGTATATAATATATAGATTTTGATGCACTAAGAAGCCCTTCAGTGCAGATCTGAACCCACCCGATTGGTGCTGTGATGAACTTTACATTGCTGAGAGACTGGGGAACAGTCAGTGTATTCAAGGCACTGGAATAGACTCAGAATTATGGTTAACGTTTCCGGGTGAGGTAGTGAAATCACTCGACAGTGAGGTACTTTTGGGATACACATGGATTAATTATTGGCTTTTTCCTACATTAAAAACATGCCTCCAGTCTTCCTCTCTTCCTCTTTGAACCCTGTTCACACCCGAGTGCGTCTGTGCAGATTAGAGACAGAAGGAAACTCCCTCTGAAGCGCGAAAAATACTAAGACCTTCGTTTGTGGTTGGAAAACAACCATTTCACGTCGCTCACACCTTTGGATTGGATCGAAAATGTTCAACCAAGTCTGGACCGGGACCTGAGCTGCTTCACCGGGCAGATTCTGGCTTTTATTTCACTTTTCATGCTTTAAAAACAACATGAAAAGAACCAAATACTGAATATATGGAAGTCCAGGGCTGTTGTTATTAAAACTAAAAGGGAAATCAGAGTTAAAAAGACTCAGATCTGCTCCAAAATTTAAATGGTTCTTCCTTGACTCATGCTGCATCCTGCAACCAAGTTTTATTAAAATCCGGCCAGGAATTTTTCCGTAATTCTGCTGACAAACAAACAAAACTGAATTAAAAAAAAGAAAAAAAGAAGCACATTTGTTCAAATTAAAATTCTCTTTGCCATTTTTTTGTGCAAAATGCATTAAAAAAATGTGTTAAAAGTTGCATTTTTTTCATTTTTCATGTCTTAAAATGCCAAAATAACAATAAAAATGCTATTAACTAAAGAATTTATTTAATTTTAAACAAATTTTAAACCCTAAACTCTGTCAGAGCCATTTCCCTTCATTTTATGCTAAGCTACGCTAATTTTAAAATATATTTTTCTTGGTCAAACATGAAGCTCGTATTAATGCTTTCTTCAAGCAAAAAATATCCCAAAAAATTATTAAAATTAGCTTAATTTAGGCAAATTCAAATTCACATTTCATGCTCAAACATGAAGCTGGTATTAATCCTTTCTTCTGGCAGAAAAAAAGGAAATAATGTCCCAAAATGTTCCCTTCATTTAAAGTCTTTATAATATGATATAATTTGTTTTAAGCATGAAAAACTAATTTAAATTAGCTTAGCATAAGCTACATGAATATTGGCAGCCTTGGACTTCCATACATTAATCAGAAACGTCAACATCCGCCCTAAAATCAGGAATAATCAGCTCCGTCTTGGCCCGACTGGTGAAAAGCAGCATGCAGCTCAACACTACGACACAACGTACGTGTGAGCTTCCTCTCCCAGGAAAAGTGGAGAAAGCTTCCCAGTGTCCATCACTCAGGTTCAGGGACGCACTACAACACGGAGCAGCAGCTATAGATCTCCCTCCCTTCATAGTAACTTCAACCCAGAACGGAAAGAAACGACTCACGAGCTGCGCGTTTTAAAAACAGAAAACCCGTGAAAAAAGAAAGAAAACTCGTCCTTGAATGTGTCGGGAAACATAATGAACAGGTGAACAAATTGATGGATTTTTTTTAAAAAGTGCCGAACTTTTACATTCTCTCTTCAGCGTCTGCTTCCTCAGAGTTTAATGGGGTTTTATGTGACACGGTGGCGAGTGTTGCCTCTATAATCATCTTTAAAGTGAGAATAATAATAATAATAATAATGCCCAGGAGGTTTGCTTAATATCCACAAATCTCTGTAAAACTACCAAGCTAATATAGAATATCAAAATACCACTATATGCATTTGTTTTTGAGTTATATATTTGTATTCTTTAATAATATTCTGGATTTGTTTGTGCCTTTAAAATACATAGTTCAGTAATGTATAGGAAAAATACTGTACAAAAAGAACAACTTATAGAATAGGTTTATATATAAACATATCTCTTGTAACCAATATATCATCTCTGTTGTGAATCGTTTGGTCTGCAGTAAACAAATCGATTGGGTGAACCACAGTATTGGACAACACCATCCAACTCTCTGTTTGTCAACATCTTTTACATTCATACAGCCATCTTTAACAAGAGGGCGGACATAGATAGAGCTACGATGAGAGACTACAGACGTCTGTACTGATTTCTAAAATAAAAACACTCATATTAATTAATCATGCTAAGTTAAACAGAAGCAAAAAAAATAATTATCAACAACCTTGCAAAAAAAAAAAGAGAAAGAAATAGCTTTTTGTGAAAGAAAATCATGCTTAAATCTGAAAACAAAGGAGGCTAAACAACAAGAGTAGTATTAATACTAACAATTATATCAACAGAATACATATATATATATTTATATATATATATTTATATATAAAAAAACAACAATCTTCCATCTGAGAAATAAAAGGTAGATAAATATGAGGTGGAGGAAATTTTTTTTTTGAGTGGAGACATTGCACCGGATCAGATTGTGAGACACGCATTAGTGCAGAGGTTATATAAAGTTATCGTTAGCTGATAGAGAGAGAGAGGAGGGGGGA
>CAFUXE010000411.1:559308-585376 GCA_903364295.1 Serranus cabrilla
GGCCGGGTGCTGGTCGGCGGGCTCACAGCGGCCCGTGCCGGGCCTCGTATTTCGCCACAATGTTCTTGCAGCGGCCCAGCTCCTTCCTGATCTCGCCCACCTCGACGCGCAGCGCGGCGTTCTCCTTCTCCAGGAAGCTGGCCCGGATGGCGATCTGGTTCTCCTTCAGCCGCCGGGCGTCCCGTGAACGCTTGGCCGCCACGTTGTTCTTTCTGCGCCGGGCCCAGTACCGGTCGTCCTGCAGGGGGAGGAGGGGGGGAGAGCACAGGTCAGCTTTCTGAGTGTGGTGCTCCCACAGGGTCAAAGGTCACCACATGACCCCCGTCAGTCTGAGATATGTTGTTAAAAGTGTTTTAATCAGATTCAATATATATATTCAAACATTTTCTCTTTTTAATTACATTTTTTTTTAATCATTTTGGCTGTTTTTCCCCACATTTTTTAATGTGTAAATTTGTCATGATAGCTATTTTTGTTGGATAATCCCAGAAAGTATTGTGAATTATGATGCAAGTACACTTTTATTTCAACTAATTATTGCATCAAAACATGTTAAAAGTGTTTAAATCATATTTATCAAATATTTAAACCTTTTTTTCCCCCTTTTTTTAATTTTCAATTTTTCAATCATTTTGGCCTTTTTCACACATTTTTTATGTGTAAACTTGCCATGATAACTATTTTTGTTCGATGATATTTTGTCCCAGAAATTATAGTGATAGACAATGTTAATGTCATTTTAAGACCAATTAATGCCCCTGATATAATGATAATACAAAATGATTATGATTATAACCCTTTAAAAGAGCTTTTTTATTCTGAAGAATATTCAAACAACAAACACATTTAACTTAAATAATAATTTAAGAAGCGGCAAATCTTCACATTTGAGAAACTGGCACCAAATAATATTTAGAATTTTCACTATTTAGATGATTCATTGTTATGCCTGTCACAATTTTTGTTATTTTTGTAAATTATTGTGATATTATTGTAATTTTTATGGATATAAAGATAATAAAATGTGATTATATTGCATGAGCAACTTTTTTAAAGAGGAATGGCCTTTTATTTCTTAGGAATATTCACACATGGCTGTGACATAAATATTAAAATGTCCTCAATAAATAAAAGAAAATGATGTTTTATTTCTGTTCATGGTGTAACCAGGTAAATAAACCTGCGTGTCGCGCTCCGACTAACTGTCCTGCTCCTCACCTTCAGGTCCTCGGGGATGAAGACCTTGCGGGCTTTCTTGATCATGGGCTGCGGCTTCAGCTCCTCGGCGGAGAACTTGCGTTTCCTGGGGTCGAACATTTCCTGTCCGGGCACGCTGGACAGAGCCAGGTCGGCCGGGTCGGGCTCGTAGGCCAGCGGCACCTGGATGGACTCTGGGTCGATGGGGCTGGGGGTGTCCCGGGCCGTGGGCAGCGCTGGAGGAGCAATAAATAACATCTTTAGCTGAGAGTAAGAGCACAGAACAGCTCTGATTATCTACAGAGGGGGACTCAGCAGGAACTCTAATGGCAGAGCCATTAAAGGTCAAAGTGGCGTTTTCTTTTTGGAGGTTATTGGTTACACAATGTGATCAGTGATCAGCAGAAAGGAGGAGCACGTGTTACAGGAAATTATTAGCTGGATTCAAGGTGTATCTACTGTGAGTCCAGCAAGTCTAAGGCTGCTGGATTATGGCAAAAATATTTAAGTTATTACTCAATTATTTTGGTAAATTCTGAGATCAAGATTATTTACTGTCTTTGGAAAAATAGTGCATTAGTTGATCTTTTTTTTTCTTCTTTTACAGTGGATTTTCTTAAATTTAAAATAAAAATCAATAAAAAAAAAAACAAATAAATAAAAAAAGAGAAAGGAAAATAG
The DNA here is from genome assembly GCA_903364295.1 of Serranus cabrilla. NCBI lineage: Eukaryota > Metazoa > Chordata > Actinopteri > Perciformes > Serranidae > Serranus > Serranus cabrilla. The sequence continues at coordinate 561,187 of CAFUXE010000411.1, forward strand.
AAAGGAAATATTAAAATATCAGTGATAGGTCTGAACAGAAGAGGAGTTTCCTCCTCTGACCAGCAGGTGGCGCCGTCTCACAGGCTTTGAACACACAGGTGACAAACAGTTTGATGTTTTAAATCTCTGCAGCTTCTCTAACCACCGTGTGTATCTTTACACCGTCGCGAGGATCCGTCTGAATCTGCACGCGGAGGAGTTTCGATTCATGACGTCTGCAGGTATGAGTTCCCGGACCTGCACGCGCTGCTCGATACTAAAAACTACTTGACGAGCAACAAAACAAACCGGGAGGCCGAGTAAAGGCACGCAGCGGTTTCCACGAGCTGCTGCTAGAACATCGTGACCTACATTTCCTCCTCGCGCTGTGCGCGTGCAGTGACAGCCCGTCAATACAGCTGACCTTCAGTCTGCGCGTGCGCGACCAAAACGACAACAGGAAGTGATGGTTTTTATTCCAGATTCCTCCCTTCACGACGAGGAAAATTAAACTACGCAAGCTCCTTGAACTAGTTTGAGAGTTTTTAAAAACAACCGAAGCTGTTTTTCCTGCAGCAGAAGGTCAAACTGGATCATAAATATTATTATATATTGTTGTTACTGTCATTAACTCCCATTTAACGACCAGAATTAGCATGTTTGCATTAACAGGATGCTAATCATACAGTCAAGCAAAAAGAAACAAAATACATATTATTTATTTTGCAATATAAATAATATGCCAAGTATCAATATTTTTTATTTATTGTTAAATAAATAATATTTCAGTCCACTTGTGCTGACTTGATATGTTTTATTTTATTTATTTTTATTTATTTAACTATTAAATTTATTATTTATCTACAGTTTTTTTTATGTGGACAGTAATAATATAATTAATATTGCAAATAAAAATGTAAACTTTTTGGTGCTCGAGTGATAAAATAAGTTGTTTTTTTCAGGCCAGACAAAAGGAAGTGATGTTTTTATTCCAGATTCCTCCCTTCACGACAAGGAAAATAAAACTATGCACGACTATTAAAACGGTGAATTATCACCTCGTAAAGCAGAGCAGAAATGTGGGAAATTACCCGATTAAAACACAACAGATGCTGATGTTGCAGCTCAAACGCACAGAAACAAACTTTTTTCACATTTTACCTGAAGAACATGCCAACATGTGTTTCTACTAAAAACATTTAAGCATACAAACTTTAACTCAATAAAAAAATGAGGAATTTTCGTCTAATATTCTGTTCAGGCCAAAAAGTTTTAAATCCGTGTTTGATGCCTTTTCTGTCAATCAGCTCTTTGATGCATTGTTTAAAACAGGGCTGCAGGATATTAGGAGGAAACAAAAGACATTGTTTATTTTTTTTTCATTATGCGATATGAAAAAAAACTTTACAGGAAATTTAACCTGCACAGGAGGTTCGAAAGACGAGCTTCCCTCAAAGAAAGTTTTGTCCTGAAATGCTGCAGTGTGGTAAATCCTCACAGAGCAGATTAGCAGGACTTTGTTTGAGTTCATTGGACTTAAAGATTCTTTTTAAAGCAAACAAAACAACAAAAATGATCCGACTGACTCTTTCAAACTTTGTGCCTTTCAATTCTTAAGAATATTCACACAGGAATGTATAAAAACAATAAAATATCTTCATAAATAAAAGTTTTATATGTGTTTGCTGTGAAAACCTGCTTCCAGCTCTTATAACAGCAGGTTTTACTGACTGTTTGTCAAACATTATGTTGGAGAAACTGCTGCTGACATGAATTAAACACTGATAGGTCCACGTTGTAATTATCTTGACAGAGCTGCTAATTAGCATTTAGCATCGAACTGATGTTTAATGGAGCTGTTTTTCTGAAGCACATGACTCTGACGCTGTAATCCACCCGTAAGCTGAGACACACGCGGCCCAACTTGACCTCCCACCATTCACAAAGCGAGCGCTGCCAGACAGCAAGCTTCTTACCCCCTAAAACTAGATTCTGCTCTGAGACGATCTGTCCTGCACCCAAACCTGCAAATAGCAGCAGCGGCGGCGGCGCCCTAATCACCTTTTAGATCTCCTCATTAGTGAGTTAAAACACAGCAGCGGGGTCTAAAAGTAGACGCTACACGCCGGCTCATTAACCTGCGCTGTCCTCCACTAATGTTCGACACATTCCAGGGGACAGGAAGTGGACGAAACGGTCCCGCCCCTGAACAGGAAGTCTAAAATTAACAGCCAAGGAAAGGTAGCTGACCTACAAAGAGCCGTGTGAAAGCTGGAGGAACCTGCTGAAATATGTGGCTTTGATTCGACAGTTTTAATGCATTCACACACACACACACACACACACTGATGAGTGTTATCATGGAGCTGTGTGGCTGATAAGCTGCTGACCTTTGACCCCACAGGAACACGGGACCAGCAGCACCCTTCAGCTCCTTGATTGAACTAGTTTGAGAATTTTTTAAAAACAACCGAAGCTGTTTTTCCTGCAGCAGAAGGTCAAACTGGAGCATAAATATTATTATAAATTATTCTTATTGTCAACAACTCCCGTTTAAAGACCAAAATCAGCAAATCAGCAGGATTATTGCCACTAAAAAACAACTAAATATAATTAAAATGCAGCTATCATAAGGTCAAGCAAAAAGGAAAAAATAGAGAATATTATTATTTATTTTGCAATATATTTATTTATTATTTAATTTATAATAAATAAATTATTAATATTGCAATTACATTGCACTGATTTGAGATTTTTTTTCAATTTTTATTTAATTTTTAAAAGATGGTGTCCATGTTTTCTTTTGGGGAATATTTATTATATTATTGCAATAATAACATATCATTATAGTATCGTATCGTGAGGTCTAATGTGAAGATTCTGGCATGAGAAAAACAAGTTGTTTTTCTTTTCTAAGGCCACTTAGTATTTATTATAGGATTATATTATGTTATTATGCTGGAGGCTTGTGGATGGGAATTAGATAATAAATACATAAAAACATTCTGGGTAAAATATTTATCCTCATCTTAAAACTTTCCTTGAAAATGTATCATGCAGCCAATATCTTTTGTAAAAACAAATTAGTAAAGACCATGAAATGAAAAACAAAATGCTCCAGTTGGGATTATAAAAAACTCTGAATAAGAGCTTTCATATTTGCCTCCTTATTTTATTTATTTATCTACTTCTTATTTTGTCCAAACGTCCTCTTTTTAATCTTTATTTTTGTTATATTCTCATGTCAGATTGTATTTTTTAAGATTTTTTAAAGATTAATCTGCAGGTAAAATTAGTCCCCAACAATTGGTTTCAGTAGCACTTGTTAAAATCGACAGCGTCCGGCCGTTTAATCAAATTAAACAATCTTTTTTTGAATCTTTTAACAGGGAATGTGGGAGAAACACTCGATCCCCTGCAGGAGTCTAACCTGTCCTCCAATTAAACTTATCAAGCAAACCCCGCAGGACTGATTTCTGTTTCCGCGACACACAATTCCTGCGATAAGAGTTCCTGCAGGTCGCTGATGCAGGACACGTCTGCAGACCACATGACGAGAAAACTCCCGGAGAAAGATGAACTTTCAGACTCTGAAGACACAGTGCAGGTCTGATAAGTGCGGCTGCATGATCAGCTTTATTCCTGCGTGTTGATAAAGATTTGAACTTGTCACTGAGTCCTTGACTAACACGCTGGAATGCACCACAACACGCCCTCTGACCCCTCCCTCCTCTAACTCCCACTGTGGCCCCTGCAGCACGACCCTGACAGGGGAGACAGTGAAACGCCGCTTGTCCGCTGTGTGTGATAATGTTATCAGCCGCCTGCTGTACTGATGCAAAGCGTGCACGGAGGGGTTGTTGTGTGTGTGTCTGTGTGTGGTGCTGGTTGTGGTTGTGGCGGGGCGGCTGGTTAGACGAGACGAGGCTCGGCGAGCTGGAACAACATTGCACACACGTGACAAAAGCACACCAGAGTCCATGTGATGTGAGCAGGGAACAGCCTGTGCTTTGGCTCCGAGTCCAGGCTGTGTCGGAGCAGAGACCAGCGAGGGAGGGAGAGAGAGAGAGAGAGGGAGACTGGACGGGGAAGAGGAGAGTTAAAAGGGAGAGAGAGAGAGGAGGGGAGGGTGAAAGCGAGAGAGAGAGAGAGAGAGAGCTTCATGCCGTGACAAGCTCCTGTTTGCAGCTCAGCGCTGCACACGGCGCCTGCATGTGTCCGTCACATGGCCCGGCACGCTGCAGGAAACCCCAGCCGCGTTCACGTGACAGAACACACACACACACACACACACACGGTCTCAAGCTCGCCAAGTGCACAAAGGCTGGAATAAAGTGTACTGAACAAAAGGCTCTGGAGCATCTATTTATCTGAGCTTAGCGTGCACACCTGTCTGCTGCAGGGCAGGAAAACAGCGTTTTTAGAGGAGTAGAAATAGTAAAATACTGATTTATTTACAGAAAATATACATGAAATTGTTAGATTTTTTTTTGATGGCTCACATATAAATAAATATTCATTTTTTATAAAAAAAATTATATATATTTTCCTGTTAATTCAGTTAATTATTCTTAATTCTCGGAGCTGCATGTGGGCGTCACATGGCCCCGCACGCTGCAGGAGACCCCGGCCGCCGCGTTCACGTGAGAGGTGAATGTGGAGATGCAGACAACAACACACACACACACACACACACACTGTGCAGTACACACATGTGTGCATCAGGCTGGAATAAAGCGTACAGTCCAGGTGCACCCACTTATCTCTCTGCTCACCTGTACGGTCTCACTTACATGAGAGATTTTCTTTTTTTTGAGGTGAAAGCACGAAATAATGATGTTATTCTGCAAGAATAACTAAATATTGTTGCTCTCGTGGTTGATTTCCTTCTTATACACTCAGATTAAAGACATAATCTAACCTATTATAACAATCTCAATTTATTATGTGAAAATATTAAGTGCTGCTGCTTACAGACGACACATTTCATGCAATAAATCTGAAAAATCAGGCGTAAATCAGCCTTTTACAAGCTGCGCGGACAGGACGGTGATCAATTATTAATCCTCCATCATCATGTAAAGTGTTAAATCATGTGTCACATATCTCCAGATCTCGTCCCGGCAGACTCTCTGTGTGTTGAAACAGCGTGTTCGGGGTTGCGCCCGTTTACAGCGAGGGTTCAAACAATCGTCCTGGTGTCTGCTGAGCTGAAAACCCAAATCGTTTCTGTCTGGCAGCTTCACAGACTTAAATACCAGCCGCCTGCTTCGTGTCAGCTCATTACAATAACACGGTTTGATCAGCGTGACACTGAAACACACGGATGCAGTGAAATAAATATGTGGATCGTGACGCAGATCTCAAGAGCCGAATTAAAACGTTATTGCGTAACATCTTTAAAAAATAATCAAAAATTAATCTGATTGAGTTTTCACTGCAGGATAAATGAACTTCAGAGTTTAGTCATTTCTGAATCACTGTTCCGACTGACGCAGGAGGTTTTTTTAAATCTGCCGAGCCCCGCAGGGAAATCTTAGGAATGAAAATTAATATCGAAACACAAAGAAAGCACCTGTGTGATAAACATGAGTCACGGCAGACAAGTCAACAAAGAGATCTGCATCCTTGGACTTGAGCCTGTTTGTGCTGCACTCTGGGACTCCAAAGTCCGGGTTCAGGAGCTGTAAATTAGGCCTAAGTGAGTGAGTGTGGAGGTGAAGCAGCAGGAGATAAAGGAGAGAAAAGGGGGTGAGAGGTGACTCCTTCAGAGCAGGGATTCTCAACTGGTGGGTCGGTACCCAAAAGTGGGTCGTGGGGGCCTTTGCCTGGGCAAAAAAATCCTGTGGTTTTATTTTGAAGGGGATTTCTTTGTGCTGTGTCTTCACTAATTGAGCATAACGAAAGTTTGAGTCTTTGGGAAACGACTTCTCACGAGTTGGGACTTTTTTATTTAATGTTTTTGCTGTTAAAATAAGGGATGATGTGTTGCTTAAGATGCACTTTTAGTTTTTTAGTTAAAATGCAGCTAATTTAGTGTAAAAGGGAACATTTGGTTGGTGGTTTATCATTAAACCTTTGTTGTGTTCAATCTGCTCCATCTTTCCATTAATTACATTTTAGAAGTTGAAGATTTTCCTCGATTTGGGCCGCGGCTGTCTTTACGGGGTGATGGTTGGTCCCAAAGCCAGACCAGGTGAGAACGGCTGCTTTAGAGCATCTCTACAGGTGTGTGTGTGTGTGTGTGTGCAGGAGGTGGCTCCTACCTGCTGCGGTGGGGCTGCGGAGGCACGTCTGAGGCGCCATGCCCGTGTGAACCGAGGTGGTGGCGCGGCTGCTTAGGTCGACCACGGTGGGAGAGGGCGCGGCGGGCGGGGCGGGCTGCGGGGCCGGCGCCGGCTGGGCCGCCTGCGGGGCCTGCTCGCCCTGCGCTGTGTTGGCGGGGATGCCGTTCTCCGACAGGAACTCCTCCAGGTCCATGTACTCCAGCTGGAAGTTGTCGCCGTCGTAGGGCAGCGTCTTGTCCCACAGCGTCGGCCCCAGGAAGGCCGACTGCGGGTGGCTGGCGGCGCTGCTCTCATCGTCCAGCTTCTTCTCCTGCTCCTTGTCTTTCTCGAATCCTGAGAAATGTTTGCACACAGTCAGGGCTTTGTCTCAGAGCAGGGGGACAAACAGGGAGTATGACTGGGGTCTAAAGGGTCAGTTCAACCAGTTCACCAAAGGAAACACAACAACATGTGACGAAATAAAGGAAAAACTTGAACATAAGAGTGTAAAGAACTTTTAAATGTCTCCAAGCTCCATTGTACTTTCTGTAGATTTAAACTCTCCAAACCATCCAGTCAACAGATCTCAACCCAGTTAAACCACTAAGGAACATTTTGGACCAAAACATAAGACAAAACTGTCCAACAAATCCCCATAAAACCAAATTATATAGTAAAACTTTCATCTTTAAATCTCTGATGTCTGTTTTTCTTTCTGTATTCTGCACTCATGTGTCTTGGTCTGAACATTTTATAAAGTTCTCTATGAACTTTTATATATAACATTTTAAATATTATTTATTGAACTGTAAAAATGAATTAATATCATAATAATCCAAATGATTATATCTAAAAGCATTTTAGAGCGTCACAGGCCCCCTAAAAAACTGCTTGATTTTTCTGTTCTTTCGTCATTTTATTTTTTTACCTGAACCAAAAACTGTTTTGTAAATTATGACTCTGACAAAACTTCTTTGATCATCAGAGAAAAATGTGAAAACTACCCATGAAAACTGAGTAAATGGCGACTTTTTTATCTTATTTTTGGACAATGTCAAAAAAAATAAAACTGGGCCTCATGCAAGAACATTTCTGTTTTCTAATCTTAACTTTCGCTCACTTTTTCATTTAAAATTTAGATTGATTTTTAATTCAAAATTACTTCAAAGTAACAAAATAAACAATCCATCTGTAACCAGCGGTCTTTATCTCAATGAGATTATCTAATTAGATAAAGGTTATAAATATATATATATATTTAATACATGAGGGGATATCCACAGACTTGTGATACAAAGACACTTTTGTGTTATTTTTCCTTTAATTTTCCTCCCATCTGTTTTTTCCACCATATTGAAATCTGCTGAGTTCAATGTTTAATCAGACATGTTCAATGTTGTGACATCAGCCGGTTAAATTTAATTAATTAGATTAAAAATCTCTTCCTTGAAATTGTTGCGCTCACACAAGTCAGACATGTTATAATTAACTTTTTATACTCTATCGCAGGAGTAGAAACAAATTTACATTTGTTTACATATAACAAACTTCTTACTTATACTTGGCAGTGTTAAAGTGCCATTTTTTATTATAGTAATATATAAATATAAACAAATGTTATTTTTTATTTAAATTATATATTTTTTGATACAATTAAGCAAAGTTTTATTATTTTGATTATTATTTTTATTTTCAAAGGCTAGAAAAACAGAGCAAAAATCTGAAATATTATTTATAAACAATTTACTCTTTTATTTAATCTTGTTGTGAAGCACTTTGTAAGTAAATTGCTATATAAAGTTTATTATTATTATGATTTAAAAATCCAAATAATTAGGAGGATAATAAAGGAGACTGACATATTATTTTTATGCAATTTACTATTTTGATTTAATTTTGTTGTGAAGCACTGCACTGTTTAGAAAAGTGCTATATAAACTTGTTTTATTTTTTCTTATTATTTTTTTCTTATTATTATTATAAAACCTTGACAAACAAAACCCAAACAATCTGCAAAAATATGTTTTTGCTCATTTTAATTTGGTTTGAAAAAAACTAAGTCTCCACTCATGTTCATATAATGTAAAGATATCCTTCACATTCAACAATAAACAGAGCGTGCAATGCAAACAACCACAGCAGCTTCAAAACAGAAAACACGCCCTCTATCGGAGGCTTGTGGCAGCACTAATATAAATCCCATTGAAGACAAGGAGGTTTAAAGGTTATAAACGCACCTGCGAGCTAAAAACAGCGCAGTCACAACAACAACACATGCACATCGCACCGTATTATGCCAATTTATATAATAAGAACAAGCTAAACTAGCTTGCTAGCTTGAGCTGAAGTTCATGTCAACCTGTCAGTCAACTAAAATCCAACCGAGTCAATCAACATTCTGTTTTTAATATCTTTGTCGGAATGGAACGTTATTAGTTGGCGGACACAAAGATCGTTAAATACCAATATGCGTTACTCTGATTTGATTTAGCAAACCTGAGTGTTTTTGATTGAATTTAGCTGTCAAAAACGGTGCATGTCAACAGAATAAAAATAGCAACAACACAGAGTTGGCGCGAGCCGAGTCAAGGTACGTTTAAGTTGCTAAAAAACGTACCCTCATCGTGATGGAAAGGCAGCTTCAGCGGGTTTTCCAGCAGGGATTTCAGTACGCCGTGAGTCGGCGGCAGGAAAGTTGGGTTTATAGGAAGAGGTCTGGCCATTTTCTCCGTATGTCTTGAAGGGCAATTGGAGAACAAATCTCTCAGAAAAAAAAAAAAATTGTTGAAGTTCCCCCCCGAATAGAAAGAGACGCGACCGAACTCGCGAGCCGGTCCCCTTTAAGATCCTTTCCGGATAGAAAACGACGCCGGGGCTCGGAGGGAGAAAGACGGGGCTCCGCGCAGCAGCAGGACGGTGAGCGGCTGGCTGCCTGTAGTCGGAGCTGGCTGGCAAATAGCTGGAGGAGGCGGAGGAGGAGGAGGAGGGCGGGGGGAGCGGAGCTTTACGGAGCGGAGCTACACTTCTCCATCCATGTGCGGAGACGGACGCCGGTGACGTCAAAGCCCCGCGAGGGCGGCGCTGCTTCTGACGGCGCGTTCAGGGGGCGTGGGAGAAAAAACAACTCCACACAGCTGCCTTCACGGACAGTGGGACATATTGGATTTAGGGTCTGTACTTTATTTGGTCACCTCAGACCTTGAATTCTCAGACAACAATAAATATATAATGTAATATAAATAAATTAAATATCATATTACATTTATATAAAAATGTATTCCACAATAAAAGTGGAATATTTGTTTTTTTTGTCATTTATTTCTTTATTTTTTATTTCAGTGGGGAATAAAGCATTACCTTACTGGAGTAAAAAAAATAACAATACTACAGTGTACAAATACTCAAAATATTATAATATATATTCAAAATATTGCTTAGGATTATTGTAGTACAAAATAATAATAAAAATAATAGTGATCATTATTATTATTGTTGTTGTTATTATAATACATTATATATTAGTAATTGAATTACTGCTGGGTAGCATAACCTATAATAATTTAATTAGCCAATTTAGACTTCCCTGTTATACTAGCAGTTTGAATTTCCATTCATACTCCTTTCTTTGTATTCTTTGTGAGGAATTTTCTAAAACCAAACTGTAATAATAATATTGATATATTACCACATAGAGCACATTTTTGCACATTTTTCTTTCATTGCCTTTAATTGATAACATCGTTTGTGCTCAACACATTGAAATGATGTGAGGACGGGGGTTTGGAGGAAAGTCACAAGTTATTCTTTGGCCCTGGAGGCGTCTTGAGTTTAAACCGGCCATTGTGCAAACTGAATATTCTCCTACTGTCCCTGTGTGCACTCATTCAGGAGTTTTTACTTAGAAATGCTGCTTTGCTTGGATTTATGGCATCAAAAGTAAATCTGACTTCACGCTTTCTTCCCCATAAATCATAAATACTGCCTGGCATGAACTGCTGTTGTCGTCTATTACCAAAGTCTTTCATGTTCAAATTGCTCTCGTTGAATTCTTCCTGCGACCGCAACACTGCAGGGTATTTAGAGCGGCTATGTCAAACATCTAAAGCTGAAACACTTCTCAAGTCTTTATTATGTGAGAGAACGACACCAGAGACACTTATTAAAGAATTTTAAGAGTTATGGTTGTGAGATAAGAAGGCTTTCTATGAGCTGTTATAGATTTAAATCTGTTTGGTTGAACTATACAGATGAATTAATAACATTTCAGGGAGTTCATGAACAGAATACAACTCTTAGTTTAGTAAATTATGATTAAGAAACAATATTTGTGAGAATTTTTTCTGATGTTGTCAGTCTGCCCCATAAAACTGAGTAAATATTGACTTTGTCCTATTTTGTTTGGGCAGTACGTCATAAAAATAACACTGCACCTCATTCAAGAACATTTTTGTGCTCTGATTGTTCTCTCACTTTGAAAATCCATGCAAATTATGGATTGTATATTGGATGAATTTGTCTTTAATGAGTGAAAAAAACTGCACACGACTCCTAAAACAGGGAAAACTGTCTTTGTGCCCAGGAGAAAACTAAAAATATGAGAAAACTGGTGAATATATGACTCATACGAGCCACTCGGGAATAAATGTTTGGAAAACATTGGGCGTCATGCAAGAATCTTTCCTTAAATGTAACTTGGAAAAAAAAGTATGTACAGTAAACTGGTCTTTGATGCAGTTTTAAGGTCCTAAAAGTAACAGAAAAAGTGATTGTTTACGTGACTTATTTGGGTGCAAAACATGCTCCAAAAGTCAGCGCTGGTGTTCATGAATAAAGCAGCTTTATTTTGTGCCGGTGACACAGATTAGATCCCTGCCTGGTACAGTTTGTTCTCTCAGATGTTCATAAATGAGCACAAACTCTCCCAAACCCACTGAGACATCACACGTCTCACAGAGAGTGATTCTGCACTTTAAACAGTGTTTGAGTCTTTTACATTCACGGCAGAATGAGCTCCTCCTCGGTGCTGCTGCGTTCAGTGTGAGCATCGAGGGCACAATCCTCTCCAGCGCCACAGCAGAGAATGACGTGAATCTAAACTTGACCTACTTTCAGCCAATGGGTGTTGTCAGACTGCAATTCTATCCGAGTGGGTCGCTGCACATGGAAACTCATGCTTTCGAGTGTAGTAGCTGCTGAGTCATACTTTAAAATCCTCGCTCCGCTCTGCCCGTTTGTTTGTTTTAATCATTAGTTTGTGTGTTTGTGCCGCTCATGATCCAATCCCACAAAAACAGGGGGTTAGCAGACAGAAGAGCTGAAGAGAAATATATATGACCAAAGCTGCATGAAAGGATCCGATTGTGTGAAAACAAACTGGAAAAATCCTTTTATCTGGAACCGTCCTCATGCCTATAAAATGTCACGCTGTATCAAACTAAAGATCTCATTTTCCATGACATCATAGGAAGAAGAAGTTTAAGTTCAAAGCCCTGCTGACGGGAAATGTCCTCTCGTACCCTGAAAATTAAACCAGGTCAGAGACTTTCACTATTTTCTGACTTTAAATTGGGAATATTCATGTGATTTTCCATATTATTTTAACATTTTCTGTCTCCCTGGAGTTACCTTTCACACTTCAAATCTTTCTTGTAATCCCTACAAAACTCCAATCACAATATAAACTTCCAGTATACATCAGTGTTCATGTGCAGATTTTTCAGTAGATTTCAAGTTGTGCACCAAATATCAGAAGGCAAGAAAGAGTAAAGCTACAAGCATGATTTTTATCCTGATAAAGGGCTTTTATTCCTCTCAAGTTTTCTTATGATTCACAGAGGATGATGATTCCCTGCAGGCTGTCCTTGTGAATGGCTCGTATGCTTTCCTTTGAGAAGCTCTGGGATTCACAGGGATTGAATGAAATGATTTTTCGTCAGCTGTTGGGTTGGTGGAAGAGATGGTGGATGGATGAAACCCCCGGTCTTTTAACCAGGTTTTCGTGTCCTATTGATTGAAGTCCGGAAGTCGGACCAAGTCCCCCTTGGTTTTTCCCCTTAATCTTAAGGTTACAGCATCAACAACTTGTCTAAAACAGCAGCTGTGATGTTAAAAAATGGTGATATAGGGTTCAAGAGCGGGAGACATATGCCAACAAAAGCCATGTTTCAATTAAAGAAATTTTGAGAATTAGGAACGTTTCCATCAGCCGGTTTAGAGCAAATAAACAAAGCTGCAGTAAAGTCCTTTGGTCAGTAGATGGCAGTGTGATGTGTTGCTGCAGGATAATCAGTAATCAGGAGAAGAAGAAGAGAAAACAAAAGAGGTTGATACTTAGAGAAAAATGGAGTCATTTGTGAGTTAAATGTTTGCTACGTCTCTTCAGCACTTAGTGTTTCCGTCTCTAGTTTAGCGCATTAAGTATTTTTCTAAAAAGACTAAACACACCTCAAGCGAGTGTAGAACCTTTTATGCGCACTTTCAAATTAGCTTAGTTGGTGTTTCCATCAAGCTTTTCTCACGTGAATCTTTGAGAAATTCATTGATGGAAACACGACCAATGAGTTGTGTTGAAAACTTAATTCTCCGGCGATAATCATTCTCTAAGTTAAAGAAGTTTCTATGATGCTTTGTGCATGCTGTGAGCACCAACTTTCCTTTTTATTTGGGCCTTTGTATTCCCTGAGGATCAGGTGCTGCCAGTGAAACCTCCTGTTGTGTGTTTCTCTGGTTCTCCCGCCCTCCCTCTTGCCTTGTGGGTTCCACATTAACGTCTGCTTGGTGATTGATTTATTTTGTTTGCAGAGTGTGCGGCCTAGCCAGCTTTTCCAGTCCAGTCTTGTCATCGAAAGTTCAGTGGAGTTGTTGATAATGTATTTCCAGTAAATTCCCTGAAGGCATCGGAGGCAGCTGTGGATGAATGTTTGTTGAATATGTTAGGAGTAATTTTCTATGTGTCTGAACCATACAAGATGGATTTAAAAAAATCAGTTTGGTGCCAAGTCTTTCTCGGTTTCCCAGAAGTGAAATGCTGAATGCTGCTGTTCTGATCTTGATATTGATTCTTTGTGCAGCAGTTCTTTCTACACTGTGTGGTTTGTCCTGCGTCTGTTGTTGTGGAAATAATGCTATATCATCAGCAAAATGTTGACCCTCTGCAGAACATTGGAGCCTGCTCAAACAGCCAGAGGAGGAACGGCGAGAGCAAAGGCTACCACTGTTTATTTTTGTTTACATTATGCAAATCAGCACCAAAAGCATGCAGAACTTGCCATGAGCAGTGGCTGTTTTTCGGGAACACATACTGTAATCTTGCAGATAACAGTTAGGGATTACAAATGTCTTTATAGCCTTCATGAGCTGTGTGTTACAGCTCTTAAGAATAGCTAATAACACTGTCTTTACACTGATTCACCTTTTAAAAGTACGTTTTATCTTAATTATAATGATAAGTTTGGTTTAAGGTTCAGTTTGAAGCTATTTTCTATCTTGATCACAGTCAAAATCAATATGACCTCAGCTGATCTTTTCCTTTGTCTTCACATTTAGAGTTAAATATCAATAAATAAAAAGAAAAAACTCAAGTGCAGGTCCACTTAGGGCATGCACAATGAGGGGTTGTACATTTTCAACAATTCTCTTCAGGCAAAGATCGTTCTTGTTCAACTGACACTGAAGACAGATGATGGATTGGTAGACCAAAGGTCAGCTGCAGTTAAACAGCTGATTTGCTAGTTATTTGTTTGCTGCAGTATTTGCAAGAATAAAACATGTTTTTAACTGTGAGAAAGTTCTGCAGGAGGACATTTGTGACGTATGAGCCGAACAAAACGTGTGTTGTGTGAGAGTGGTCAGCTGAACGGAGCAGCATGCCCCCGAATCACTGTACGAGAGTTAGTCAAGGACACATAAAAAGGAAAACTCAAAAAACATCAACCCTATGAAAATGCGATTTAGACTGTGACAGCAGACTACAAAGACTTGTGTGTGGAAGCAAAAGGGATTACTCAGTTTAACCAGATGCTTGTAAGATTTTTTCAAAGTGAAATAAATAAGCGGTTATGAAAGAGAACGTCCTTGTGTAAAAAATGGTCATCTGTTTATGTTTACGCTCAGTGATTAAGGACGGTTATAAGAGAGGTTCACACAGATATTTGGACTTTTACTCTGTTTTGCTGAATTTTTTTTGAATATAACAAATCGCTTGTTGGGAACATTCTTTGAGAGTTTTTATGGCGGTGTTTAAAGACTTTTTATCGCTAACTTTAGCCCAATTTATGTGAAACTTTTATGCACACATTTCTGAGGATTCATCTTGAGTTAATATATATTCTTACAGAGATTGTTGAAGCTGCTTTTTACCACTTTTGTCTATTTTCAGGACCGTGAAAGCAATAACTAAACAACTACTGTTTCTTATTTTTGTTTTAAAGATGTCAGGTGTTCTTGAGAACCTTTTAAAGCACAACACAAATTAAATGTTTAATTATAATTAATATTATAATATTAAATGGGATTTGTCCTGCATCTGTTGTTGTGGAAATAGTGCTATATCATCAGCAAAATGTTGATCGTCTGCAGGATAGTAGAGCCAGAGGAGGAAGTGTCCCCAGCTGGAGGGTGCATGAGACAAAAACTAAACACATATTTTGTCCACAAGTTGGTCCTGCAGCCCTGAATTTTTGTAACTTCACATTTATGAGAAATTAATGCAACAAATGTGTCAACTTATAAAGAAAAACTAAAGTCTGTGGGATCCACACATACAAAGATGGTGATTTTTTTGCCATTTATTTTTCATAACAACTATTATCTATGATTTTTTGAGGGGTTGCCAGTTTGGGTCTCGTCTGCAAAAGCGAGTCATTGTCCAGACTAACTAATTGGTTGGTTATTCTGGGATTTGTGCACTGGCGCATTGTCATGTTGAAACAGGAAAGGGCCTTCCCCAAAGTCTTGCAGCAGAGCTGAAAACACACGGTTGTTTGATAGCTCATTGTGCTCTGTAGCAGGAAGACTTTCCATCCCTGAGCCCAAACCAGGAAAGACCAAAAGTATGTGGACAGGTGCGTCACACCTATTATCATAGCACAGATGCTTGGCAAAAAAAAGAAAAGACTTTTGTCTTTCTGATCCTCGACACAAGAAATGTTTTCCACCTGATGACATAAATGGGTCAAACGGTGTCTGACAAAGTTTTCTCTTGCTGAGAAATGAAATAACAGGAGGTGAAAGAGATACAAGTAAGCTTGCTGAAAAAAACTGGAATAATCCGGCAGCACGGAGGCTTTAAGCCTGCTGCTGCTGCTGAAATGATCCTGGATCTGCAACAAAACTACTCGTGTTACGTAACACTTAGTGAAGCAATTACATGGACTCAGGCTGTTATCCCTCGCCCCGTGATAACAGCAGAACCATCCCAGCAGAGACGGTTCAGTCAGAACCGTCATCCCTCCAGCTTCAAAATAATACTCATATGATCACGTCATCTGCTTTCAAACAGCACAGGCTGTACACTGGGTTAGTTTCGGGTCTGTATTGGACATTAAACCACTTATTTGGTTATAAATTCACAATATTGCATTTTTAAAGAAAACAGAAAAGACATTTAAAAAATGGCAGTTTAATACAACCAAAGGTCCCACGAAGAATTTGGTGTTAAAAAATACATCACCATATATGACATTTTGAATTGCCCCACAGGTTTGTTTATTGAGACATGTATCCTATTTTATCCACCACCTGCAGCTCTTATGTGTACCAGCTTCTGTGTTCTTGAAAACCATTTGATTTACAGCAGGTGTTAGAAAAAAAAACATTTCCCAGAATCATTGAGCCTCAAACTCTCAAGGAAACTAACCACAAAGAAAAAAAAACAAGGTCCCTTTTACTGGAAAGGTTTCAGTAAAGACTTGTGTTGCATGACGAGCAGTGCTGAAGTTTTTCCTGGTAACCTCTGCAGCCAAGAGGAAGAAACTCTTTATGATCAGTCTGGTGTTTCAATTAATAACCGAATGTGCCTCTGAATTCAGACCTCATGATTATAAGCTCATTTCAAGGGCGCAGATTTCCTGTCATGCATGTTTTAAAGCATATTCTCCCGTCTTTGAATGAGAGATGGAAATAATCCTTTGCTTTGGGCTTCCTGCAGGAACACACTCTGACTCTCCACCTACCTGCTCATCAGCTCCTCTCGCCAGCAGGTGAGAGATGTTGAGATGTAGGGTTGTTCATCTCCACATCCCACACACTGCATTAAACACTCACATCGCTCCACTCGCCGCCATACACTTAGGTGCCCACACACACATCGAGAGGGCTGCAGGTGAAACAAGTGGCTGACAGATAACTGTATATTTCTGGAGCCTGTAATGTGTCCATTTATAGAGGTAGGAGGGGAAATTGATGCATGTATGTCTACGCAACTTCTGCTGGGTTTCTTTATTGTTAGGGCTCGACTGGCAGACATAACATGGACCGAAAACAAGAAAATATGTACTTTAAAGATTAAAGATTGCTGCTTATTATTTCAAAATCTGCTGCTTTAAAATCAGGCTCACATTGTCTGAACCGAGCGCCGCAGTGGACAAAATAACACGAGCAGAATTTTCCTCCATTAAAGTGATTATTCTCGAGAATGCTGTAATTTCTGTTGGAGCAGAGTGACACTTGAATGAGTGATTTGGCAGCTCTGGCGAGAGCAAGCCACTTACAGTGTTTTTGAAATTCAATTTCATAGAGTACTGTGGAAAAGGGACTTTTTTTTTTTCTTTTTTTGCTCTCAGCATTAATTACCAAAAAAGGCAGAATTAGCTGGAGGGAAAACAATTTGAATGACAGCTGCCTGCGACTGTTTGTTCAGATCTCCTTTAGCTGTGCAGCTTATCTTACAGTGCATGTTTCTTGTGCTGCAAAGGAAAAAAAGATTGTCGTATTTGATTACAGCATCCGTTAAGAGAGTTTCAACCAGCCCCGGATCTCGTAGCTTAAGAACAACCATGACATATTCTGTTATATATGTGAATTATATTGATTTATTCATGCAAACGGGTGACAAATTAAGTTAGAACCCGAACAAATGAGTGGGGAGACATTGTGAATTGAAATGCTTCATAAATATATGAGTGCTCACTGAACGATTTGATGAAAATGAGCTGAACTTTATGCCGTCGACTTCAGTTCTCTTACAAATTTTCCTCATTTGCAAACGTTTTGGAAGAAGAAAAGTTTAAGTGATGTTTGAAATTAACATAAATGTAGATACCACAGTATTTTCTTACCCGATCAACATGAAAACAAGTCACAGGGGAGACGGGCGAATGTGTTGATTTTGGATAAATGGCTATGTGGCTTCATGAGTACTGTGGGTTTTTTAAAATATTGGCAAAACATGAATTTGGAAGTTTAAATACTTCTCATATACTTCTCACTTATTGTCATATCAGTTGGATTCCACCAAATTTTAAGACCGATTGAATTCATTTTGTCAGCTTGAGGTTTGGACAACTGGACAAAAGTAGTTTTTTTGGTGACGACTCTTGTCCTTTTATTTATTTAGCTAACGGTCTGCCTCAGGCACAACCAAGAGTTCAAACCCAAACAGAACAACAACTTTTTATGCAAGACTTTTTCGTCACTGATGCTCAATCGGCGAGCTAACAAAGTAGCACAAAGAAGACAGCAGCAGCAGAGAGAGCCAGAAGATTTTTAAACATTTCATTTGTTAAATTGAGGAGTTTATTTAAACCAAAACAGAATTGGTACTTGTTAGAACAGTGGAAAGATTTTCTGTCAATATAGAAATGACGCTTGTCTTAGTTCTGTGAAACCGGATCTCAGAGGGTGTGTGGTTCTATTTTCTGATCAAAAATAAGTATTAAAATATTTACATGTTTGCCACATTATGAGTTTATTTTGCTTAGCTAGTCTTAGAGCTATTACGGCGGATGTGGAGAGATCGTGAGTTTGGCGGCGATACAATGTTGTTGGTGTTGTTGGAAAAACAGATATGGGTAACAAATGAATTAAAAATAAGAATTTCCCCTATAAAAAACAATTTTTTTTTTTTTTGTTTAGCATTCCTCGTTTGAAATCTATTAACTTCTCTATTTCTGTGATCCTTATTTATTTGCATGTGTCTTCATGGGTAAAAGTGTCTGTCGCCGCGTGTCATCGCCGTCCCACACGTGTTTCTATTTTTTCCTCCTTTTCTTTCTTGCTGAGTCGTCAATCGATATGCATCACCTTTTGCTGCTGCATCCCGTCTCTGTCACCTGGTTACCTGGACAACCCACCAGCCTTCACGTGGCACACATTGTATTTCCTCCAGTGTGAGTGGGTGGGTGTTACTGGGAGGCGACATCACACAGGGAAGCTAATACTCCCTGTAGGAAACAAGCTGCCAAACAGCCCCTGCGAGGATTAACCAGGAGGACCAGCTTCATTCTCTCCTCTGATGTGACGGATACGAGGCTGCTGCTTTTAATACATATTGAATGAAACGTACACTTCCACAGGCTGAGAGATTCTGCAGATCAAAGGTCGCATTCAAGCTGGTAGAGATCAACATTTGCAAGCCCGCGCACACACGGAGGAACACACACGCATATTCAAAACAAAATCACACACACACTCCCGTGCTGCGCTGTGTTCTCAGACTGGAGTCACATGCTGTCAGCATGGACGGACACGTTTCCAAGCACATGCCCTCCCTCTCTCCCTCTCTCTCCACTTGTTTTGTCTGCGCTCTCTTTTTCTACATCTCTCTCTCTGTTCCTGCCTCACAAACAAACAAAAAAACCCTGCTGTGTTGATGCTACTGACAGTGTGTGAGTACAGTATTTCCATGTTTCTGCGTCTTGCAGGAGAGCGGTGTGAGTCAGAAAGCAGAGAACAGGTAGAGAATGTCCACACACGGCGCAGCGGGCCATTTTAATTTAGGCCGCTCATTTTTCCATGACACAGAGCGTAAACAATTTGGACTCAGCAGAGCGCCTCATTAAACGACTGCTGTCTGCTCCCATTCCAACCTTCAGCTGATTGAAGTTATTGGTGTTGAGCCGAGGCATCCCTCTGCGAGAGAAACGACTGCTGCATACAGGGAATACGTGATTATCCATCACAATTAACCAGAGCTGGCGTTGATTTGCTTCTCAGAGGCTGCAGATACATTTACATGCATGTCACAACATTCCCCATCAGCAGGTGAAGGTGTGAGAGGATGAAATCAGTGGTTATCTGCAGAGCTGCAACTCCACTTCGACTCTTTTATTTCATTAATAATTAGGTCATGCAAATGTGAAAAATGGCAGCACATTTCAGGAAGACATCATTACATAATAATCTCTATAAACAGATCCTGCGTATGAATTTTGCATGAATTCTGTCGGAAAGGATTGATGTGTGAGTGGGCTTTGGTTGCATGCAGGTAAACAATTCATGTGGAGACCAAACGAAGCGAAATGCAATCTCAGAACCCATCAGCTATCGGCAGATGCCAATTTAACTCCAGATCTATTCTAGCATCTCAAGTTAATAATTGGACTGTAAACAATGATAAATTCTTGGCCTGGATATCCTGATATCTGCTGAATACTCTGGAAGCCCAGAAACATTGTTCTACATCTTTGTGAGACCGAGAGCTGATGAGGAAAGATTTATTGCATTATGACTCGTTTCGACACTCCCAAGTTGTCCGATAGTGAAGAACGTAATATAAATAGCGCAAAGGTCCATTTAGTGTTGGTGGGACTGGAGGAGGACGGGTCAAACTAACACCAAACTTTGATCCAGGAGTCCAGTGTTGGTGTCAGTTTTGCAGAAGCACACCCTTGTTTTTTCATGACTTTAATCAAGTGGTTTTGTGGACTTTGGGGTTTAGTTTGAAAAGCAGCAATGCATGTAACTTACATTGTCCCTGGTTTGTCCAAAACTGACACCAAAAGGTTCCTTGTTCAGCCTTATTTGATTGCAAAGGCCACTGACAACAAGTGTTAGTTTCGGACTAGTTTTAGGTCCCTAAAGTCAACACTTTCTCCCAACAGATTAAGGTTCAGGACTTGGACTTGGGATTTGTTGATTGACACCTTTAACTTGAATTGTTTGAACTTGTCTGTCTTTAATTTGGGACTCACTTGGGACCTCACCAGCGTGACCAAAACTAGACTCGTGAAACCGTTTGATCCATGTAATTTCCTGTTTCCACCCAGATACAGCTTGGGACTTCTGGAAGACTTGCCTGGCTTTAACCTCCTCCCAGCACCTTTGGGATGAACAGGAACACCAACTGTAATCAAGACCTTATCGCCCAGCGTTAGTATTAGACCTGACTAATGCTCTTGTGGCTGTAAAGCCCTGCAGCCAGATTCCAAAATCTGGTGGAAAGCCAGAGAACACCGGCTGGTACAAAAGTTCAAGTCTCCATTTAATGGGATCTTCATGGTTTAAAGGTACACACCCTAATTTTAAAAGGCCTGATAATTCCTCCAAATGAAAGGTTTTCATTCAACACATGCAAAATTAAAATATTTTTGATGTATTGTTGTGCTTTTTTACAACATAATTAACCTGTTTCTTTTTGTTTAGGCTAGTCCCGGTGGCTCACAGGGCACTGGGTTCATGCAGGTGTTGAAACGCCTGCCAGCCTTCACTGACACGCCCTTGTTTTTACCCGAACTCTACTTCCTGCACCGGCGCCAAATGCTGCCAGTGTCAGATATTTGCATGTGGTGATAATTCACCACAAAAATGTGCTACCTCATTTTCCTCTGTGCTTCTGATTGAAATGATAATCTGTGGTTATCACAAGCAGCACAATCATCCTCTGAGCTAGCGTTAGCACACAAACATGCCCGTTGGCACACAGTGGGAGGAGTGTTGCTCAGATGATGAATGGTGAATGTTCACTGTGTTTGCGTGCACATGTTAATCCATGTTTTGGCTGAACTCCAGTTAAAGTCGTTCTTGGGCTGAACCAAAAGGTGAAAGAAGTTTCCATGCTGCAGGAACCGGTTTAATATGGAGGCGAGCCAAGTCTCTTAACTAGGTCTCTCGTAACAGGATAATGTTTACACTCGTCCACTTAGAACCAGGTTTGTTTAGTTTAATGGGTTAAGACGTGAATTCTCTCAGGTTAATATGGACTGATGCTCCATTTGTGCAGCTAAATGGATAAGGCACTCGGCGCCCTTCAGGCCCGTCTGCTATTTCCGGTGCACCAGCAGCTGCCGCGGCGGCGATGCCGTCTTCCTGCCTTCAGGCGGGCCAGAGCCGAGCCAGACCAGCGTCTGCAGAGCCAGACGAGGCTTTAGAGTAAAGGAGGAGCAGCAGGATGAGCTGTGTGATTGTATGAGTGTGTTTTAGGGGGAGGGTGTCCTCCGGCTGTTGTCACGGAAGCCCCTTGGAGGCTCGCCATCGAGCCTTCAGGCCGAGTGAATCACACGAATGTCATCGCGCTAACAGCTAACACGCACTTAGTTGCGATGAGCCTGGATCTGTTAAATGAGACAAAGCGAGCGACAGGAAGTCCTTAAGACCAGGGCTCAACCAGGGTTTACGAAGCAGATACCGACACGGATCGTTTCAGGGAAACGCTTCCAAAAGAGCTTTTTTGTTTTCATATTTCAAATACTTCAGTTACACAGAGAAACATAAGACAATCATACAATCAGGGATAAACAATCTTCTGGAGTATCTGATCACGACGGCGTGATCCAGTCACATGACTTCCCGACATAAAAAAGTAAAGCAGTGTATTTCCTGCTGTCAGCTTCCTTCTAAAGTTCTGGTTTGAAACTCCATTCATTTCTGTTTGATGATGATCGGCCAAGTAAAACCAGAGATAAGGTCAAATATTTAGTATAAAAACTAGATGTTTGCCTCATTATATATGTTATATTTGGAACCAACATTTAGAATTATTCATTGAGTATGATTGTGTTCTGAAAAGTGCTGTGTTTTTGGGTTCAAAATGTTGATCCAGTGAGTCAAAGTGAAGAAGTAATGATCAGGTCATATAGGTGAGGTTGTGCTGGAGTTTTTGGCTCTTAAGTCCTTTTTAAAGAGTTAATGCAGTTGCACAAAAGTAAAGAAGGAACAGCCTGGAGTTACAGAGGGATTCATTTAAATTACATTTGGTATTTTAACCTCTTAACCCTGACTTTATTTTACACACTTTGCATCCAAACTTTGTGCTTTAAAACGTTATTTTAAAGTCTAATGTGGCTCCCAAAGGCTCAAACAATCCCAAATATGTCAGGCTGGAGAAATGTGGAAAGAATTATTTCTTGGAGTAACAAGTACAATATTTACATATTTAAAAATGTACAAAATTGCATAAAATGGATTTTTTTTTAGTTAATGTACTTAGTTACATTCGCTATCAACAAGTGTTGAAAAAATGCATCAGATGCAGCCAGATAAACCGACAACCCTTCAGAGGATGAAACATGACGTAATGTTAATCCGTAAACAGTCTGCAGCAACAGAGACGATCTGTGAGGGTGCAGCAGCTAAAGGTGTACGTGTTTTTATGTTTTTGGCAGCCATCTTGATTGTTTATAAATAAGAAGTACAGTACAGCGTGTATTCCTGCAGAGGTTAGATTAAAAACACAGGAATAGGACTCTGTAGTACCACAGAGCAGAAATAGCCGACTGCTAGCTTTGACCATCTGATGGGAGGATTACTCCGTAAATCCTCTGCTTCCCTGGAAATCTTAACAAGCCACCTAAATGTGCCTTTTTTTTTTTATCAGCATAGCAACACAGAACGACAAGAAAAAAAGCATCAGATGTTTTATTAGTGGCGTGCAACGTGCAGTTCTGTTCATCAGGAAAACGTGTGTTTTATTCTGGTCCTACTAGACTAAATCCAGAATAAGGGATTAGTCCTTGTACTCGTAACCCACACTTATGTCACCTCATTGAGAAGAAAATCATGGCAGAAACATGTGACTCAGAAACAAACAGACTGTGATGATGACGTTTTGAGCGATAAAAATGTGAAACCTTGGACAACTGAAGAATAAGCATTTTCTCTGTTTCCAGGCAACATCTTCTCTCCCTTTACTGCAGTTCAAAGCATCAGAGGAGAGTTCGTGCTGTCATTCTTATGTATCCTGCGACCTAGTTTCACCCGCATACTGGTCGCCTCTCTGAGCCAATCACCCCGTAATGAGCCGCGGCTTACTGACGTGCTTTCTTTAACTTCTCGCTCTGACCGTTTTCTCTGCAGCCCAGTTTAACCCGGTCCACCTCCACCTCAGTAATACTGCTATTTCTGTCTCCATCAGATGTCTGACCAGCACAATAATCGCAGTGTGGGAGGCTGTTCTTCAGCAGCAGAAGCAGTCTGGAATAAAAAACATGCCTCACCAGCAGCTGCTCATGTATTTTATTACATAAATTCTGCGTTTTATTGTCTCACTGTGTTAAAAACTGTTCCACAGGATTTCAGAAACTCTGTTCCTGGTTATTTCCTGTCTAAGAACCTGGAAAAGACACGCTTGAGTCAACAGAGGAACTGGGTTAATGACTGAGGGCCAGCTGAACACACAAAGAAAACATGGAAACACCTTGAACAGACAGGTGGAGGAGGCTCAAGTTACTTTCACACAAAATCAACTTCACAGATCCGATTTAGGGAAACTGAAAGCGCTGCCGAAGCATAAGGAGGAACAGAAATGCTTAAAAGAACAAACACTAAAGTCTCCGCTTCACTTGTTCCAGAGTCTTTGCTGCACAAATATTTAGGATGCATGGAATACTTCAAAGCTTAAAATCATTCATAACAGCGATATTTCAACTATAAATCAACATTTGGATGATGCAGGAGGGCTGGAAGATTGGACGAATAAGGGTCGGAACAATTGGGCATTCCAAGTGGGCGTTCCATTGTTGGGATGTTCCAATTAGATGTTCCATTGTTGGGCTGTTCCAAATTGGGCATTC
>CAFUXE010000411.1:585478-601336 GCA_903364295.1 Serranus cabrilla
CATTGTCGGGACGTTCCAATTGGGTGTTCCAATTGGTGTTCCAATTGGGTGTTCCATTGTCGGGACGTTCCAATTGGGTGTTCCAATTGGGTGTTCCATTGTTGGGACGTTCCATTATCGGGACGTTCCATTATCGGGACGTTCCATTGTTGGGTTTGTTCCGTTGTTCCAACTACCCAATGGTGCGACAAATTTCCCAAAGGACCAAAAATCCCATTTCTCAGACTGAAAAGCAAAAAACTAAACTATTAAAATAATGACACAACAGAAACTCTGCAGAACGTCTGCATCGTGAAGTTTGACATCCATCAGTTAAACTGCACGTTTGTTATTAGTGATGCATCAAGTTGTGTGTTCATTAGAATCTAAATGCAACCTGAAGCATCTTTTTACACTCTTGAGTCACTAATTTAATGGTCTGCCTGCCTCACAGAAAAGGAGCATTTAGATACTGAGTTTCTGCTTGGTTTCATCTTGTGAATGTAAAATAATGACTTTCCTAATAAATGCAAAAATATGAATCAAGGACAGATGATCCTGTAAGGACCAACTCAGCCTCATATCATATATGCACACACAATATAAAACTCCATTTTGTTCCCTCTCGAAGACATTACCACAATATTATGTAATACTGCAGGAGCCTCAGTTGGCTGTACTTTAGTGGTGAAAATTCCCTGAAAAATCTGCTGTTAATCAAATTACCAGTACCAAAATGTACTAATTTTGTCCATCCAAAAGCCTATTACCAGACTAAATTAAACAGCTGCAGTATTTTGTGCAATTTGTAATTAATCCTAATTGTTCCGATCATTCAAAAAGGAGAGACACCATCGACATCATACTGCTACTCTCAATAAAACGGATGAATAGGGCGTCTGATGTAATTCTGTGAATCTGTGAGTACAGACTGATCTCATGTCTCTCCGCCTGACTCCCGAGGCAGGCGCAGGGTTAGCGAGCACGCCAGTGAGCAATGCATGAAAGCAGCAGCACTCAGGGGTTGCACGGGGTAAGACTCGGCTCTGGTTTGTGTCTCTGTAGGGTCGGGGCTCAGGACGCCGCTCGGGGCGCGCAGCAGATGGCGGCTGCAGGTTCAGCATCGGCCCGATGACTCGACTGTCTGTCTGCTGCAGAACAGACGTGACTCCATCCGTCACTGACCATCTGACTGACCTGATCGCTGCTCAAAACACGCTGTGACGGTAACTGCTGAACAATTTTCTGCAGATTTCAGATTACAGACTCTTACATAACAGTAAATGAATCATGTCATCAGTAGTTCTCTCTTTTTTAAACATGTTTTCACACAAGTTTAATGAGTGACACAGCAGCCGGGGACCACTGATCATTAAAGCATCCATCAGTTCATACTGTGTGTGTTTTTGGTGCAGCAAATTGTGCTTTCATTTGAATCCATGCAGCTTTAAAGCACCAGCTCCATGCAGACTCATGCCTCAGCTGTGTCTAAATGCATTGCATTTTTTTTGCATTTTTTATTTTCTTTTTTTGCTTTTCTTTTTGTATTTTTTGTGCATTTTTTTGCATTTTATTTCCTTTTTTTTTTTGCATTTTTTTGTGTTCTCTTTGGCTTTTTTTACAATATGCATGGAAACACAAGGTTAATGCATAATAAAGATGCATACAAAGGCCTTGAACAGATATATTTATCTACATGTTGCGACCTCAGTGGAGGCAGTAAACATTAACTGCTTAACAGAAAGTTTGGCTGCTCCTTTTCTGCTTGATGCTTTGAAATATCTTCAGCAGTACGGAAGCGGTAGACACTCGAGATACTCTGTGGTTTAAAGGACTCGAGTGCGAGGTTAGACACGGGGTTAGCTTCGTCTTGCTACTAGGATTATCTTGAAGAAAATGTGGTCATTATAAGTCTTCAGTTGCAGCAGTTCATTTGAAAAACATGACCAGGATTTTACTTTTTCCTGCAACAGAAATTAGAGTTAGGTAACCAAAATTGCTGAAGAAACAGCAGATTGCAGGCCCTAAAACTTTGTCTGACTGCTGCTAACTGGAGCAGAATTTCTGCTGAAATTGGCCCCAAAAATCTCGACCAATCTTACAAGAATACACAAGCCGTTTGTCCGGATAGAGCCAAGTTTACTGGCACTCAACTGCAATCATCCCAGGAACCAGTCCACATTTTCACAGGATAGTTTCAATCTTTGATGTAAAAATCTGCAGTTTCTGTGAGTTTATGCTACGAAGCCACTGAGCTAGATTTAGGACCAGTTAAACAGTAAATGTTCCCATTTTTTTGCATCTAAATCCTGGATTTTAGTTTATTTCTACAACAGGAATAAGGCTCAAGTTTTAGGTTAAATTTGTTCACATAACAACAAATCTAAACCAATCATACAAGAATGAAACAGGCCAGAACCAGCTCACATTTGTCCAGATACAGCAAAGTTATCATCCCTGGCTACCTGCTCATATTTTACACTATAGTTTGAATCTTTGTATTGAATTTTGGAGATTATCTTGAAGAAAATGTGGTAATTATACGCCTTCGGTTGCTGCAGAACATGACCTGTCGGCCACTGATGTCAAAGAAAGAAAACACTCCTGCAGGAACAGAATGTTTTGCTCCACACAGACAGCGTCCTCCATCTCCGGCTCTGCAGGACACGCTGGATGATTGTCTGCTGTTCCCTGTGGAGGCCGAGGCCGAGAACAGCACCAGCTACAGACCCACAACTGAGCCAGGCAACAAAGACACAGTGAGACAACCAGGCAGCTGTGTGGGCTGCGTGTTCCCACTGAAACCGCCAAGATGCTGCACTTTGGAAAGAAATTAATGTGTAAAAAAAAAGGAGCACAAACTATGAATTTCAGCAACATTATGTTCCTCAGTCACAAGCAGGAGCCTTTGTACTGCCAGTTAGAAAATGATTTAATTTAGAGAATCAAATCATGCATATTTTAACCTTTTCCTGCTGGCATTAAAATTCTTTGGAGATCAAAAACCTGCCGATGCTTTTAGCACAGTTTGAGGTTCAGGAGTAACAGCAGACAGGAGCTTCTGATCTGCCGTCTCTATAGTTACGGTCCGCAAAATAAAAACTTGTTTCAGTCGTTTTGGTTAATTAGTTTAGGGAAAGATTGTGATTTGTGCGTTTTAAAAGGTCATCTGTGGTTATTAAGAGCGATTATTTTTGTTCAGCTGCAACTTTTGAACAACACTTCCTTTTGTAAGTTGAAAGATTTAATTCATTTAGGGGAAAAATGCATTGCAAAAGAAATTGCATGTTGATTCAAACAGCCTTGGTCGGGTATAACCAAGAGCTTGTATATTAGCTAACTTTAGTGAGATGTTTGTGCCATTGACTCCAGACTGGCTCCTTGCCAGTGTTTTTTATATCAGGAATGGATATAAATGGTCAGAAATCATCCAGAATATCACATTTAGATGCCAAGACTTTGAGGAACAGCAAAGAAAAATCCCTTTGGTTTCAAAACATTTGAGATTTCTGTTTTTTCCGCGATTTTACGGTGAGTGCTTGTGCATTATAAACTGCTGAGAAACCCCCTTATTGTCAATAAACTGTGGAAAACCATCAATCCTCCGAGTGCTCGAGGGGAAACAACTTTACAGCCACAAACTCGAGGTCACAGCAGCTCATTTTACACAGAAAGGTCGAGTTTTAAAGGGCTACTGTGGGGATGAACATCATCACACATGAGGAAGAGTCTCAGCTTTCCAGTCATACCTGATTTATGCAGCTCACAGGCTGTTTAGGGACCCCAGAGGGCAGAAATATTCAGAAACAAAAGGCGAAAATAACATTTACAGGGTGAGAAAACGGGGAAATATGTTGGTACCCACAGAAAGAAGTTTTATTCAGATATAATAATGATACATTTTATTTATAGAGCGCTTTTCAGAATACTCAAAGTAAAAATAAAGCCTCCAAAATAAACCATATCTGGCTTTTTTTCACTCTGACACAACTCGTCAGCATTAAATACAATCAGAATCATTAATAAATCTTATTTTTTTTGTTATTGTCTGACAAATGAGCAATAAAAATGTCTTTATAATACAAATATGAGACTCTGAGAAGCGTGAGAGA
The DNA here is from genome assembly GCA_903364295.1 of Serranus cabrilla. Classification (NCBI taxonomy): domain Eukaryota; kingdom Metazoa; phylum Chordata; class Actinopteri; order Perciformes; family Serranidae; genus Serranus; species Serranus cabrilla. The sequence goes on from CAFUXE010000411.1 coordinate 589,570, forward strand.
TCATTTTTCTGGTGCACACTCACTCACTGACTAATCAGGAAGTGAAACTAAGGCTCACAGCTGAAGGCAGACACAGTTGCTGTGTTTTATTTCTTCTCACTTTTCCTGTTCACGACGCGTCTCACAAACTTCACAATCTAATTTAACGACGAGTCACAAAGACGACGGTGGGAGCTACAAATAGCGAGGCGGCTCAATCAGACGGCCCGTTTGATGGGTTTTTATCACGCTGAGATGAAACCATGACAGGCTTCAAAAAAGGGGAACATCTGTAATCTCCATCTGTTAATGAGGAAAAGGAAAAGGTTATCAGAACCGCAGCAGGAAACCGAGAGATGATTTATTCCTGCTCATACGCCGTCTTTATTCTGGCCACTGGATCAGTTTGAAACCCGCAGGCTTTGTGTTCGGAGGCATTCGGCCTTTTCGTCAGTGGCATTAACACGATGACAGCTCACATCTCCCGCGGTTATTATGAAGGTTATTCTATTCATTCAGCCTGAACAGAAAGAGAGTACACAGAATCAGGAGGGAGAGAAGGTGAGAATGGAAGGAACTGGATGAAAATGATTTGGATGAGTGGGTTCGATTTTAGCTCCGTTTTTGGTCTCCAGAAAGAAATATCTATCTATTTAGCTGCTAAATGCTCCAGTATGTTCACCACCTGCTGTTTGGAGCCAAGCAGGAAGTGTACAGTGGGACTTTGGAGCTTTTTTTTACCCCAAACTTCACCATGAGAGCCGTGAGAGTGAAGCAAAACAGCCGAAACTCACTATAAAGATGCGTAAAGTCCGCAGTCTCGCTGCAGCAGCTTTGTGCAGCATTGGGCAACTTTATTTTAAAAGTAACCTGTGACATTAGAGTACTTTTGCATCACTGAAAAAGAAAAAAATCCTCATGCATGTTGGTGATATTGTCCAGAGGGAGCACGATGACTGTTGCAGAGTCATTTTCAGCCCATAATCTGTAATTTTGCAGGTTAATAACAGGATGGAACTGAAGGAACTGTATGAAAATGTTTGGGATGAGGAGGGTAGCTGGTTCAATTTTTTGCTCTGTTTTTGGTCTCCACCAACTCCAGAAAGAAATATTTGTTTATTTAGCTGCTAAATGCTCCAGTGTGTTCACCAGATAGACTCTAAATGTGTCCATCTGCTGTTTGGAGCCAAGCAGGAAGTGTTCTGTGGGACTTTAGAGCTTTATTTTACCCCAAACGTCGACATAATAGCCGTGAGAGTGAACTAAAACAGCCAAAACTCACTATCAAGATGCGTAAAGTCCGCAGTTTAGCTGCAGCAGCTTTGTGCAGCATTGGGCAACTTTACTTTTAAAAGTAACCTGTGACATTAAAGTGTTAATTACTGAGAAAAGTAACTCTTTTGCATCTTCAAAAAAGAAAAAATCCTCATGCATGTTGGTTATATTGTCCAGAAGGAGCTTGATAACTGTTGCATCTTCAGCCCATAATCTGTCATTCTGCAGGTTAATAACAGGACGATGCACGAATGTCCCCTTTACAGCTCGATTATGCTTCATTTCAAGTAAACACATGATAAAAGATGGTGCTGGGACTCATGCATGTATGTTAATGACTTCATTTTGCATTTCAACTGCAATGAAACTAAAAGTAAAGTAGTGTCGACACCTGTGGCCACTAAAGATCTGACAAAAAGAGGCGTTGACGCAATAATAAAAAACGGCTTGTAAAGATTTTAGTACATCGTGTTCCACATGATGTTATGACTTAACTAGGTCGCTGCTTAGTTATTTACTCGCTCGTCATTTATGCCATTTTAATAGCTATAGGCTGGCACAACCTCCACTAACACACAGGTTTCATAACCTTTAACAGAGTCGGATACAAACAGTTGTTTTTCAGGAAAATATAAGGCTGGAGTAACAAATTGTTTAGGTTATTCCAACAAAAATGTCATATTTTAACATGCTACTTTGTAATGCATTCCCCCCCAAGGATGAAATAAAATATAAATTTGCTCTTCCAAAGATATCAAACTCTCCTGCACAGAGAATAATTTGCACACAGTCCCTAACTGTGAGAACGGCGGTTGATAAATTCTCAGAACCTGAATCTGTTATTCAACAGATGGTAATTTACAAGTTCACTGATTTTTACACATTGCTTAACACGGGCCACACCAATCCTTTTATTCTGTGTGTGTGTGTGTGGGGCACTGCTGTATTTTCAGATGGAGCCGGTCCAAAAAAACACGCCACAAAGTGCATCAATCACAGATCATCCAAAGTCCTCTGACTTACATAAGCGCTCTGCATTCCAGGTAGGATCCCAGCCCGGGATAATGCCCCTGTGGACTGAATACAGACTCACTCTGCACACACACAAACAAAAATATTTCATACCAGTGTGGGCACCAATATGCTGCATATACCTGCAGACAGGCAGACTAAACTCATGATCAGTGTGCTGTGGTGAAACGAGGTGAACTCTGAGTTCATCATGTCTGCTCCTCCATGTTGAAACACTTCCTGACCCCTCGTCTCTGTGACCCCCTCTCACTTCAGCTACTGTTTATTAATCAGCCTGCTCATGACTGAGCGCATTGAGGGTCCATCTGTGACACGCAGTCTGCAGAGGTTAAAGCATGAGAGTGCAGAACCGACGGGAAAGGTTTCGCTTTGCTTTGCAGAGCCAAACATTATCTTAATCGACCGGGGCGAGGTGTGTTGTTGCCCGGAGGAAACCTCTCTCTCTCTCTCTCTCTCTCTCGCTCTGCTCACCACTGGCTGGCTGCATGTCACCCAGATCACAGTCAAGAACCCTCACCACACAATCATTCCAGTTGCTGAATAATACAAAGCAAACAGTGACCTACTTTCGAAGTAGGGAACAAGCTACAGGGAAGACGTGGAGTGGACTCCGGCGGGGAGGCGGACTGGGGGCGGGGCGGAGGCCGCTGAGAGGGCGGGGGGAGCGCTGACGGACGGGCTGAGGCATTGGTTTGTGCTGCGGTTTAAGAGGAAGGAGGCGGGTCTGAGTGGTCCAGATGGGAGCAGCGAGCATGGTGAGCCATGTGAGCTCAAGAGTCCAATCCAGTCGGCCCGGCCGCCGCTTGTGGCTTCCTGCAAATGTGATTAAACAGGCAGGCACAAGAATACTGCAGAGCCCCTATCCTGGAGGCCTCCCTGCACAAGGAATGCAGTTCACAGAAACAGGGCCTCACACATGTGTCACACCATCAATCTGGGCAATGTACACTTTCTGACCCTGTACCCACCCGGCTGCATTCCTGCTATTTTCTACCTGTTGTTGACGGCGCGCTCCAGAGCTGCAGGTACACTGTTGTGCTGCACTTGTTGCTAGGGCGCTTTTCTGCAGCACCGTGTGGGCGGACACACAGGAAACCAACACATCAACCAAAACAACACACAAAGCCAACTGTCTCAAAGTCATTCATAATTATCATATCGCCCTAATTTATTGCTACACACGCCGAAAAATGTCTCACATAGTGATTTAGGGGTTAATTATAGGTTCACCAGGGCTGGTTATGTTTTGTAATGAGTGTAATTAATGAGTGTGCCAACATGTAATGACTTTTAATCATCTGGGACTCTCCATCGGGATGAAAACATACATTTTGCCTTCAAGCAGGAGCCGGTTATTCACTGAATATATTGAATGAATCTTATTTTTTCTGTGTTCTCTCGCAGCTTTTAGACTTCCTGTTAAAGACGCAGCATTTCATGTAAAAACAGCCACTTCTGAGACGGATAATTAAAGGCTGAAACGGGAAATAAAAGCTGTAGATTTTGCATTTGAGACATTTCAAATGTTGCAGGTGTCATGTGACTAATTCAGTTCGAATGAGTTCTCATGTCTCAGTCATCACAGACTGTCTGGGTCATTAACATTGAACTCTTTCTGTTTACCACCAGTTTCCCCGACGTTTCCTCACATTTGGAGCCCAAACTGTTACCACACACACTGTACACAAACATGGATCGACGACTTTGTCCTTGGGGGAAATTCTCCTGGATCCAGGTGAAACAAACAAACCCAAACTTGATGATAAGATCCAAAAAACAAGTTAAAACCCAATCAATGTGCATGAAAACTGACCAGACATCCAGCCATCACCATCGACTCAAACCTGCAATACTGATTATTTTTTTGGGAACTTTAAGTTCATATGTTGAACTTCTTATCATTTACTCTTTTGGCTCCGTTTTTGGTCTCCACCACTCTGAATGTGACTTTTTACAGCCTGTTTTTATGAAAACGAGGCTATAAGAGCAGTGAGAATTAACCAGAATTGTACATTTGTGGGCCAGACACATAAATTATCTCACTGTAAAGAGCTGCAGATTCAGCTGATAATTCTTTCTTGGTTCATCGTTGCGATTTTGCACGAATCCAATATCATTTTTAGCCAACACCGAAGCTGTGGCAGCAGTTTTTCACTTGATATGATGCTAATTGCTAACATTGTTGCCGTTATTGTTGGTGCCATTTTTCTTACTCTGATTAGATGTTTTACGTCTTTAAAGAGGACACCACCAAGCACTTATAAACCTTTTTATCTGGGACTAGTTTCCCTTCAAAGACGACCCTGTAAGTCGTTCGTACAGGCAGCAAAATACGACGTTTAAGTCTGTCCTCCGTCGCCCTCTAGTGGCCGCGGTTCCTCATTTTTGTGCATTTAAGTACATTTATTGGTCAGTGGTTTTGTAGCATAAATTCACAAAAACTGCAACTTTTTTTAATTGCAAATTGTTGCAACTGCTTTGCTCTGTTGTGTCGTTTTGGGTAGTAATAAAAAAACGACCTATTCTGTTGTTTAGGTTGGAGATCTTTTTAATCATTCTACACATTTTTCTTCCCAGATTAAAGAAGAAATCTCTCCAGTGGTTCTGTGACTTTTGCTCATTTTTGGGTGACAGCTGATTGTTTTATTCTGTCCTGGTTTAAACCATCAATTAAACCAACATGTGTGGAGCTTCTCACCTTTAAAGGCGGCTGATCACTTTACACGTCTGTCATTTCATGGGATATCTTTACATTGTTGTGGTTTGCATCTGTCACTTGGAGGAATCTCTGACAACACATCCAAGAAGTGATATGTAAAAAAGATGCAGGACCATGTGTGAGAGAGTTGTTTCTCTCTAAAAAGTAGAGAATATGAAGAAGAAAATGGTGGGATAGAACAGGCTGCGAGGCTTATCTGTCCTGCAGAGCTGGAGGTAAATAAAAGATTTTGCAGGTGTCTGCGGCTCATGTCGGGGCTTGACAGCGACGTGTTTGTGCTGATATTTTCCCCCTCGCTCCATATTTATCAAACTCGGCGCTCACAGGAGCGACTCGCTGCTTTCGTCTCCACAAACGGTTGAAAATTGCAGACCAGAGATTAATATGCATGTTTAAGAGGGAATGGGGACACGTCTGCATGTGTATTAATGTGTATGTTGGCCTCACTGGCTGCTTAAAGTAGATACATGTGTATAAACATGAACTGGGCTGCAGTTCATTGAAGACCAGAGCTCCCAGTGACACCAGTTCAACAGCACCTGCAGCTTCTTTCTTTGCTAATAATACATTAAAGAAAATTTGGTCTTAAGTTGCATTTGATCAGATATTTGTATTGCACACTTTTCAATAGATTTTCTATAACAGATTAGATTTTTAGTGAGTTATATTTCTGTATTTATTAATTTTTAGCCTTTAATTAGGTTTAGGGTGTGTTGAAACTATCGAGGGATCAAACTCCTCAGCCTCCGGGGAAAGTCTATTCCAGGGTCCTGGAGAGGAGAGTTCGGCCGATAGTCGAACCTCGGATTCAGGAGGAACAGTTTCAGATTGTGAACAGTCAACACAATCAGGTGAGTAATCTCACACTGTGCTGATAATCTTGCGCCCCTAGTGGCAGAGAAAGGAAACACCTTAAATCTGAAGCTTCATATCTAATATAAAAGACGACTCATAATGCAGATTTCTGCTAAACAAAAGCGCTTTAAAGATATTTTCAACCTGAAATACTTCATAGATTTCAGTAAAAACATTCTTTGGATTGGGAAGTTGCTGCTTCAGGTTTTTTTTCCCACGTTAACACGAACAAAACGACTGAGCAGATGTAATTTATTGAGCCGTCAGCGTTCTCTCCCTTCATGGATTATCTGAAACTCGACTCTCCTATCTGGACCCGCTGAGGATTATTGGGAAGGTTTAACCTTTGACCTCAGCCACCAGGGAAGACGCTGGTTAGCCTCATGCAGCTGACATGATGCATCATGCAGAGCGGGAATTAATCAGCTGCTCAGATTTTAGGAATGGTCACTTTTTCTTTGTTTTTGTTAGGAAGGAGGTGATTTCTTGAACATACTGAGTTTATTCTCTGGATGGATTAAATATGAACAAACCATTTAACATGGTTTGTTCATGGTTTGTTTATTTATAAAATAAATAAACTTTTTTACTTTATTTCTGTGCGTTAATATTTCAATGTGAGAATCACATTTTCACACTGAATCAACTAAAAGCAAAGATGGATTTTTAAATTTTCTTTAGGTTGAAAAGCAGAAATGTTTCAGGGTTTTTATTCAGCTGTTTCTCATGTATTTTCCAGATTTTTTGTTTTTAAAATAAGGTCCATTCTTCTTCATGCAATTCTTTCTGCTGTGTCACGCTCTTTTCTTTGCTTAATGATTGATATAACGGGACAGTCGATGATTTGTGAACCTCCCTGACCCTTTTCTTAATCTTTTCTCAGTGTCTTTCTGTCTTGTGTTGCTCCTGACAGTCTGAACTCTGACTGACAAAAGACCTGAACTTCCTCCTGCAGGTGTTTTTATACTGCAATCACCTGAACGCAGTTCAGCTGTGAGTCTCACAGCTGAACTGCGTTCAGGTGATTCTGCAGCAGTGATCAGGTTCAGGTGTGTCAGACTGAACCGGCTGAATGCACCTACAAACATTTTTAATTTAGACTCAAATGAATTCTTAAAATAATATCCCAATTCATGAAAATAACAAATAAAAAAGATAATATTTTCCAGATTTTTTAAAATTATTTTAAAGTTTTCCTATTTTTATTTTATTTGTTTTATTACTTTATTTGAATTATTTGTTTATATTTAATACATTTTCCAGAAATTATTCCTTTCCTAACAAATATCACATTTTTTTAGATGTTTAAATGTTTAAATAAATTGTTTATATTTTATCTATTTTATCAACAAATACCAGATTTTAAACAATACTTGAAGTAACCAAAGTTTCCCACTAAATTTTATTGTATATTTAAACACTTTAAATTCACAAACATCTCATTTCTGATTTTGACTGAAGCTGCAAAGAGAAATATTACTTATTATTAAAGTTTGCAGAGTTGTCAGATAATTAATATCACAGTAAGGTTTTAATCTTTAAACACTCTTTTATTTTTAAAATGTAATAATTTAAATGACGAATTTAATTTTGATGTGAAATGTTATTTTTCAGTTGATTTGTATTAAAAAAAATCTGCTTTTATTCAAAGTTGTGAGCGAATAAAATGTTTGTTTTTTTTAGGGATTTTAGCTTTTTTTTTTAGAAGAATTTCACAACTTCAGGAGTGTTTTATTATTAAATGATTTACTTATTTTGTTTAAAAATGACAGAAAGTGTGTTTGCTTGGAAAGATTTATTTTATTTCAGATATTATTTTTTTTTAAATGGAAACACGTGGTAAATGTTGGGAATTCAAACAGAACGACTTGGTTTAGGAAAAGATGGTTTGGGTTAAAATGTATTTTAGCTCTGAAGACTTTTTGTACTTTTGAACTTTCACAGAAACCATTGAGAGTGAATCTTTTATCCTCCTGCAGGAATATTTAGGAGAGAAATAAAGACATTCTGTTGTTCCAAACATAACTATTAGCCATAAAACAACAGGAAAATTAATTTGATTGTTGCAAAAGTTCATCAACAAACCTGAGCTAATTTTTGCTGGTTGAGCAAAACTATCCCACCTGTTTCAGATTCCAACACACCTGATTCAAATATCAGCCTCGTTATCCGGCTGCTGCAGAGCTCCATGATGAGCTGATCGTTTGAACCAGCTGATGATAATTACAACCCAGAAAGAGAAATTTATACTTTTTACTTTATACCTGCAGCCTCAAAATACATCTTGTTCACTTTTTAGAAGAGTTATATTAATCTGTCCTCTTTATATCCAAGAGAATGAGGTCAAACGGAGTGAATAAAGATAAAAAATAAGAATAAAAAAGGTTTGAAAGCTTCTTAAGTTGTTATTTTTCTCTATAAATAAAAAATTAAATAAATCTTTATTTTTACTTTGTTTCCAAGACCTGACTATTGTCTTAGCAAAAATAATAATATAATAATAAGAAGAAGAAGAATAAGAAGAATATAATTTATTTTCTATCATGATTAATTCTTTATTTTCAACTTTATTCTCGTAATTAATTAAATATTTTCAACTTTATTTTCGTGATTAATTCTTTATTTTCAACTTTAATCTTGTAATTATTTTTTTTTCTAAATGTGGCCCTAATTTATATTCTATAAAATTCTTGAGAGACAACCTTCAACATTTTATTGAAACTTTTTTATTTATTTATATATAATCAGGTGGTAAAAAACGATTAAATTATTAATAATTTTCCACATTTACTACATTTAGGAAACAGATTTTTTTTGTTCTTTTTCTTTCTGTATATTGTGTGTTTATTTTTATATACATTAATTATATTTTCTGTGATAACCATAAACCATAAACGTCTCTGTCAAGCTTCAAACTGGTCTAAAAGCTGCTTTTAAAAACAATTTCTGGTGGCTTTTTGTTTTATTTTTATTTAAAAAAAAGAACTGTAACAGGTGCTTTTGTTGGGACTATTTCGAGCAGCGGATTAATCCACATTTGTTGCTCTAGTGAGTAAATCAGTGCAGATGAGGTGAAGCGACCTGCACACACACACAGTCCCCCCCGCTGCAGGTGTCAGGGTGTGTTTTTCCTCTGAAATCATGAGCAATCTTTTGTTATGAAAGACAGCCGGTCGTCCTGGAGACATGATGCAACAAGTTCACCGGGATCCTTATATCATGTCGTGAGGTAAGCCTTACAAAATGGAAACGTGGTGTGAGATGTGATCTCTGCAGCCGCGGTCCCATTCAGCAGCAGCAGCACTGATTAAAACACATTCAGGCTGAGTGTCGGCTGAGTGGAAGAGAAAACCACTGCAGTGTGAAAGTGGCCGCGTCGTTTCCTTGGGAACTGCGAGGAGGCTGCAGCCGCCGCCGCTCTCACGCGGCCTCAAGAGCCTTTTCACTCACCTCTCTGCAGAATGCAATTACAAGGCACAATAATAAAGCTTTTGAGCAGCCAACTTCCTCACATTTCTCCTAAAATGCTCCTAATTGCCGCCATGTTGGCGTGTTTGGGATCTTGGAGAGGCACTCTGTAATTAAAAGGGACTCTTATTAAAGTCTGATTTTGGTGCAGAAAGAGACACTTTATACCTTTATCTGCAGCCTCAAAATACAATTTTATCACTTTTTTGGAAGAGTTATATTCATTTGTCCTCTTTATACTCAAGAGAATAAGGTCAATTGGGCAAATTATTTTAGTTCTTTCATGTCAGAGGAAACAGCCGATCAGTCATGTGAGTTAAATGATCTCTAGGTCAGAACTTAATCAGACAAATCGAAAGATTTCCCCAAAAAGACTTTTCCAAAAAGACAAAAACCACCTCCAGCAAGCGTAAAATCTCTGTACATTTTCAAATGTTTGATAAAAATGTGAGTGTTTCCATAAATTCATGCAAATCTTCAAAATGTGCAGAGAAATTAGTTTTATTATCCTGGAATTGTCAAAATTTTAGACTTTCGGCAGCCAAATCTCAAGTAAATCAGATTTCCCGAACTCTCATCTCAGAAGCACATTTTTGTCTTGTGAGTTAAATGTTTTCTATCGAAGAATTTTGAAGAAAAACTCCATCAGCTGGTTTAGAGCAAATAAACAAAGCTGCAGTAACAAACTTTGGCCAGAAGGTGGCAGCGTGATGTGTCGCTGTAGGATAATCTGTCAGTAAACAGGAGAAAATGGAGAAAAGTCTTCAGGAATTAGATGCAACTGGGCAAATTATTATTGTTCTTTCACGTCAGAGGAATAAAAAAAACCAACTCGAGCAAGCGGAAAAACTGTTATGCACATTTCAAATTGGTTGAATTTGAATGTTTCCATAAACTCGTGCAAATCTTCAAAAATTAGTTGATGGAAACACGACTTCTGCCTTTTTCGGCGGCCAAATCTCAAGTAAATCAGGTTTCCGAACTCACATGTCAGAAGCACGTTTTTGTCTTGTGAGTTAAATATTTGCTATCCACGAACTTATTCAGAAAAATCCTGTTTCGTGTAATAAAAAGTCTCAATAAACGTCAAGGGAGAGAGAAACTTTTATGTGCATTTTATCAAATCTCTGTCTTTGGACTGGGCTCCAGTTAACAGCTCCCATATCTGATGTTTTAGCAGAGCCGCTCTGTCCGTCTTTATATACTGTGAGTATAAAATCTGCTCCTGCAGCTTCACTTATCGACTCATCGTTTGGATTCCTGATGGACGAGCTGAACTCACACACCACGCAGGTTTTCAGGTCAAACGAGTGCAAGCGGGAGTTCATTCTCAGAGGAAACATCACTCACTGTTATTAATACTTGATGTTACAGAGATAAAGTCTAAAGCTTTCATGGATTCTTGTAAACGAGCCAAGCAGACATGAGATCTCGTGTTCTGCCCAGTTTAATTCCTTATCAGGCTTCAGCAGAAACGATGAATCCTCTCCGACTAATTTCACTTGTGATCGAGACAAATTCAAAGCAAAAAAAGGAGCAAAAAAAGGAGATTAAACTGAAATAATTTCTCATCAGGTGTAAATCCTGAGACAGCGTTTTGCACAGTGAAGGTGCGACTTTCAGGGCTTTAAGTTGGATTTATTTATTAATGCTTCACTGGCATTGTTGGTTCCCAACAAGGTCCAAAAAGACGGAAAATATTAATGCTGACTTCTGGGTAAAAGTCTGCTCCCTTTGTGGACTTTGTCGCCCTTTATTTATTTCTTTTGCTCTCATAACTGCAGCAATTTGTGGTTGTTGCCTCAAAATAAACATCAATATGGGATAAATAAAGCATACAAATTGTGCTTTTAAAGACTTTTCGCCTCCATTTACTGTCTGGGACAGAAGTTTCTTCTCACAAGCTATCGAAAAAGATTTTGGGGAAAGAAATATGAAGCTATATCATCCCAGTTTACTGTCTGATGAGGTTCAGGAACTCATAAGGCAGCATGACATCCTCATGACAACAGAAGAGCTTCAGACGTCCTCAGCTCTCACTCGCTCTGCACAGTTTTTCCTGCAGTAAAACTCGTCCTCATGTGTCTGTGAAGCTCCTTAAATGTGTTTCCTGACGGACCTGTGACGTCGGTCCAGAAGAATCCCGTGTTGTCGTGTTTTCAGACCTCTTGCTGACCCGGAGACAAAGCTGCTGGTCGACCCTCGACCCTCCGACACATGTTCACACTCGTCCTCCCAGAGAGAGACGGAGAGATGCAACATGTGATAGAGACGCTGGAGCCTCCGACACAAAGCTGAAGGGTCGAGTGATTTTAGCATCTCATGAGTAAACAGCAGCAGCAGCAGCAGCACGGTGTGTTTGTGCATTTTTGCCTCCCAAAAGGGCAGTTTAGGCGCATTTTGCCTCCCAAAAGGACAGTTTAGGTGAATTTTTGCCTC